>VZRZ01005028.1:1291507-1369039 GCA_013398175.1 Climacteris rufus | reverse complement strand
GTGTGGGGGTGGGGGAAAAGATTTGTTTTAGTGTAATATATTTAAACTTGGATAGTATCTATGGCTGTACATTACATGGGGGTTTTTTGAAGAGCTTACTCTTCAGGATGTGCTGTATGAAAACTTCTAGGAAATAATGCAGCTACGTGACTAAAACCATTATAAATTTCTAGTTTCTAATTAAAAAATGAAGATTGGTCTTTACATTGATTCTTTTATAAGCCTACCTTTGTCACTGGCTTGATTTTGCAAGATAATTTGCAGAGTAATCACTGTGGGTGAATTATCAGTAGTTGTAATAGAATTGTATAGGGTCTGCCAGGCAAGAAGAAGGAAGAAAAGGGAGATTTTCAGAAAATTACACTAATTCTACAGTTAAGTTACACAATCAGTCCATCGTATCTTTATATTACTCCTGCACTATGTTAATTTCTGGCAGATTTTAGTGGGAAAGGAGTTTTTAAATGAGGTTGGAAGCTACAAGTACTCCAGTTGTAATCAAGGGTCCTAGTTCTAGTCACTGAAAATACCCATCAAGGTATTATTCTACTACTATAGTTCTCTCAAACTGTGCCATAAGTAATTCTTACTGTGTATCTTCAGTTGGACTGAAATTACATGCACTTTCAAAAGCCTCCTGCAAATACATAATAAATGATGTAAGAGGTAAAATAAAGTAACAAAGAAAATAAAGAAATAAAATAAAGAAACAAAGTAGAAAGTAAGTAGGATAACAGAAAACAAAAGCTGGCAGGGAGTAAAAAAGCAAAATCCCTTAACATGCTCTTGTAAGTTTTGTTATACTAGATCTTGTTAATGTATTTATAATTTGCAAGGGTTAAAAACAGAAAAAAAAATAGATGTTTGACTTCATTAGATAAGGGAAAACTAAAAAAAAAAAAAATCCCAAACTATCCCACTGAGTATACAAAGTCATGTGATCCACATCAAACACTCAAGTTCCAGTAGACAAAAGGTTTCTCATGCCTGAGCCACAGGCCTCTCAGGACACAGCTTACATCAGAGCAGTAAGTGACCAAGAAGCACAAAGAATGAATGATGATAGTTCAAAGTAATTTATTTCCATATGCTATTGACAGTGCTTTTATTTCCAACCTGAATAAACAATTATTTAACTACAACCACAGCCTAAATTTGTATAGGTATTTAGAAATCTTTGAAAAAAAAAAAAAGCAGTGTGTGTCTGGGGGGTGGTGATATGCCTGCATAGTTTTAAAAATGTGAATGATACTTCTTTTTCTTCTTCAATGTGTTTTAAAGCATAGGAAAGAGGTGAAATCTCTGGTAGGAATGACACCAAAACTAGGAGTTAGATAAACCAGTAGAATGTGTTTCCCTGGAATGATAGTTTGAGCAATTCCTGGTGAAAGGGAAATTGCAAATAAGGAAACTCAGAGCTGTGAGGAATACATAAAGTCTTTCACAGAAACTGAACCTAACAGACTAGGCAGCTTAGAGATGGTAAGTTATAAACAGAAAATCTATCTAATTATTTCTTGTTTAGTGTTGAACCAGGGTATTGGACTGCTGAACTGATCCAGCTTGGCAACATGGCATTCTTAACCCCTTTTGTTTCTGTTTCAGTTATTTTAATTCTAAATTTTAAAAGTGGAAAGCAATACCTCTCTGGAAGTTCAGGAAATGTATTTATGAAGTATTGATGCTTATACATAAGAAGCAGCAACTGATTAAAACTTTTACACAAACTTCCAAAGTAGTTAGCAAGTGAGAGTATCTAAATCAATTATTAAATATGTAGGGTAAAATAAAGGAATACTTTACTGTATCTTTTTCCTTAGCAACATTTGACTACTGTTATTTTTCTCGTTTGTTTTATCTTGTTTCATGCCAGATGTTCTTATCAGGGAAAACAATGGTGATGTGTTTTAATATTGATGAGTTGATTCTCCTGGGAATAATACTATATCTACCTTCTCAGAATACAAATTGTGGGAGGCTTTTTATAGCATAATTACCACAAGGCATTGAATTTTAAGTGCAACTATTTAAAACCATGGAAAGAACTTTCTGTTTATCATGTTTCTTTTATCTACATTAAAAGGAGAATGACTCTTCTTTTAAAATTATATATTGTTTTGGTGGCTTTTAAAAAGCAAGCATATAAATCACCAGAGGTACTGTGTAAACTGTCAAAGCAGCATATGCTCAAGCACCTTATAAACTATTAAATAATCATAACATTTCTTCTTCCAAGTTTGTTTATTTATTTTTTTAAGCAATTGAAGAGCAGTTGCAGAGTAATTAAAGTACCTTGCTTTAACTTTTTTATTTTCATTTTTCCCTTCAGGAACTTGAAGTCCTGAAATTATAAATTATTTAGTGACAAGCTGAGCTTGCAATGCAGGCAATAAAAACCTTGGAAAAAGAAGTGACTTTTATAAAGGAAATACTTTTCACAGAATCCTTCCTAAAGAAACCAGAGTGCAGCAGAAACCCAGAAAGCAGGCGGCTCCGAGAGCAGCAGCCATTGGAAGGAGCTGTCTGCAGCTCTCAGTGCTGTACTGAGCATGTCCCAGCAGAGCCCAGTGTAAGCAGCACATTATGCAAAAAGGCAGCTCTAGCAGATGGGAGAGAGGCACAGAAAGCATTTGCTTCACTTGCATCACCACCGCTTGAAAACAAACCTGGATCGCTAGAGGGGATCTCTCCAGCAGGCCAAAGGAATGAAATCCGGGAGGATGGCTTGATTGTCAAAGGTGTTGCGCTGCAAAAAATCATGGGGAATCAAGATGGGAAGCTAAAGAAGAATACAGGTGATGTGCAAGAAGAAGATGCCTCTGGGCCCAAGGATACGGATGGCACAAAGAAGGTATCGGGGGGCAGAAGGGGACTGGGGAAGCATGGAAAAGGAAGCGAATCGGGTAAGAAGAAGGGTAAGTCAGACTCCAGGCCTTCTGTGTTTTCAAATCTGAGGATCAGAAAAAATCTGTCCAAGGCTAAAGATGGGAATAGCAGTTCACGGGAGGATGTTTTGGAAAGCCAGGCCTTGCAGCCTGGAGAGCTGGACAGTACTCATTCAATTGTAACCAAAACTCCTGATATAAGCATCTCTGCAGATGAAGGGGGTCTCTCAGACACAGATATTGAACATTTTGAAATCAGAAATGAAACTGTTCCAGCTGCTGCAGAGACACAAGATGGACAAAGGACCAGCTCTGGCTCTGATACGGATATATACAGTTTCCATTCAGCCGCAGAACAAGAGGATTTGCTTTCTGATATCCAGCAAGCTATTAGACTGCAGCAGCAGCAGCAGGGGGCAATTAACATTGGAACTGAGGACCTTGTCACCAAAACAATGGGCCGACACATGGCTAATTCGCAAGCAACCCCCTTAGATTTTGAACGTTTTTTTTCAGTAACTACCACTGACAAAGAGAAGAGCCCAGACACTGAGGGGGCTTTTCCAACAGTTTCGGAAATTGCGGAAAACATTCCTGTCTCCTGTGCAACTGAACGTGAACCGAAAGAAGTGGTAAATGGTACAGGCTCTCCTGGTAACGGCTTATTTGAAACACAAGAACGTCAGCTATTGATTGAGGAACAGCTCGTTGCTGGAGTGGATGCTGCAGCCATTGGACTAGAAGATGATTTGAATAGAACTGAGGCAGAAAACAGGACTCAGATACACAGCTCCACACAACCTTTTCCAACTTCACTGGCAGATGCTGATGCTAAAACTGCAGAAGTGCGGGTTGTTGATTTTCAGGGCTCAGTAACAGAGGGTGGTATTTCAGATGCAGGCCATGATCATGCTGCTGAGACTCAGGAAGAGAAACACACTCTGTCAGCCAGTCAAGAGGAGCTGCATAATGGTTTATCCACGGAAATGAAAAATGGCAGTTTGTCCTCTGAAGGAACAGCCGACAGTCCGATCCTTGGTTCCCGATGTTTTAAGCCCTATCTAATTAATCCCTGTTACATCAAAACCACTACTAGGCAACTGAGTTCTCCCAACCATTCACCTTCTCCCTCCCCATCCCAGAGCCCACTTTTCACAAGGAGGCAGGAGTCCTTCCACAAAAGAGAAAAAGTCCCAATCAAGAAGCAGAGGTCTGCCAGTTTGGCAGGTTTGTTTAGTCGTTCTGCAGACTGGACAGAAGAGGTGTACAATCACAAAAATGAGATAACAGAGAAGGTGAGCTCTGCAGACTATCTGGAGCACAGGGGTTTTAGAGAGAAATTTCAAACGGAAAGAGTGCCTTTAACTCATTCAAGAAAGTCCTCAGGTGTCCAGGCTTCTACAGAGACATTTCCCAATGTCTTTTCAGGTGAGTGACATGTATTAGGTGTTGTTTTGCTGGTTTTTTTTTTCCCCACAGCGTCTTTAAAATTATTTTTAAAATACTTTAATTCATTGCATGCAATACTTTGCTTGTATTATTGGCTTTACTTGTGCTGACAGCTTTAAAATCCAAGGCCTGTTCTTACAAACAGAGTCACATTTCATCAGTCTGGCAGTACTGCCAGTAAAGGAAGTGCATAACTCTTTGAAGTTTTTCTTTCTGCTTGTCTCCTTTGTCTACATCGTGTACGAAAAGGCTGAATGCCTTAAATTATTCTTGTTGAAAAATGCTAAGAGCTGCACTGTTTTAGGCAGGAGAGACCAGCTCTCCGCATAAATAGATCTTTCAAATGTGAAGCTTTCTGTAACCAGGATCCTGTTTGGGATTTCCTTGTGCTAGGTACTTGTTCTAATGTACTGTAAATGCATGAGAGCTGCACCTGGTGTTAGACTGAGGCAGAGGATTTGCTTAGTACAAAGAGGAAAAAGCCATGCAAGCACAGATGGACAGCACTTCAGAAAGGAACCAATTTCCTCTTGAGAAGGGGGAAGGAGAAGAAAAAAATGTTAATGTATTGAAAGGCAGCAAAAATGGGAGAGGAGAAGGGAAACCAGGGGTAGTACAATCTGGTAGCTGTGGCAGGCTGCTGCTCAGACTACATAAGGTGACTCATTCAGTGAAGTATTCTTTACCTTGCCTGTTAGGCAGCTTGCATCCTGTCACAAAGTCATGGGAACAGAGAGTTTACTAATGAAATAGTGTGAGTAGATGGTTAGGTCTTCCTGCATTCTGGGGTTTTTCCCCTTTCTCTTCACCCCACCTGAAATTTCTTTATAAAGGTAATATATTCACAAATAGGAACACTTCTACCACATAGGAGGTATATATACAGAGCAAACTCAGCAACATATTCCATATATATTTCACTTAAGAAAACTGTAGCACTAAGAGAATACAGGGAACATACCCTAACAGCACCTGTTATAAGATTAAATCAGGTTTGTTTTGAATGAAGTCAGTTCTAGATGCGTGAGCACAGTAACCATATGTGTACACGAGCTATTTGCAAAAAATGGAGTGAGAATGTTTTTGTAGTTTTGTGAAAACTAAACAAGACTATGATTTATGAAGTAAAGAACTAATATTATTTTCTAGATTCAAATCACGCTTTCTTCAGTAGGAGAATGAACAAAAATCCCCAATTTCAGTCTAGAAAATTAGATTTAAAATGTTTCAACAGAAAAGGCCAGTCTCCTCTGAAAGCGACTAGCCCTCTCTGGAGTGAGCTGGATCTTTTTTGTGTTTTAAATCTCTTTCACCCATTTCTTAGATTTAATTTCAGACATACTACCTAAACTTTTACAATTTCAGGTGTTCACTACTTTCAGATTTATAGCATATAAAAACCACACTTGTTTTTTGCTATCAACCTTTGACAGCTTATAAAAATCTCAGAAAAATTTTAATTGCCTCATCAGTAATTAGACTTTATTGTGGTGCAATGATGGAAATAAATTTTATGTGGCAAACTTCAAAAACATGGTATTTCTTTTCAGATACTTGTTTTCTGAACAGACATTTTTGCATTTCCTCACAAGGTTTTGATTAACTTACTCGTAATTTTTGTTTTGTTTTGTTTTTTTCCCACCAATACTTTAGACTGTTATTATGAAGGGACCAGAGTCCAATGCAACAGTAGTTCTATCTCTTATGGAAATTACAGTGACCCTCATTTGCATGTACATACCAGCTGTCTTTACAGGCAGAGGACAATTATATCTTTCAGTTCATGCAGAAAAGCTTCAAGTGAGGGAACTGGAAATGACTCATCTCTGTTCGACTATTCTTAGTTTTAAAAAATGTATTTACAAGCTAAATATTATCAAGAATTTTAAAATAACAACTATTGAACATAAGGGAAATTAAACTTCACATCACTATTCCCATAAACTGTCATTGCTGTAAGAGCAGAAAAGACTCTTTAAATAAACCATTCTGCATATTACATTCCTTTTAATTTGATACTACTTGTGAAAAATGTCAGGTTTTACTTGCATGCATGAGATGCGTTGATTTGGGGACTAGCATTAAACTTTTAGAAAGAACATTCTTTATGGTGGGGTATTTCTAACTTCAAAAGCAAAAACAAAACAAAAACATCCCAAAGCCAAAGCCAAACAGCTTCTTGCCTACAGCATTAAATCCCATTTAGCTGTGCAGTGACTACAGTGTTGTCCTGCATTTTTAACTGGAATCAAGTAAAATATTCCACAACACTTCAGTCATTGATTTCAATGACAGCAAGTTCTATGCAGATGATTGGCCTACTTTTGCACTATGTTGTGGTTTGGCTGTGTGCCATTTGGTTTTCACAGTAATCTATATGAACTCTAAGACTGATTTAATGTAAAATGTAGATGGAAGCCAAGAATTGTAATGGCAGAGACTGCATATTTTAATTTTGCTTTATATAAGAAGAAAAATACAGAATTTGATGCATTGCTTAGGAATGTGATGTAGACAAATTTATGGACATTTAATAGTTCAGGCATTGGATCTATTTCTTTTTTGATGAGAACAGCTGTATTTGAATTTGCAGTGACAGTAATTACAAGTTCTAGATTACCCAATGCACAGTGGAGCCATGGCTTTTATATTGTGGTCCCAGGAGGACAAGAGCTCAACAAGAGTGAATAAGGTTGGTTCTCTCACTTTAGTGTGTGGCAATTAATGATTTGCCATAATGCAATTAGAGTATCTTGGTGGGGAAATGAAACTGATGTTTCGAAACATTAACATAGTTGAAATGGAAGAGCTAACATGATTTAGTAAAAGGGATGTCATTCTTGCATTAATTTGAGGTGCAATGATTGCAAAGGAGTTAATAAGAGTGTTTTTTACTTAAATTGACTGAGTCCCATCAGCTGCCCCAGATGGTAAATAAACTCAACCCAGACAAACCCATGCCCTTTCTAATCTCTGTTGGCTGGTTGTAACACACTTGCTGCATGAAACCCTTTCAAAGAGATCATTTATCTTTAAAAGTTCTCCTCAGAGATTTATATTTGTTCTGCTCTAGCTGTAAAGAGAAGACAAACAAAAAGTCCTGGTTACCATAAAACAAAACCTGAAGCCAGTACTGTGCTTGTGTACTCACTTCTGATTTCCACAGTGCCAGCCTACTTCTCACAAATGCCACTTTATATCACTTCTGTACTCTACTACTGTTGTCTGCCCACTTGCAGTTGCAGTGCGGTGTCTACAGGCATATACAAAGGTCTTAGTATAGTTAAGTAAGTGAAAACTTGAAAACGTTGGATCAAAGTTTGTTTCTGAGACAGAAAGTAGATCTCTCTAGATGCTTTTTCAAGGCTTTTTTTCTTTCTGCTTCATGTGAGGATGCAAACAATATGGATTTGTGTCTGTTGGCATCCTGAGTAGGCCATTTATCATGCAGCTGTTATTTAAGATTATTTGTAGTTTGCTGTTCCACTGATTATGTTTGTTAGCAGTAATACAAATGACTCTTCTATCAGATGGGGTGCAGCCTCCTCTAACAAAGGGAGCTGCCCAAAAGCAACCCTACATGTGGTATGTGATCACATGCTACATTGAGTGTTGCTAGTAAGCATCTGCAGGAAAAGATCTTCCTCTTTTTACCTAGTACACACAAAACTGGGTGGGGGTGAAGACTGCAATACTGCACTTCAACTATTCTAAAATGTGTTTGAAAATGGGCTGCAATATATTATTGAAAGACTGCTGAGTACTGATAAATTGCTGTAATGTTACTGCGCCAGCACTGCAATACGGGGTTTGGAGCAACATGAGTAATTTCGCTGGAATTCAGTGCTGCCACAGGCTTGTTTTGATGGGATCTCATGATTTGATCTTTATCTAGAACTTCATTGGGAGCAGCAGATTTTGGTCATGGGATTGAGTGGCTCTATCTATTGGGCAACAACTTTCTGAGCAGCAACCCCATTCTGAGGTATGACTGTCAGCCTGACTCATGTCTGGAGTAGGAATGTGTGATCTTGGTTGTTTGATAGTCTCTTTTGGGGTGCAAAGGGGGAAAGGAAAAGGGACAGTTTGTAGGTTGAGTTCTATGCAGCTCTGCTTCATTCTGAGGCATAGTACCACTCTAATACCCCTCACACATGGATCTGGCTGGAACTGGCCATTAAAGGACAATGTGAGCTTCAGTGACTTCATTTCTGTGAAATGAGCAGTGGATTATTCCAGTGGGAATAGTTCTGTGGAGTTTAAAGTTGATTGTATTTCTTGGGTCTAATTGTGCTTTTTATTTTTTAGTATGTATGTATTTTTTTATAGCTTGGAACATGGTTGGTTTGTGTTTTAAAATTCTCCTAATTGTGTGTAGGACTCCTATTTGCAGAAAAAGAAAGATGCTTTCTCTTGAAACAGGCCCTTTTTTTCCTCCATGCTGTTGCTTATAAAGAAAAATAAGCTTGCAAATCTGGGATATTTTAGGCTGACTGTATAGGAGGGATTTAGTTCTAATGCAAATCATGGTGATAGAAAATGCAAAAATACTGATTACCAAAGATATTTTGTTTGTTTAGTATTTTAATCAAGGATACGGCCAAGTGTATTCCTTATGAACTATTCCTGCCAAAATTTGAGCTTACATAAGGAGTAGCAGTGATGAACCATATACGTGTAGGTGACTGCAGCTTTGGTTAATTTTAGGTACATTTAAAAACATCATTCTGTAGCAGTTAGCTGGACTTCAAGTTTCCAGAAACTTACTTTTACGCATGCAGTTGGTCTTTACGGGGAATGAGGTGAGTTGCTCCAAGGGGAACAGGGCAGAACCAGAAAGAAGCTGGGAAAGGAAGGTAATGGAAGAATGTGAGGACTTTACATTGTGTCACTTCATTCCTGCCTCTTCACATGATAATAGAAGGCCAGTTGCATTAAATGCCCTAGAAAAGGCAGCAAAGTGGGTTCAGGAGCTGTGCCATGCTATTATTTTCTCTAAGAAACACCAGTTTTATGTATTTCTACATTGCATTTCATTTTAACAAACTTAGGGACAATGAGGTGGTCTGTTACCTTGAGTAAAAAAAAATGACTGTTCCTCTTTTTATTTCTATGTTGCTCCTGTCCATAATGTTTCCTTCACACTGATGGAAATAGCTAGGCTTTCTGATCAGGAAGTGGGTTATGTTTTCTGATGCAAAACCTTGTTTTATTTTCAGGTAAATACAGACCATGACTTTTTTTCATCTGTAGTTGCACAGCAGTAGAACCATTAAGTAGGTTAGCAGTTTTGCAACAGTAAGAAACAGTGGTTTTGAGATTGTGTGTGTAAACATCACAAGTTGCAAAAGCAAACCTAATAGACATAAAGTTAAATGTAAATGCATAAATATAGAAGTACATAAATCGTGAGGATTTAATCTTTTTGATGTCTTAACATATACAGCTAAACTGCATCAGGAAACCTAGTCACAAATGAGATTTATTGAGACATTCTTATTTATCAATATAAGTATGAATTTTTTGGTCTTGGGATCTATATGAAAGTTATCAGGAGTTCCAGAGGTCTGAACCTGGATTGAATTTGAATCTGGAGAAAATAAAGATAATTTTACTGTGGAACTAATTACACGAGGCACCTTTCATTCTAGAGTTTATTTTATACTGAGACCTGGCTTAGATGTCCCTTGAAGATGCAGAGACAGTATGTACGAGGGGAAAAAGTAACTCCTATGTCACAGTATCGACATGAAAGGAAGAGCCAGAGACACCTGTTACCAGGATCAGAGAGAAGGAAGGAAGGGGCAAGACCCGCCTTCTTTATTTTTTATATACATTTGGTAATCACTATTCATTGGAGGAAATCAGTTCTTCCTCCCTCAATTACAGTGGTCAAAGGAAATGTCCATCAAAGTTCTGTGTCCATGAGAAAGGAATGTGAGAGATACGATACAGTTACAATAACATAGCTATGTTTACAGAAAGGATCATAAGAAGTAGCTACAAAGAAAGTAAAACATTCACAACTGCAAGAAGCAGGGCAACACTCCTATCCTTTCCTCTTTGCACTGATAAGAAAAAAAATCACTGTACAAAATAAATCTTTGATGAAATATCACAATAATTATCTACATTAACATCTCTTAAAAATCATGGAAGAAAAGGTGGTTTTTCATTAAAAAAAAAAAAAAAAGAAAAAAAAACAAAAGCAAAACATTGCTTTCGTAATAGAGGTTGTGTATCCAAGCGCTATTTTGTCATGCAAAGAGTCAAGAAATAAAACATGCTAAGAAATTATTGAGGGAAATATTTTATTACATCAGTGAAAGAACATAAAGGCCCAGTTACAGTAAGAGAGTTGTGTTTATGTTTTTTCAAATGAAGCCTATAAGAACATGCCTACACAAATACATAGATGTGAATGTCTGTTTTTCTTTTTAGTTCTAATATAGTTCTAATTTTCTGCTTTTCCCTTTTCTTCATCTTACTGGTTTTTGTTTGTGGATACAAAGAAAAGTTTTTATACATTGTGATAAATATTAAGACGCAGTTATTAAGGTTGAAGGAGATTGCCATACATTGGGAACACAGGCCCTGGAGGGGAAAGAAAGCTAAAGCATACCTGGGAGCTAATGAGTAGGTTGAAAGAAATGAGTTATTTGTGCCTCACTTAAAGACTTTCTAGTTTGGTTCCGTTCAGTTTTGTCTTGTGACTTGTAGCTGCTTGAGCACACACGTGTATTTACTTCTAAGGTAGAGGTAGGCCAGACTGCATTGAATGTGAAATAAAATGTTGAATGATTGGGAATGAAGAAGTTTTCAAAATTGAGTTGTGAAGTATAGTGTGTGTCAGTTTGGACTGACAAAAGATGCTGTTAGTAATAGATGCCCACAAAGACATCAGAGGAGCACCTTACCTTAAAGAGCTAGACAGAAAGAATTGTAGCTTTCCAGCAGTCTGTGAGACCCTGGCACAGAATGTTGCCTTCACATCGCAAATCACCACAGAAACTAAAAGGATAAAGATGGATAGAATTAAATACGTGCTGAGAGGAACCTAAGTACCTGGAAAACACAATATGTAATTTGCCAAAGATGCATATGGTGCCTAAAAGATTTGGTAGACAGACACATAGATTCTCCTTCATCATAAACCACTACAATTAGGGAAGCTTTAGAAATGTACCTCTGTAATCTGCAATCATTCTGTCTTAGGACCTGAAGAGAAATCAAGGTGGAAGGAGACATGTCTTTTAATGTTCTGGGAGTCTGAATCTTGCTCATATTTTTAGAAAGATATTTTGTACCGTATGCCACTGCTATATCATAATTGAAGAATTGTCTGGTATTTAAAAAGTTTTTTAAAATCTTCAGCTTCTGAAAGTTAATTTATGAGAGCTTTTGAAAGATGTATTCTCGTCTTTTTTTTCATGTCACATAGATATGTCACTAAATGACGTATAAATGATATACAGCAAAAGGCAGGGATAAAAGAATAGTTTAATATTCTGTCTCAGCTTATCCTGTTATGCATGTGTCATATATAAGAAAGTGTGGGGGAAAGGTGTAAAATCTTAGTCACCATGAAGGCAAAATTTCAAGGAGCTTATGTTCAAGTTAGGGAGACAGAGTGTTTCACAGATTTGCTAATCTTAAAGAATGCTGAAAGCACTGTCACAGGCTGCTGAAAATATTTTAATATATTTTGAAGCTCTGGTGATGGCAAAACTATAATAACTGCTTTTTATAAAAAGTAAAATATTTTTATTGCAAATGATCAAGCCAATTTTCATCACGTTTTTGACTGCAGCAGCAAGCAAGGATTTGGAACAAATCTTTAAGGAGGAAATAAAATATAATTAACTATTGCATATATGAAAAAAGGGTAAAAAAACCAGAACAAAATGCAGCATGGTTTTAGCAAAGATCAATAAGACTACATTGATAACATTTTATGTATAGCTGCTTTCTAGGCAACACAAGAGTGGTTGGGAGGGCATTCATCGGCATTTCCATATAAAATGGTAACACTGCAAATCACTTATCTAAATAAGAAAATTCCTGGTGGTTTTGATAAGGGACTCTGTCGTGTTACTTTACTGCCGCCAGAAGAACAGCATCAGTTTTGGCCTGCTTCCTCCTAGTATTGTGATCAATGGGCTCAGTCAGGCTGTGGAAGTTTATTACATAATTAACACAAGAGTAGACTTGAGTCCTGACCTTTGTCCTGACCATAGCACTCACAGGACTTGACTTTTTCATTACCAACTAAAACTTTCATTAAACTTTTTGTATTTCTATATTATGACAAAAACGGGAACTGAGTTCACTTTAGGATTTCATTCATCAGAATGAAGGTCTGCGTTCAGTAGATTTTTACGTGACTGCTTCCACTGTGTCTAGCATGATTTTTGCAAATATGGTGTATGTTTAAGTAATCTTATAACAGACCACTGGGGTATATGCTGAAAGGGGTGGTGTAGTCATGTATCATAGCCAGCACAAGTGAACAGGCTGTTTTGAAATACAAATCAAGGGACACTATGGATAAAGAATGAGGTGGGATATTTTTGAAAAGTGTTTGTAACATCATTTCTGGAGTGGATTTTTATTTCATTAATTCTGTGATCTCTCTTTGTCATCTTTATTTTTGGAGAATCCTATTTTCAGATTTTTCCAGGCCTCCACTTTTTCCATCAGGGCATTTCTGGGAGAATTTCAGGGCCATTTGAATGAGGTGCTACTTTTGCCCTGTGTGCACTGTGGTAGCCCTGGGGGCAGCAGCAGGATTCTCTTCTAGTGGCAGCTTAAGCCCTTGCTCCCCAAAGAGAGCACACACACATGTTCCCTGGCACTCTTTAGGATGTCTCAGACACTTGAAGCTGTTAGCATTATGTGATGCTCTTTTGCTGTGTAATGCATTGCTTGTTCTTAGCTGACTCAAAATCTCAGTGATATGCTTATTAAAGCTGCCTGGAACAACCCAGAATCTGTTTAAATTATTAGTGATAACTGTGGAATTAAAATAAAGAAAAAAATTACTTGCTTGAGTTGCACAGGGATTGATGCACTCTGGTGCTATCCTTAGAGCTAGTGAAGCGTTTCATGGAAAAGTTTTAACGCTAAACAAGAGTGCTACAAGTGATGGCACAGTGTAAAAAGAGGGAGATTGAGATGCCAAGAAATTTGGACAGCTTGGCAAAAGTAAAGCACAGTGTTTACTGTGACAATCAAGGACAGAACTGACAAATGTGAAATTAATAATTGATAGTTTTATTTTAGTTGTTTGAATAGTCTATGAATGTATTCAATCAATACATTATTCACTGTAATTTTATAAATATATATTTCTGACTTGGAAATTACATTTCACTGAGCGTAAGCAGACATAGAAAACTGTGAGGATAAGGAACATAATGTTGATATATGTCTTTTTCTTAATTCTCTTGCTTAGACAAGTTTTCTGCTTTGACTTCTGAATTTAAGATGATGTGTGGGTTTAGTTCATACAATCCCTGTGAACGGAGCCAGGAAATCTGGAGACAGAATGTCAGAAAGGAAAGGACAATCCTCTTGTGTATTTCCACACTTCTCTAACTTTAGTAGTGTTCCATATACTAAAATATTAATATAAATATGAAAAATACTAAATTAACATATTATGTATAATATGATAATATACAATATAAATATATCAATATATCAATATATAACTTTGGGGTTTTTTTCCCTTAGAAACATATGCTTGTATACAACCAATGAAGGCAGAGATCAGCTATTTCTGATTTTCTTTATAATAAGATGATCAGATAATAAGAACAAAAGGAAATATATTTGACAGTATTATAGCAATTTCTACCATAACCATAAGACCTTGACAAGTTTGGTTAATTTTAAGGTTTATGTTGCCTGGAAATTAGACTTAAGATATGTTTTATTTTGTGCTTATTCAAAGCAGAAGGATTATTTTTCTTTTTGTTATGAAACTGTTGTGTGTGCAGGCCTGTTGCTTAGTAGGTTTTCCATGTTTTATGTAACAAGGCTGTGAGAAAACTGTCACATGGTTTTAGGAAAGTATCTGTCAATAAAAATTCAATCCCTTAAAAAAATTAGAAAAAAACAAACAAACAAAAGAACAACAACAAAAACACCCAAACCAAACCAACCAAACAAACAAAAAACAAAAAGAAAAAAACCAAAGCAGCTAAAGCAACCTCACAGGATGAGAAATGTAGAACAGTTTCCCAATCTAAAACAGAAGAGGATTAGAAACTCCACAGTGAAAAAGAACAATAAATGAAGTTTCTAATTCCGGAATATTGGGCATAATCTCCCAGGTCAGTCTTCAGGCAAACAACACATTAAATTAAATTGCTACTTTTTTACTGCAAATATATATTTAACATTAACTTATGAAGTACTTGGGCTAGTTATTTGAAGTAAAGCTGTCTAGAATAACAGTTTCCAGTTCTGTTTCATTCCTCAGATTCCATGTGCTGCTTGTGCTTATTTCTCAACAGTTGCATGTTGCACATTATATCTAGACTGTGTGGTGCAGGTTAGCTGAAAAACTGTAAATTTGAAAAGACTGTGAAATGAAAGGGAAATATTAAAGTATTTTAATAATTTTAATCTTTGAGATATCAATTCTATATGTAAAATATTAGTGTGCTTGATATATTTGAGACCTGGTAAAGTACATCGAACAGTAAAAAGGTGAAAATAGTGTGATTGATTTGCCCCTAAGGAATTGTTCATTAAGCTTTTGCTGTACAGATTAAGTGAATATGATGAATGTGTACATTTGTACTGAAAAGGGTCTAAGAAATTACTTGTAGTTGCAATTGCTATCTAAGCTAAAAATATGAACATCTCTCCAGTGTTTCTGTCTCTCGGACATGTTTATCCCCTTCTGGAATTCTGGGGGATGTTTGGTTCTGCACTGGTGCTTTGCCACATGACTGAGGCCTGTGTTAGCTGTCACCTTGCTGGCAGCATATGTAGAAAAGGAGAAAAAAATGCAAGGAAAGAACGATTTAGACAAATATAGGACAGCAGGTAAAACCAGGCATTTCCTAACCTTTAAAGGGAGCTCTTTTGTTCTCCTATTTTCTCTCTGGGTTTTTGTTTGGGTTTTGTTTGTTTGGGGTTTTTTTTTTGTGTTTATAAATATTTGTTTTGTAATTGTAATCCTTTCTAAATGAGAAACTGTAAGAAGAGTATAATTGTCTTTTTACCTTTTACAAGACTAACAGAAAACACTATAAATGGAAATGCACCATTTTGTCCATCTCTTCTTCCTCTTCCATTTTTTCCTCTACAGTCTCCCAAAAATAGAGTAAGGCCTATGGTACATAGCTTCAAAGCTTAAGAAATCTCTTTGCTGTGTGAGCATTTCTGATCATACTAAAATGGACCAAAAAAAGGAGTAAACTGGGGAAAAGGAAGCAGACAGATTTCAGCTTTTGAAGGTGTAAGCAGTACATGCATAAGTCAAGTTAACCCTTGAGGTGGCTGAATAGGGTGTTCAGAACTGATGTTGTGCTGCAGCTGTTCACTCTGCATCAGGAAGAATTAAAACGAAAATTCTGGTTCCAGTGTGTGTAGTTTAATAAGTGCTGATGCAACTGCTGTACTAATGGTGTAAGTGTGGTGTAGTGCTCTCGTTTTTTGGGTAGAGAATCACTGAGACTGGCAGAAGGGGGAGCTTTTGGAACTGGTGCTCACTAACAGCTGTGCTCCCGGGCTTTTGCAAATCCAGCGTAAGGAGGCTAGAAGACACATCTTTAAAGATAAATGTGAGGTTATAACAGCAAGATCCTCAGGGAAATTGCAGCTCTGCTGTAATGAACTGCCTCAGTGCATGTATGTGTATTTGCAGTACGACTCTGACTACTGTAGTTTCCTTCCAATTCTCACTTCCATTCATGTCTCTTCTTCCCCTCAATAATTAAGCAAATTGAAAGCTAACAACATTTTCATCCTATTGCTACCTTTTAAGGTTTTTCTTGCTCACCTTGTAGCTCTTGGAAAGGTTTGTCTTCTAGGCATATCAAAGATCTATACGGTGAATTCATTTAGTCAAGATTTGCTCTGTGGACATGCTTTCAACATTCAATAACTACATCAGAAGATCATAGATCCTTATTTTTAGTGTCTGCTTGAGGAGTAAAGATGTTGCCCTGGAATACAAGGTAATTGTAATAGACCAAATATGTTTCCATCTGAAATAGACAACAACTTCTGCCGGGTCAGGACAGATAAGATGGTTCGCACTATCAGTGCTAATGGGCAAAGGTCTGTAGCAGTTGTTGCCTCATGAAAGGACTTGTGGTACACACACACACACACAGATACCACCATTCCAGGCCAGGGGAGAATCTGTGGCTGTGTCAGGCCAGTACTGAGTGGGATTATTGTACAAAATTATTATATGCATCTTATATAATATAGTTAATATTTTGCCATATGCTGTCATTATACCAAATAATATTTGTAGAAAGACTTTTGGTGGGGGCAGGTTCCTTTCTCCCTCCAACTTGCATTTGAGTAAATATGATTGCTGTAAATCTAGAGTAAAAAATGGTCATTTAAGAATACAACTACCCTGTGTTTTTCATATAGGGAGACATTATGAATGGAAACCACACTTGAACTTGTGAGTTTTCATTCTACAGTGAATAGCTTACATTTTCTACAGTGGTGGCTTTCATGATCCGTGGTGTTCAATTTTTGATCATAGGGATTGCATGAAGAACTGTTAAGTCATACAGAAGGTGAGAAGACCAATAGTACTTCATATTCATGGGAATGGGAGAAAGAGGCAGATGATATAGAGGTGGAGAACATGGAATTTGGAAGCTGAGCCAGAAGATTCAGGCTGAATCACAGTAGAAATACTATAAAAAAAAATCCACAGAAGGCCAGAATACCTGATACTTCCGAACTTATTTTCATATTCTCGTTCTTTTACTTGATTAATTGTGTAATCCTTTGCAAGAGGAGAAAAAAATGAAAGTCTTTTTATTCCTTACTGGGATTTAATAAGTCATTCTAATCTCCTAAAACATAACTTTGGAGTTTATAGTCATTTTACTTGCTGAAAGTTTTTGGCAGGATCCTCAGAATACTGATTTGATCTAATGCTGAAACCCAGTTGCAGTTCTTGTCTAATTCAAAACTTAGTATGCCTCCCATCCCTTACCAAACTAATTAGGGGACAGGTAAGAATGGAATTCAGGAACTTCATGGCCTGGGATTTCTAGGAAGAAAAGTTGTTTTAAACATGAAAAGCAATAATTTAACTTCTTAGGGAAAAAAGATCTCAGAGTTCTTTGGTTTTAGTTTTCACTGTTTTCATGGCATGTAAAGGCAGTCAAGAAAACTTCTTTGCTGCTCCACTTAAGCCCGTAGCAGAAATCAGCTGAAAATTTAATAATTATGAAATCATTAATCATTTAATTATTCCAGGTTATTTGCAAACATCTTCACCTCTTGAAGGTATTACCTCATTTAATTTATGAATATGAGGTCATTAAGTTGCCTGAGGCCAAAAGCTGTTGCTATGGCAGTTTATCTACAAACCAACAAGGTAAAATTTTAGCTCAAAATCATGTAGCTGACTGTAATTTAGCCTATGCATTAAATATGGCTATGACTTTGCTTTTGTCATTTAGCATATAGATGCAGGGATTAACATTTTCTAGTCAATATAAAGTAATTTTAGTTTGAATTAATTGCAAATGTGTAGTGCAGATAGATGGGGTATTGTCAGAGCATTTCTGATTCAAAACAGCAGCAGTTAAAGGCCTGTGGAGTTGGGTGGTAAAGAGGTATTTTGCTAAACCTAAACAATAATATAACCTTCTTCATGCCTTGAATCATAAACATGATTAGTGCTGCTTCACAAATGTCTCTTGCAACAACATCCGTGCAGGCACAGGTGGGGCCAGTGGGCAGATCCAGCACCCACCTCCCCAGGCCACCGAGGACTTTGGAGCTGAAATTCTTTTGCTATAGTGATGACTCTCTTTTCACCTGAAATTGGGTAAAAGGGAAATATCAAATGCCCTTAACTAGGGAGGAACTACTTCTTGGTAGGTGGTGGCTTTCAAATGTAGTTGTCCCTTGTGAAATAACTTCAGCCCTGTCTGGAACAACAGTGGCACAGTGGCTCCATCCACTGGTCACTGTAACATGGCATGGTGTTATCTTGAGGAAATAAGTCATATTCTCAAGTACCAACTCACTTTCTTCTGGTATGGTTTACTTCTTCATTTCCCTTTAAATAAAATATGTTGTCCTTTTTATAACTTTTTTATGTTTCATGGGGGATGTGAGGTTCTTACACTTTTATTGATCATTCAATTTGATTATAAGCCCTATCTGGTTAAGTACAAAACTTCAGTGGCTTAACAGTATGTTCTGCCTATTTTGTATAAGTACTTATGCTTTTTATATTAAGTACTTTAAACATACAACCCATTTAATGTTAATACAGAATTTTTTTTCATAGCTTCTTGCCGTAAAATTATTTCTATATGCTTTGAAAATTGAACATTATTTTAGCTTGCATTTAGTAAAATGTGCTAACCAAATGAACAAATTTCTGTAATTTAAATTTCTGTGTCTGTCTTCAGATCTCCATAGCAATTGTAAGGAACACACCAGCTGCATTAGAGCATAGATTTATGTAAACATCGCTATCTTTGTTTTGAGAAATTTTTTTGACTCAACATATATTTGATGCAAAGAACACCTTAACATTACTAAAATCAGCTTAAATCAAATGACTGGTTCTTTTAGGTTAAAAAGTACTGGCTAATATAATTAAATATTTTTTTACTATTCTATTTATTCCAAGACTACTTCATGCTCAGATGGACAAAATGACATAATTTCTCTTACCATATGCTGCATTACTTGTCATTAGTGAGTTTTTTTACACACATACTTATTTTATATTTTCTGAATACTAAAGTATTTTTAGACAATAGTTAAAAACCACTATACCAATTAAACTGCAACTCAACAACAACTAAGATTCTGAACAATGCCTTGAACTTGAGCAAGACTGTTAAATGCTATAAAAGATTAGCAAATGAATGGGTGGATTAAGGAACCAAAAAAAAGGCTTCATTCCCTGTTTTGTAATTTACAGATATTGTTCCTGTTAATTAGGTCAAAGCAAAAAGGAGAGACTATTCTGGTTCTGAATGCACAGAAGAAGACTCTCTAAACATGAAAAGATTATTTAAATGTTGAAACATCCAGACAAAAAAAAAACCTCATCAAGTTTGACATTCAGATATCATGGATAACATTTCAATATTTAATATAGCATGAAGAAATGTGTGGTTTTCTTGCATAATTCTTTCTTTTTCTGAGTGTGTGCAAAGTGGTCCCCAGTGATCAGCAAAAAAGACAATTAATTAATTAATTAATTAATTAATTCAATTAATAAATGACTTTGAAGATTTAACAACTGAATTGTTATAGAGGGATATGTTGAGTAAGCAATTTTGTTAGCATCACCTTATAGGAGGTGTAACCAAGAAGCTAATTGGCAAACATAACAAAATCTGTGTCTCTTACAAGTTTATCTTATAGCTTATCTCCTATCTTATCCCCTTGAATGTATTGTATTGTGCCTAATAAAGGGCTAGGAAACTTGGACTAATAATCAGATATTTATCAAATTTTTAGATGTGGAGAGGAAAATCTTAGAAATAACTTCCAAAATTTTTATACATTATTAATTTAGGCTGTATTGCCACATGAATTTAAAATAATACAGAAACTTCTGGCTAACTGTCACTTATAATATCCTTTTTAAATTGCATCCAGATGTTTAACAGAAAAATCTTTTTGGTATGTACAGAAAGCCTGTGAAATTTTGCATTTTGAAGAAAGTCAATGTTCAATCCAAAATCTTGCATGTATAAACCAGTAGAACTATAATGCTCAATTTTATTGTTACTATTATTATTATGCTAAATTACACTAAAATATTTCTTAATGCTGTATATTTTTTCTGGAAAATATGTTTGGCTTTGAGTGAGTTGGTAGAAGAAACAGGTTATAAAAACTTATTTAGGTACAAACTGTATTCCCAGCTAATTTATACTCAAACACAAATAATTTGATTACTCCATTTGTCTTTTCCAGTAGATCTATTTCATCTCTTTATCAGTATCTTGCAAATCTAAACTTTGGAGTCTTCTTTAACTTAATATTCTAATATTTAATCAAGAAATTTAATATTCTTACAATGTAGATTTTACTGCAACCTGCATATGTAACTAATTTTTGTAGTCTATTTCTGGCTAACTGCACAAAGCATAGTGATCTTTCAAACCACTAACATTTTTTCCCATAATATACTTCATAACATATGCTCTCCTTTCACTTTCTAGTTAGATAACAAAAGAGAACACTTTGATCCTGAAATCTGGCCGTATAAGAGGAATAAGTATCTTCTTGCTCGTTATAAGCTTTACTTCTCTGAATTGCTGCTTGTGACACTGCATTTTAGTTTGGAGCACTTCACTGCTCTGGAGCTGTATAAAATGCAATTTTATACAGAATACTTATCAGGAGTTTTTTGTTATTATTCTTTTATTGAGAGTTTCTCCAAAGACAGAGCACCATTTCTCAAAGACTATAAAAATTTTATGATTCAAAAAACAAAGGCTTGTTCCAGGACCTGGGAGACTAAACTCTATGCTAACTTTGTGTGATGTCCTTGGAAGAAGTTTCATTTCTTAGTAATATCTTTGTTTCCCCTTCAGAACAATTATATAGGAAATTGATGCTACAATAACATCTTGTGGTTTTTGTTCCCACTTCACAGTGCAGCCAACACATACATATGTATACATATAATATATACATATATTTTCTTTAATATCCTAATTAATCAGGCTCCAGATGAATAACAATTATTATGTAGAAATATTTTATATTAAAGACTTTCTGATACTTTTCCTAGGAATTCTTTTGTTTATTTAGTGTTTTTACTTCTAATAGTTCAGATTTTCAACACACAATGTAATGCCTAAATATTCGTGTCCTGTATATACCTAAAAATTCTTATTGATCTGTCATCACCTTGACAGGACGAACTCTGCTGGAAAAGCTCTTCAGCCAGCAGGAAAATGCACCGCAAGAAGAAGCAGAAAAACTATGTTCTCGCATTATTGCAATGGGTCTTTTGCTTCCGTTCACTGACTGCTTCAGAGAGCCATGTAATCAGAGTGCCCAGCAAAGCACGCCCACTTTTGATGTAAGTACTGAAAAAGTTATCTTTTGTCTCTTTTGTCAAGCAGGACATGATTTACTAATAGTTTATCCCTCTTGAGAGAATACTATTTGTCCTTTTAATAAAATTGGCCTTAGGAGAGTAGCCAGCTATTTTTCTGAGCTCAAATATGTACGTTTTTGTATTCAAGTAAGCATAACAATGTTCTCCTATAACTTGATTTCTTAACTTTTTAACTCATATCTTAGTCCGCCATATTGTTCTTCATCTGCAGTCTTCATTAAGTTGTCTTCTTTGAATCAAAGCACGCTATAGGACTACCAAGATTTCAATCCAAGAGCTGCTTCACCAAAAACTATAAATTAAAGGAAAAACAGAAAACATCATGTCACAAAATTTTACAGAACCCGAACAGGATGTCTATGCTAGATATTTTTTTTCCCCTGAAAATATTTTTGATACAAAATTGTGCAGGGATCAGTGCAAATTTTCTGGCATTCCACCTATAGTGTTATCTGTGCCTTTAGGATATCTAGCCAGGTGTTTGTGTACTGTTACAAACCTGTGGTGTTGACATAATCTAACATACTTTTCCTTTCTCTTGGATAATTTATTCAACATTAGGATATCTTCTTGTTGCAACCCATGGCACTTTGTACTGTTTTATGTGACTAAAGACAACCAGGATTTTTCTCTTCACTAATTAGCTCCAAAATAGCACACAAATATTAACTAATCTACTTAATACCATGCTGGTATAGTTATCATCCCTATTCTACATATCCACCTGAAGCTTGGTTAGAAACACTCAAAAGTTTTTGGCATAGATGTGAGGGAACATATTTTCTTTTTAACTCTTTAAATCTTTCTCATTTTCCTGAAGAACAGTTTAACACAACTGGTAAAGGGAAAATTGATAATTTTTTTTCTATGGATTCTTATACAAGACTTCCTAAATAATCTAGCTTATCTACAAAATCATTCCATGGTCTCTCTAACGATATTATGTTATATGTTTATGTTCTGGTTTTGGTGTTACTGTTGGTTTGGGGTTTTTTTAAGAACCAACTTTTGAAACATTTCTAACTGCTTTTTGAAATTAATTGGAAAATGCAGTGTTAACTATAAAAACTGAGTTTACTCAGGCAACTTAAAATCACACTGCGTTTGAAAGTGCTTGTGGTTAAATATACTCCATAAACATTACTGAAAAAGTTAAGTTTCTTATTTTTCAGGTTAAAAGAGTCTGGTAATGCTTTCGGTTCTCCTACTCTTACCATATATTCAGCCATCTCCTTTACAGTATTGAATATAATATTCTTAAAAAAGCTTCTTCATTATAGACAGAATTTTTACCAAATTCAAAGTTTGCAAAGAAGCAGAAAAGGCTCCTTTTTAAACTTGTATACCATGTTTTGTCTGAATAACAGGCATTTTAGTTATCTTTCATTTAAAATATCAACCAGAAGGGATATTGTAGTAGCCTAGTCCCATGTGAGCCATCTGTCAAGGTCAGGAATTTAAGATGTTGTTGGCTTAGCAGTGATCTTAATTTGTCTTGGTCTATCAGTAAGCCACAAATGTTACAGCTTCTATGACTATTTTTCTGTATAAATCCCCTAAATAGATCACACTCCTGGTAAAACAGTGTCAGACGTGGTGTAAAGCCCTGTTATGTAACCAGTAGTGCATCCTACTTCAAAGAAGCACACATCCGTCTTGAACATTAGGATCTCAATAACTGAATTCTACATGGTGCAGAGCTAAGAGCTACTGATATTGACGTTTATAGTATATTTCTGCTCCAGCCTTGGTGACCACAGTACAGGAACACCTATCAGTTTATTCACTGCATGTTCTCTAAAGTGAAAATATTTAGAACTTGAAGTATAAATTCTAACGCCTGAAAACTTCAAAATTTTGTTTCTTCTAGCTAGATTTCACTTCTTAGAGTAAATAAAGTATTTTACAGGAAATAAATGCTAATTGTTATGTAAGGGAAGGAAACAATTAAAAATTAGTTTGACAAAAATTATGGTGGTGCTGTATATTACTTTAAAAAGACATGCAAGATCTGTGAGTTGTGTCACCTCTTGCATCACTTTCTGTGTCTGTACTTTGGGTTTTTTTTTAATTCACATTTTTCTTTTCTGTTTGTTTGGGTTTTATTTTAATTCAACTGATTAAGAATTTAATGTTCATATAAAAGTTTATTTCAAAGACAGAGGAATCACACTAGCCTTAAATAATACCTAAATTTCACCCATCTAGAATTAAGAGGTATATATTTTTTTACCTGGCTCCAAAACGGGGAGCACAACCAGACCCATATTCATCCTTCACCTGCGAGTTCATCAGACCCCCAGTTCAATTTTGAATTGCCTCCAGTTTGGCTGATATCCTTTTCACTTAGCTGAACCTGCCATCAACAAAGCTCCTGTAGCCCTGTCCTGGTCCCTGCCACCTTGTTGTCCTTCCTCCTTTCTCCATCCAGCTTGCCTGTTCCTAGATGTTTCTTCTTTGGCTGTTCTGATTTTAATCTTAATCTGGTGCTTGTAAAGTCTATTAGGTCACTCCTTCAGAATAATTTTTTATTTTTGCAGAATTTCCAATACTTTTTCCACTGAAACCCCTCCTTGAATCCTTCCTTTTCTCCTTTTTGTGACTGATCTCTCATATTTCTGAACTTCAACATACTATTTTTTTTTATATTTAATAAAATCCATGCTTCCCCTCTTGCTTAAGTGTGGTCCCACAGACTTTATTTTTTGAAGATGTTAGGTTACAGTTTATGAAAACAATTCAGTAAGTTTTGTTCCCTCTATGATCTATTGCTCATGGCTTCAGATGAATATAAACAGATTATTTAAAGTCCTATTCTCTCACTCTGATCTCCTTTTCTGGATGGTCTCTAGTGAATTTAATTTAACATGGCTAGTGCTGAACTCTCTTGAAATGTTTGCAATTGCACATTCTGATTATATTCTCATTTTCTTTATTATTCATGCCTGCTGGTCACCTCTAGTTCTCCCTGTCTTAGAAAGGTTTATCCAAATCTTGTGTCTGTTTTCTCAGTAATACAGGAGATCTGGTTTGCTTTTTTTTCTCCCAAGATATTCCAATCTTCAGTGGAGGCCATTAAATAATGGTACATGCCCTCTTTTTGATTTCTTTTTGAATCTTATTTCTTTCTCTTCCCCACTGTCTGATTGCAAACAAGCAGTGCATTAAAAGTAAAGACAACTTGCACAGCTCTTAGCTTATTGGGCTAGTATTATAATGGCTCATAGAAGGAGGTTTAATTTAAATTTGTAGCACTTGTGTCTCTGGCATAGGCTGTGGTTGGTGGATGTGATGCTTACTCCTTTTTTAGACTATGGTAAGCATGAAGGATCAACAAATGCCAAATGAAAGCACATTCAGAGAACTAACAGCTGTCATCACATTTATGCTGAGGATAGTGTCCAGTTTCCAGAGGCTTATAAATTATTCAGGTCTTTGGATAGATTTTAATGATGATTGGAGATGGCATGTTCGTGAAGCATCTTTGACCTTTTTGTCAAATTATCCCAAAGGACAGAAACTTTAGAACTGTTTTAAGAACTTTTGAGAAAAATTGCATGTTCAATCTTGGCCTGTTTTATTAATTATTTTTTTTAAACACATGGTGGCAGTTGCCCAGAATAAAAGATTAGTCTGAAAAATAAAAGTTGAACAAAGCTTTGAAAGTAACAGAAATAGAAACAGGATTGGGGGTTTTAAGATCCTTGCTGTTGAGAAGCAGTGGAAGCTCTTGCTATAGCTCTTCTTACTTACTCTTGCAACGTAAAAAGTAACTTTAAGTAAATGTTCAGTGGCAAGTTCTCTGTCTAGAAATATGTTGCCATTACTGCTAGTTTCCCCTTTCCTGAAGAGGCTGCTAATTACTGCCTCATGTATGTCATGATGACTTATTAATCAGACTATTTTTAGTCTTTCATGCTTCTGCTAGTATTTTATAAAACAAAACCAGACAGTTTAACTTAAAAATAAATAAAGTCAAGCAAGTAAAGGGGCAACTTGTAGAAAGCTAGATTAGTAAAAGCCAACACAAAGCATGTTGTCTGAAAAAAATTGCTTGCCTTTTGAATAGTTATTGCCTGTTTGCCTTTTGAATTTTTCCCTCTTTAACAGTTGTGAGTTATTCAAAAGAGTTTCTGAAGATACAAATTAAAATAAAATATATTCTGAGTGAATGGTATTCAAGAAAATAATGCTTTGTTAAAAATTCTTTCAGTCCCGAGTAATAGAATCTTTAAGGTTGGTAAAGACCTCTAAGATCATTGAGTCCAACCATTAACCCAGCCACCAATGTGTTCACCATTAAAGCATAATACCAAGTGCCACATACCTTTTGAACACTTCCAAAGATGATGATTCCACCACTTCCCTGGGCAGCCTGTTCCAATCTCTTAACTACATTTTCAGTGAAGAAATTTTTTCCTAATATCCTATCTAAACCTCCCCTGGTGCATCTTGAGGCCTTTTTCCCCTGTCTTGTCACTTGTTAGCGGTGAGATGTACCTATCTCCCTACATGTAGTGAAGCTGTAGTCTTAAGCCTTTTAGCACGTTACCTCAATATATTATCCTACTAGAGTAAAATAAACACAAGATTGAGTTGGCTAATGGTGCATCTTTGGCAAGAATGTAACAAGAGGCAAGTTTTGCCTTCATTTGTTGGAAGATCACAGTTTTTATCAAGTAGAGATCATCTTTCCTGCTCAGCTCCTCTCAATAATGTATCGCAGAAAGTTTAAGATGGCTTTCTTCAGAAATCCATTAGTAATGTGTACAAATTATACACATTTGCATTAAAATGTAAACTGTTCATACACCAATGAAAGAAGCTGGCATTTTTCTATCAATGTGAAGCAACTTTCTTTAGCACCTCTCTTTTATTAAGAAACATTGTCAGTACTTGGTGTTTGCATTTTATCCAGTAGCTGCAATTAGCACATGTTGTGGATGTGTAGTCCCATTTCAGATTTTACAGTTGACACTGTACAATCTTAAGTCATGGGCAGTTTTTTCTTTCATAGCAAATTTCTGCTCTTTTTCTGACAAGCTTTCCAAGTAACTATGTGTGTTGTTTGTGAGCATTAGGTTTAAGACACTTAAATTGTTAGAGAAAACTTATATTATTTTGTTACAGGCTTTCTTTATCATTTTGTAAGTGCTTTTGAGAAGAAAACTAAGCATACCTTAGCATCCATGGTGTATTCCTTGTCTGAGGATCTTAATCTCCATTACACACTGAAGGGTCCAATAACTACTTTTTTTCAAGTGGCACTAACCAGCAATATCTTCTATATGCATCTGAAAAGCACACTAAACTTTCATCTTTCTTTTTTTTTTTTTGGGTTTCATTTTGACTGGACTATCTTTCTACATAATTTTGAAGTGCTTTTATTTAATGCTGTTACTGCAGTGAGTACAGCTGTTAATACTTTCTCAATTTATCAACTGTTTCAGCATATTCTATAATGAGAGGGCTAAATGACAACTTCCAGATGGTGTCTTTCTTTACTGTGTCACAGTGTGATTTTATACGCAGTCACATTTGACAGTTTGGGATAGGCACTGCCCCTTGTGCCATTTGTAGTTATGATGCCTGACTAGGCCGTAGTCTGTTTCTGAAATAATGCTTCCCCAAGGAAGCAGAGAGACAGACATCATGAATGGGAAATGCTACCAAAAATGGCTGTTTTCCTATTATCTCCTGGCCACCTGTGGTGATGCAAATGCTTTCTAAGGAAACAAAGACACTGCTTTCTTTCTGCTGAGTAGTAGCAGATGGTGGGACTTTGCAAGTCGGAAGGAGGAGAAATGAGTAACATGTAGACTTGACTTAATTTTAACTTATTTACACTGCTTATGTGAGCCTGAAAATTAGTGGGTAAACAGATTGCAGATAGACTCCTTTCTCAGAAGTCAGAGAGCCAAAATACCAGTGATCAGTTTCCAAAGAACTCTTCCAAGTACTGACATTAGCTAGGAGAATTTCAATTCTAAACTACAGCACAGAGCTGGCAACAATGCGTGTGGCATGTTTTTCAAGCATACTTTCAATGCTTGGGCATAAAATGTGTGAGACTGAAGAGATCAACCTGTGGTCCCATGTTATGAAATCTTGCAGAGCAGTACATTGGAGGTCAGTAATGAATAAGACTTTAAAAGTGAACAAGTGAAAATCGTGGACTAGAGCAAACAGATCATTAATCTGCTGTCTTAATCTTTGTCTGTAGTGTAGATTACCCTGGCAGTTCATTTTGGCTAAATCAAAGCCCCCATATCTCCTGTTCCATTGCCCTGTTACACTTTGTGACACTTTTGTGGTGAGCAACTCTGAATATTCCTGAGTATAGTAAAATGGAAACGGTTGGATCACTGGGCTAAAGTATTGATCTTATGCTGCTTCTCTGCTTCTTTTATTTTTTTTTTAAATTGCATATTTATTTTATGATTGTTAGCTCAGGCCCTGCAGTCTTCTGCTCCTTTTATTCCTTTTCTTTTTTCCTTTCTCTTTCTTCTCTCTGCTTACGTGTGGTGATGCTACTGTATACATGTTTAACTGAGATGTTTTACGTGTATGACATTGCTAGGTTTTCTTATTTCTTTTTGCCACAAACATTGCTTAGCTGCTTGTTATTCTGAAGAACTGCTTCAAGAGGGATATACTGGATTTTAAGTTTACAACCTATTTAAAAATTTTAGTATCAATGTGCGTATGGTGAAGATGGTGGTCAGCCTGTCACCTCATGGGATCTTTATATTTTATGACTTTCTGTATGTTAGTTCTCTTTCTTCAGAATGTCAGTCATAAATAGATGTGTTTTCTCACCTGGAATTGTGAATAAATTGAGGGTTGAATTAGTATATATTGCATATGTCTCTTTCAACAAGAGTTTTACAGTAGTAAAAATCATATTGTCAAATTGAATAGAGGTGAAAGGAATTTTCTAAGGAAACAGTTTGATTTTGGTAATTCAGATTTGTCAAAATCCAAACCTATTGAAAAACTGTGTCAGTGTAAAGGCAAAACAACTTCTGATAAGGAAGCTTCTTGTCTCAGCTTACATGTTCTGGAGAGCCAATTAGAAAGGACAAACCATCAGGTCATGTCAGTAACAGCTGATAACCTAGTGGTCTTGGATGTGGCCTTCCAAGTGGGAGTTCTAGTTGGATGTGTAGAGAGGCTAGGTTGTGATCTCTTTTCTTGAAGGCTAGCCACTGTTTCCTCTTCCAAGGAAAGTTTACTGTAAACTCACAAGTTGACCCTATTCAGTTATATTAAATGTGGAAGTTATTGGACAGTAGGAATACCAAGATAACAATTCTGCAACAGAATGAGAATAGATGTGAAAATCTGAAATTAATTTTCTGATTGCCTTTCCCCGTGAGAGCTCCAACTACAGGGCTATTGGCTCTGTTTGCCTCTCACATTCCTGCCTTATGGTGTTTAATCCTGAGCAATGTTTGATGGGATCAAACAAGTTTTTTTCTCTTTTGCTGAGAAGGTTAAAGTAATTTCATGGCAAATAAATGTTTCATGATTTTTGACACTTGACATATTTTTAAATTCATTGTTGAGCCACATGGGTTCCCTGAAAAGAAAAAACACCCTTCACTCAAGTAAACTGCTTATGTAGCAAATTTAGATCATGGGGATAAAATGCTGTCTCAGCTTTACGTTACAGGATTATGAAGGACTTGCTGGTTTTCAACCTAGGAAAACTTCTGTGCTCACTAGTATGGCCAAAGGTAGTACAAATTGAGAGCCATGTTTTATCACTTCTCTGGTTCTGTCAGTGGTAAGAAAGAGCTTTGTTACTAAACTTCTCCTCAAAAAGTAAACCACTTTCCCCATTCTTAAAACTATTGATTTCTTTATTTTAAAAGCTGCTTAAAATAAAGCAGTCTCCTGCTGATAAGAGCATTTTGAGGTAGCCTGGCTCTAGTTTCTCAAACTAAAGCCTTGCTTCTTCAATTAATTATTTGTATGCAGTGGAGAACATGCAGTTGGCTTTCTTTCATTTTAGAGGCTGTATACTTAGTAAGCTAGAATGATTAAACCTCCCAAATGTAAAAAAATATAAATTCCTTCCATGCATTTGAAACAGACTAAATTCCGAGTAGGTATATACAAATAAGAGTAAACTTTTTGGAGCTCTTAGCCTGGAAAACACCTTTGAGACATGGAGTCTGGTCCTTTCTTATCCCAAGTAACATAAAATGTAATTTCTCTATGAGTTTATCTTGTTCCATTTTGAATGCAGTTATATTTTTTCCTCTCCCTACTCTTCAACCTCTTCCCATTGGAAGAATGTCATCCAAACTGATTTGATGAGTAGGAACCTTCTTGTAACTACTGTTCTGTGTTTACTCCTGGCCCATTCACCTGCAAACATGCCAACACTTCTGTTCTCCCCTTTTTGGGATAACTTAGAATATTTATGGTTCTAGGGAAAAATTTTTGAAATTTATTATTTGGAAAAAAAAGTTCTGCAAAATAGATCCCTATTGCACCACAGATCAACACAAGAACCATCAGGTGAATTAGTACCAGTGCACTCTCATGAAAGAGAGTTTAGAGGTACTGCTAATGTACTTCCTCCCTCTACTGCTGTGCTGAACTGAAGAGCAGAGGTGACTCCACAACTGTGCTGCTGTACTCCCTCACCTTTCCCATCTGAAGTGCTTTTTTTTTCCTTGAGATTGACAAAATACTTCTGGTCAGATTTTTTTCCCCCTTGATTCTCACATTGCTCATTCATGCTTTTGCAGTCATTTGGGTAAATTGTGTATACACCTACTGCTATTTCAACTCCATCTCTTATACCTCTTTTAAGCATTTCTCACAATGGTTATTTTTCTTCTTTGAGCCGGAAGCAGATCAACAGCTGATTAAAAACTGAAACGACACTGAGCAGAAGGTTGTATTACCCGTATGTCTCCAGGAGCAATGCAGGATACATTCAAGGTTGCATATTATATTCCTACAGAGAGGGATATACTAATCTGTAATTCAGTTTGTGGCTCAGGGAACAAAACTAGTCTCTATGTGTGAAAAATGTGTGACCCCTTTTCTGAAAGCTCCAAGCCCACCAGAATGACTTCTGATGTTTGCTGCAGGTCTAGCTCATGGTCCTAGTCTTGGGTTCACCAGCCATATGTCTGTTGCTAGAGGCCTTTCTTTGAGTAACTTACAACATCGGTTTCCATCTTTAAAGATGAGTCGGAAAGCATATTTCCAGCTCAAAAAGTGAAGAAACATATTGAATATTTAATTATTATGTACTTGAAGTGGTGTGATACCAGAGAATGAAAAGTTGTTACTAAAAGCCTTTCTTTTGTGAGAGCTGTCTGGGAAGAGAGTGAGTTAAACTACAAACCTGACTCTCTCTGATTCTAAATGCTAGCATCTATAAGTGGTAAAATGTATATTGATTAGGTGCCATCAGATTCTGCAGGCAATTTGCCTCGCCCATGTGCAGATGCTCTACACTTTTAAGAACCAGTGGAAAGTGCTGTGTAAGGATGTGTGGAAATAAGAACTCTTCTTGACATCATGTTTAGTGCACTGGATGCAGACAGCTTTAAGCTTTCAGTGTCTGTCCAGAAATGAGTCTGAATAAATAAGACTGGGAACATTCAACACAAGGATACATATGTAATGTTTTCCTTCAAAAGAGATGCTTTAAAGATTAAATAGTGGAGTCTGAGCAACATGAAGTGGAAATTCCAGATGTATCCAACGCTTGATCACGGTAAGCATATTCATTGACTCTACGTATAATGATATTTAGTAAAAATTCCCTCTGAAATGAAAATATTATAGGAGAAAAAATTGAATGTGGAAATCTAGGTTCATGGATGATTGTATTGCAATTATTAATACTAAAAAACTTGGGGGTTTTATTTGGATTATTTTATTTCTCTTGCTTGAACAGTACTTTAGCATCATAGAATTGACTGCATATATATTTCTTCAAACTGGTCTAATAATCATGCATGTTTATGGCATTATCAGATTTGGAAAAGGTGAAATGAGATAGTTGAGTATATTAACTGACAAGGAGCTAAAGACAAAACCTAAAGAGGATTAGATTTTGGACCATAGCTTCAGTGAGTAGGAATTAGGACATTCAAATGATTCATCTCTTCTGAAGGGCATGAAAGAAGAGACAGGGTTAATCTTTTCCCTTTTAAAGTGTAATTTATGGACTATCAACTTGCACTCCAGAGCTTTAGACTACCTTTCTGTCTTGAGGGTTTTCATATTTTAAATAATGTCTATAAGCTTGCAAGTATACTGAAAGTAGTAGTTGTTAAATACCTTGTTTACATGTAAAAATGGATACATTTTCATTGTAGTGCAAGTCCCTTTGAGGCATTTTTGAAAGTTTAAATTTACATCTGTGAATTTCCATTACACGATGAGTCTATTCCATTCTCCTTCTCTGTGTTGAATAACGAATTAAAAATCATCCCCCCGCAAATGCAATACAAACAAAAAATACTGTCTTTTATACTCACAGACAAAGCTTCCATGCTGGGTTAAGACTCATTTATTGAGTTGTGTGATGTCTTAATTTATAACTGCTCATATTTTATAAGCTGTAAATTATATCAGCAAGAACACAGGTACCCCATATTTTCTTACCTTCATAATGTATACCATCTGTACAATAATTCTCAGATTTTTTTTAAATGTATCTTGATTCATGTAGACTAATCATACTTCAAAAATGTGCTGTTAAATTATCGTATTACATCTTTCAAGAACTGGCATGGTGAAACGTCATGTCCAGGAACAGTTTAACTGCTTGTCTTCCTCATGTATGCTATGTCCATACTATCTACAGCCTATTGTCTTTTGTTTTACTGCCCTATAACTCTACATGTAGTCCTATTGAAAGTCAACTTTGCTTAGCCAGTTAATCCTCTGTGGATCATGTTCTTCCCTGTGTTCCCTGGACTGTGTAAGGTAGTACAGCGGGCAAGAAAAAAAATTGTTCTGGTTTATCTTACTGACTTTTTCAAATCTTATTTTCCTCTATGTTTTTGAGATTTGGATGGTGTAGAAACATGACAAATAGCAAAATCCATCACTTTTTCGTTTATACAGTATGCAGAAATAAAACTCTCCCTCTCCTTTTTACTCAAACAGTATTGGAAGTTGGGCAGAAACTCCAAAATATATATATCCTCTAAAAAGCTGGAAACAGACAAAGGGATAGAGCTAAGTGACTCAAAGGACTGCATTAGTCAAGCCTTTTTGGATGCTCAAATAGAGTAGCATGGTAATGTGAAAAGTACAGGCTTTTCAAGGAACATAGAGGTCAGGGCTATGCAAAGAACTTGATGTTATTTTTTGTTAAGCTTTTTATCCTTTTATTTTTACCTTTATCTAAAGTCAATATACTTGTCTGGAGTTTTGCCATGTTTTTCTTGCTGGGAAGGTCTAATGAGCCTCCTTTGACCCTGACTGAGGCACCTTCTGTAAAACAAAGCTTTTTACTTTATAACCAGCATTTGTCTGTTCCAAGTAAGTTGCTCTCAATAGAACATTGTAACTCTTACCACTATTTTTAGGCAAGTAGAAACTTAGTCACAGAGACTAGTGATTATCCTAAATAAATTTTCTTTTCTTCTTCCCTCTGCATATCTCTTCTGAGTTTATTATCTATCAAAAAAAATTAATCTAAAAGTGAAATATGTACGACAGTTTTACTCGGGCAACAGCATGAATGAAGTCTAATGAACATCATCTTTGTAAGAAGGTATTACTGTGATATGACTATTTTCATCCTGTGACTTGATTTTTTCCCTAGTTTTGTACTACAATATTTGCATCTTTTCCAGATCACTTACTATGTTACTCATGCAGTTGCTGTACATGATCTCTATAGAATTTTACAGTATTCTAAACGTTTAATCACAAGGTGTCCATGTTGATGTATACTAGTAGTCACAAGAATAACTACTTGAATTGTGGTCATAAAAAATCTTACTGTTAGCCTAAAGCATACGTTTGCCCTAATTTTCATCATACAGTCTTTATGCATCCTACTTGTAAACATAGAATCAAACTCAAACCCATTGAGCAATAAGGGTATTATCTGATTTGAGCCCAGAGGACTGAGAATACTATTAGCTGTTCATTTGGGTTTTGTTCATTTTACTCAAAAAGAAAACCCAAATTTTTACCTGTTTTTGTAAAAATATTAAAAGGGAAATTATAAAAATAGGGCTGCATGGAGTATGTTTATCAGTTTGATTTATGCTGAAGTGCTCCTGCTGATCTTACTTGCTTCTGCATTTGGTGTAGATAGATTATGTGCAGTGTGGACTGAAATATTTCCCTCCAACTCATAAAACTGGCTATATGTCATTAAGTGCTGTCACAATGGACACATGTTATCTCTCTAAGAAAAGAAATGTCAAAGAATTCTTATACTCAAAAAAGTGCTGAACTATATTCTAGCATGTTATTTAGTTGTAAAAGACTAAGAGCTTAAATTTCTGTTGTTAATGAACACAATTATTTTAATATACATTTATTTTAAGTCTTTATCAGGAGATGAAGAGCATAAAACCAAGTCTGCTTTAATATAGGGGATGTTTAATTATTTGTACCAGAAAGAAAAGCTTAGATGTTTTGAGCTTGTCTTTCTATATGAACTTTTCAACTTTCTTTTTTTTTTTTTCTTTTAATCACAGCAAGACCAGCTTTATACTTGGGCTGCAGTTAGCCAACCTACACATTCAGCAGATTACATTGAAGGAAGCTTTCCAAGGAGAATTCCATCTGCATGGCCTCCCCCCAAACCTCCAGATGAAGAACAAAGACTCAAAATTTCTGAAGAAGGTATAGTTCTTGAACACAGACAAGATAAATGTATAGCCTAAGGGAAGCTGCTGTGTTTTAGAATCCAAGATACAAACTTGGTATCTTAGCTACTAACAAACACCTGGTTTTGAGAATCTCAGATTTGCATCAGAAATAATGTTAGCTAGTATGAATCTAATAAATATATTCAGCAAAAAATGCATTCTTTTTATTAGCAACCAAGATGTGTACCTGGCAGTGTACCTGGCATCTGTTGACTAATGGATTTTTCCAGGTGCTTTGTTCTTTTTCAGTTTACATACCTTCATAGCCATAAGATATGGTTTTTCTTCTCTTCTTAAAACTATGAAAAAGTTCAGAAGCCCACTGGTGGCATGTTGAAAGTTATTACCGTGGTGTAAGGTATTATTTTTCAGATTCAGCAGTCCTGTGCTGACAGAGGGTTAGCAAAAGTGTATCTGAAAAAATAAATTGAGACCATGTTTACAAAATCAGTTTATCTTAAAATTTATGAGGTTATGCTACCAGCCAAATTTCTGCAATCTTCTTCATGCTCTTGAAGAGTATTGTTTAAACTGAGAATTAAAATAAAACCAACCAAGAAAAAAATCTCCCTTGTAGCTGACAAAGAGATCTGGAAGAGAATTTCAAATCTGTTTTCTGTTAGTAGTGTTGATGCACAAATACCACAGGTTCTTGCAGACTTTGCTTTCCATTAGTTAGTATTCAGCAGCTCTCAGCACTTTCAGACTGCATTCATCACCATGCCCTCCATGGAGAGCCACTGGCTATTCTCAAATTTTCCATTTCCTGTCACTCAACTTTTTGTTGCTCAGATTTGAAGAGTTAAGTCATTATTTCAGCAGATTTCGTTGTATTGCTTGTAGGCTTTGGGTGGAGTTCATTTCAGTTTTGTTTCTCTTTGGGACTTCCCTGCCACTTCCTTGAACAAAGTATTTCTTGCATGGACACCACTTACCATGGCAGCAATTTACTTTTACTGGTATCACGTATTTCAGCGTTCACAAGCAAAACAAGAGATGCCAATAAAAATGTAATACTGATATATTATTCTATTTATGCTGTGACTTTTACCAAAAGAGTTCTATTGGACATCGAGGAAACAATCCCACATCGGTCTCACTGATGCAATTCAGAGTGTGGAATGCTCCAGTACTGGATTGTTAGTCCAGTTTTTAACTAATGATATACTGGTTTATGCTGTATTCAATGAAAGTGCTGCTATATGTGGTGGTAAAATTCACTGCCATGTACTCTGAGTGTTGTGTTTCTCAGCTTGGAGAAACTTAGCTAATGGATGTGTGATCACAGTATTTATGAAAATACTCTGCACTGGAAAAACAAATGGGTGAATTTCTTATTAATTTATTTTGAGGTTTTAGCCCTACAAAGGCTGGTGCAGGTTAACAACAGTTTTGTGCTTAAAAATCTAGAAGAATATTGGTAACATAAAATATTCTGAAATGTAAAGATACACTTAGAAGTATATTTCTACCAAAAGGATAATACTAATAATTTTAAAATTCATTAATTTTGTACATGGTTTGTTTCTGTCCTATGTTGTTAAATTTATTATACCTACTACATGGATGTAATGTGTACAGGACTTGTCTGTTCCTCATCTCAGCCATTGCCCTCTCAAAAAAATTCAAAAATATTAAGAAAATAGAAACAAAATGGAAAATTTTAAATTGTGACTTTTTCTAAATTTAAGTAGGTCTTAAAAATGTGGTTTTTCAGTGTAGGACATGGAGGGAACAGGAAAAATTATAATTCTTCTGAAAAAAAACTCAAAACAAAATCTTATTTATCAGGTAGATAAATAATTTAACTTTTTTTAATTGTTCACATGCTTGCCATTTGGAAGAACACGGAGGTGAGTGATGTGAAACCTAAGGATAAACATCATCCTCAAAATTTTTAACTAAATTATTTTTTGTATTTGCACCCTTGAAAAGTGTAGGGCACAAACATTTCTTAAAATTTTAAATTACTTTGTGCAGGATAGCTGTCTTTTATAATATATATAATTACTGCTGTCTGGATTAAACAGATATATACTAACTTTAGAAACAATGGTTCATGAATAAAAACACGTATTTTAAATAGAAGTATTGATTGAGAAGAATGCAGCAGGATATTTTTACAGAGTCTTTGTTTTTATTATGTACGTAAGCGTTAGGACAGTAGTAAGCCTTCTAGTTTTAAGTAAGGCAAGACCAAATTCTGCAAGGCTTTAGGGAATCCTTCCTAAACTAGCAAAGTAATTAATCGTCTGTTTAGTAAAGTATGTATTTAATAGCTTTGCTGCATGCTTTGCATCATATGAAGCATTGCTGGATGTGAGAAAAGAGCTATTAGAATGGTCAGGAGTTCTTTAGGGTTTTGGGTTTTTTTTTTTTTTTTAACAGATTGATTGTTGTTTTGGGGTATTTTTAGTTTGTTTTGGGGGATTTCGATTTTGTTTGTTTGTTTTTTTAGGTTGACTACTTATTTAAAAACTGATGTTTGGAAATACCTATTATGAATTTGGGTTCAAGTCAGCAAATATTTATGCCAAAAACCTTTTTCAATTTTGGATTCAGAGATTTTGGACAACCCCTCATCAATCAAATCGACATCACCAATAAGATCAATGTGTATGCCACTAATTTTTTTTTTTATCTGAATACCCAAAATCTGTTCCTGTTACTTCTTATGGCATTTCAATCTACCTTTCTCACATCTCAGCAATTGCCTGAATCTAAACTCAGCAGGGTATTTGAAATTCAATTATTTTAATGCTATGCTGATGACACTATTCTATTTAACATATAGGAAAAGGCAAGTAAGCAGACATTAGAGCCCAGTCATCCTGTCTCCCATGTGACTGTTTTAACCACTTGTGAAGAGACACAAAGATTGTGCAGCTTCTGGGAAATGAAACAGTCCCAGCCCACTAAATCTCACTCTGGGTTTACAACCTGAAATCTAATTTAGTCTCTTAAAAAAAACCCTCAAAACAAACAAGATAATAAAATTAATGTTTGGTTTGGCTTAAAATAAAGGTTTCATTTGTCATATAGCACTTTTTCCTTTCCTTTTAGATTGTGGTGGTTGTGTTTGGGTTGTTTTTCTCATTTTGCTTAGCAAAGATGGTTGGTTTTCTGGGAATAGATTGTATTTGCTAAATTTTGTCAAACTAACCTTAAAGTTAACAGCTCATATCACCCTGATGTCACCTTATATTTAGAACCCTTTTTAAAACATAGCATGTCTGAAGTAAAAATAAGCTAGACAATTCTGTCAAATTGTTAAATATTGACAAATAGATAGGAACAGTCTGTTCCTACTTTTTAAAGTACTTTTGGGTAAGTTGTGCTAATTTGGATGATAGAAAACATTAAGTTGTGTAGGTACATGTCTAGTACTAGAAAATCAGGAAAGAATAAATCTGTTGTGAGCAAAGACCAAATAAATATTATTTTTTTCTCAAATAAAAAGAAATCTAAAATCTAAATTATATTATTTCCTGTTAAGTATAGCCTACCACATCCAGGGAGAAAAAGTTGTGGATTGTTAATTTTCAAGGAGTAGCCTTACAGCACAACTGACACTTGCAATGAAAATTCTTCCTCATATGTCTTACTTCCCAACATCTGGGATTGTCAGAAAGCTGTGAGGAGGCCAAATGTCTAGTAAGTGTGAATCCAGAGGTTTTGGATCACATTCTTTCTGCAAATGGTCAAAAGATTTCCCTGTTGAAAAGTTATACCTTTAAAGGATATATGAAGGATGCAACACATATATTCTCTCGGTAGGTGTAAGAAAAACATTCCCATTATTGTCGTGTGAAAAAATTAGGCTATGATCAGTAAAGAGGCATAATTAGAAGTAGTTCTTAAACTGTTTAGAGGTCTTTGCACTGTGTAGCTGCTGTGGAGTTGTTTGCTTGCTTGTTTGGGTTTTTTTCCTTTTTCTCACTATTTTCTATCAGACAAGGAAACTGAGGCACAGTGAAGTTCTTTAAGGTCAGAAAAGTAATTTGGTTTTAAAATAAGAAATGGAATCTAGTTATGAGGTGTCCTATTTTTTGCTGCCCCATACTATCTATGTCATTGTGGGTATTTCAAATTTCAGTAGTAATGGAGAAAACAAAGACAACAGAGCTGGCAAGGGTCAGCTGTCCCAAGGACAGAAATGTTACTTAATGAGATTAGATGTGAAGAAAAAGCATGAAAGCTTTCCCTTTACCTTCTGTTGAATATATGAATAGAGCTAAGTAACTATCTTTGAATCAGAAATTTTGATTAATCAAAATGGATATCTCTCAGATTTAAGATGGTAACATTAACATTGTGTCATAATACATACATTGCCAATTGGGATCTGGCTGTCTTTAGTTATACATAAAACCCGTTTTGTTAATTTTGGAGATAATTTGGAAAGTGGGACAGTTATAGTTCTTTTCCTTTTAACTCTACACTCCTTTAATGAATTTCTTAATGTGTGTTTCAAAAGATCAATGAGTTGTTATATATAGAAGTTTAAAATCTGTATCTTCTTTTCAAATTCAGAGTTGAAATCTACAGTCCTAGAAACAGAGAAGCAATGCACAGATGGTGTTCAGCAGGTACAGGTAAGATTCTAACAGAAATGTTTTATTTTGTAAAAAGAGTGCAAAAGCAGTACTACTTTTCAGACCTTTTTGAAATAGTTATGTGCACTAAATGTTCTGAATGAAAAAATTTAGAAATTAGGGTTATTTATGTGCTCCATAGTGTATCTAGGTAGAGGGACTGAAGGTTTTTGCCTGCCTAAGGTGATTCTTACAAAATGTTATTGTTCACTCAAAATTAAGCTTACCCTATGTCTGATGGCATTACTAAGGAATAGTAATAGAAGATCTGGTTATATTAGGTAATCTACAAAAGGTCATGTAAGTAGGGATTTTTTTCCTGACTCTGTCCTCAAGCTTATATCAGTGGTAGTAAGTGAACAGGTTTAAAGGGCCATGCTGGACTTAAAAAGATTATGTAATACCGGGGCAGTGGAGACAGTCTGGGTAGGACATGTGCATCATAAACACAGTTTTATTTTTTTAATGTCACCATGTCTGATCTATTCTTCATTAAAGTTGGTACAGTTTGATGGGGCTGAGAAACTTCAAATTTTGTTTCCTTAAAAGACTAGCTACCAGATTTATCTTACTAGTGAATAACACTATTCAGTTGTTATGCAAGTCATTAGAAAGAGGGCAAAATTCTGGTTTCCTGAAATCCTGGTTTGAAACAAGGAGTGACGAAAAGCTCTTGAAATCTCTTTTCTTCCTCCTTTTTTACCCCACCTTGTTTCCCTCCTCGTTTCCCCCTTTGGGTTTGTCTTTTTGTGGGGTATTCTTTTGTCTCTTTTGGTTTGTTTTTCTGTTGGTGGTGGTTTGGGGTTTTTTGTTAGTGACAAGACAATTTAAATACTGCATTGAGTAGCACTTGTGAAAATTATCAGTGATTTGCTTTTCAGGGAAAAAAAGAAATGCCTAGTTAAAGGCACTAATGATCACTACTGATCATTAGACTTATAAATTTAATTTGGGCTTGGTTATGTATTTTATGACCCATGAGTGAGGAGAATAGGTGCATTAACTTCATAACTTCTGTCTTGCCAAACAACATTAAAGGAGTAGTTCTAATCAGTTATCTAAATTTTTGTACCTTCATAAAGAACATTTTAAAAACTAAAACCAATTAAAATAATTTTACAAAGTTATTCTACATTGCAGTATTTTAAGTTTAACCTAAAATATGTTTGTGCCATGCTATTTTTAGATTTCAGTCACCCAGGTTTCACTAGCAATGGTTTCTAGTATTTATTGGGAAAAAGTACTTCCTCCTATACTTCCAGAAAATTACTGAATGTAAGGAAAATATTTAATCTGTCTCTAGGACTTTAATTCATAGCAATAAATGAGTTGTATAAAAAGTTTTCTTATTGGAAACATAATTAATTGATATAGGTTTTTCTATTAAAAGAAAAGCATTATGAGAAGTACTATGAAAATTACATTTAAAGAGTTCTATAGCACTGTGTGATCATTTGAACAAGTAATATTTGTTTCCTGTTGGAAACTGTTATTTTTAAAACTAGCCTATTATGTTGTCCAATTACTGAGTTACATTTGCTAATGTTTTGTAGATCCCCATCCCTCTTGTTCAGTGGTGATCTCTTTTGACAGTAATATCACTTCCATTCTATGAGTCTTCATCAATGAAGTGCAGAACTAACAGGATCACCTCACTTGCAGAAAATAATTTCAAGTTTTTGCTGGTTTATGTCATCATTGTTGTGGTTTATTTTGAAAATCAGACTGGAATTTTTTAATTTGAGGAACTGTATGTGGATAAAATGTTGTCATATATTTAAATTATTTCTGTAGTGTCCCAAGAAGTTGAGCATATTTTACCTATCAATCAGTGTCTAACTGATATATCAATCTATAAAAACATCTAGAAAATAGAATGGCCATCATGTTTGCAGGTAAATCCTTTACTTCAGTCAGATCGTTCTTGGTATTATTTGTACATTTTTTAAGTGATGAAATACTATTCTATAATGTTCTATTAGATTTCTGCCCTCTTTTGTTATTTGTTTAGCTTGTCCATGGTTTTAATTTCTGAAAAAAGCAAGCATTGGTTGAAGTTAGCCTAATAGGTGATTTTTCTCTTTTTCTTTTCATACATAAAAAGGAGGAGAGCCCTAATGTAAAATTTTAAATTGATCAACTAAGTCTACTTAGAGACTTATTCCCTCTCCATGCTCTGAGAAAAGACATTTTCCACATGCTACTGAAATAATTGAAGATTATTGGACAGATCACAATCATAACATGATGTGCTGATAAATTATCTCAGTTATGATAAACAGTTAACTAACAGATTCCAAATAATTCTAAATTCAAAGCACAAGTAATACAGCCTTCCACTTTCTTGCCACTTGAAGGGGCTTTTTTATATATCTCCTCTCCATTTCCTTATCTTTACAATGTTAGATATGATCTTCATGTTTTGCAGCATAATTTCCCAAAGTTTTTTAAGATTTTTTTTAGTCCAAAATAACTAATTTTTTCAAAATTACGGCTAAAAAAGCAAATGAGGACCGGGAGCTTTTACTTGCTTTTACTACAGGAATTGTTAAGCAGTGGAAAAGTAAGAAAAATTGGCAGCCATTTCAAGTCCTGGTTTTGAAATGCCAAAGAGCAATGATGTCTGCTTAGTCTTCCCAGTGTGAACAGAGAAAGTTTTGTTAGGCTTAACTCCTTTAGAACAGAGATGAGAAAAAATAGAATGTCCCAATTTAGAAACTCCAGCTTCAAACTTGGTCTTTAGATTTGACAATGGTACTTTATGCAAGAGCCAATTTCCATTTTGCTAGCACCCCTGATCTGTACTGTCCCTGATTTGTACTATCCTAGTAATTTTTCTTATATTTTAACTCACTTTTCCGATTAGCTTGATTTTGTTTACATGGTAGACAAAAAAACTCTTAGCAAAATGAAGGAAAAAACCCCCATCCTTTAATTGTAAAATATGTACATGAAAACTAGGCTTTGGTTAGTAGTGAGACATCATAGAACCAGAAACCTAAAGTAGTGTGAAAGGCACTTAAGATGTTGTTTTATACACTTTATTATAAAATTATTTTAAATTTGTGTTTTTGATCATTCATGATGAGCGTCTATTCTGTGTTCCACACAAATTTAAAAACAATGCCCTCATTACATTTATTAAATTGTATCCAATTGTATACATTTATTAAGTCTGCATCCAGATATAATGAATACTTCTTGATGCCAGTGATGATGCCTGGTCCCTGTAATCCCATCTCTGGAGATGAGGTTTTGCCAGACTGTTGCAGTCTGTAGCAGTTTGGTTGTAAGATAGTTTACACTGACTATCTAAACTATATTTACGTCAGAAAAGCTTGCATCCAAAAATTCTTATGCTTGTAATCTTTCTGTCTCTGTTGTTCACTTTGGTTTGGTTCACCACATTTAAACCAACAAATAAATTCTTAACTAAAATTATAAGACTTTTTGGAACGCCATGTACTTTCACTAGTACTAACAACTAGACAAAATTTTTGCAGTTCTCAGGTGCTGAAGACAATTTTTGACTGCATGATCTATTGGTGCACTTTCCAACAATATCGTAGGGAAACAATGCTAATCTTAAAAAACTTAAATTGCAGGCCAGGATTTGCCATGTTGAAGATACACTCCATGAGATACACTCTGTTTTTATAAAGCAGAAGGTATCTTTAGAGTATTCCTAACCACCGTCCTTTACTGGTAACTCCAGTCTCAGCAGGGACTTATCTTCCTACTCTAATCTTTAACTATAAATTATTATAAGTCTGTAGGGTAATAGCTTAGTGACATTTGAAATGTTCCAATTTTGACACTTAGTAATACAAGAGAAAAGGTTGTGAAATCCTTAAAGATAAATACATAATTAGTCTCTTTAAAAAGTATAAAACATCAGTGGATCTGGAATTTACTTTTCATTATTACAAAAAGTCACCACTACAATTTGTCTCAGAAATCAAAACTCTTTCTTAAAAGAAATTTTAGATATTTTTCTTTATAAGTGAAAGTAAGGTAAGGAAGACAGATGAAAAATTAGTTTGAAATGGTGAAATACAAAAAGAATTTTTTAAAAAGGGAGATTTTCTAAACCTGCTTTAGACTGTTATCAGATTTGGAGTCTGGTAGAAAACCTGGGATTTTTTTGGTATTACATGGTTTTCATTGGAGTAGAGACCAGCTGTAGACAAGACTACTGAAAAACTGATTTTAACAGGAATTTAAGGAAAATAAGGAACTCTTCTTTTTTGGTCTCCCAAACTGTTCTGTGGCTCTGGCTCTTTACACTGCTTGAGTTTGCATGTTCTTTCTTGAGATATTTGTTAAGAAAAAAACTGGGAACAAGAGTTACTCCCCTTCCATCCCTTTGCTCTTTGATGGGTTGCTTTTTATAAGGGGGAAGAGAAGGCCTGCAGAAGAAATGAACAGTTACTCTAAAACAATTCTTTTCCTACAAAGATATGACAGCCAAAATCTTAGATTTCAGCAGGGAAAAATAAGTTACATACGTGGTTAAAAAAAGGCTAACCAGCAAAAGTATATGACATATTCAAAAGGATCTACTATATACATTTGTCTCATTGAGGAAATAAAGGATTATGAAAGAAGCAAATATTGTCATTATGAATGAATCAAATTATAGTGAATACAATTGGATATCTTCTCTTAAGGAGAACTGTATCAGTGTAAACTTTCTGTGACATCAAGCCAGCACACCCAAATTTCAGAAAATAAAAAGTTAAGAAAACTGAAAGGTACATATCCGGGATTTTTTATTTTGCAAGATATAAGCCGAGACCTGCAATACATGTTGTGGAGGAACTCATAGTCTAATTGTAGGTTCAGTATTAGAATTGGGATATCTTAGCTTTAAGCAGATGAATATCAGAAAGCATGTGTAGACAGATAATGTTTTCTTGTTAGAATTCACAGTAAATGATGCTTTATCAGAAATGTATGGAAAAGAAACAAACTTTGTATAAAATGAGGTGATAGAAATCTGGCGTAAGACTTTACTGCTGGGGTCATATGAACTACTAAAATGCAGTGCTTTTAGCTCAGGTAAGGGGAATCTAACCTTTGTGAAACTTCAGGACAAATTAAGTGCATGTCAAGTCTTTTATGTTCAAGAAACACAATTTTTATGCAGAAATTTCAAGTTTTATTGATGGAGGTCTTGGATTCTTATTAGATGTTACTTTTAGATTCAAACATGCTGCCATTTTCAGGTTTCATTTTTGGTTTGTTTTCAGAAAGCTTAACAAGCACAAATAGATTTTTCATTTCCTAAAACTGTAGCAGATAAATTAACTAAACTTTTTAAAATATGAAGTGAGATTCTCTGAGTTAAGACCTTAATACAAGTTAAGCAAAGATTGTCTGTTCCAGTTTCTTCTTCTTCCTACAGGACTAGCAGCTGAACTTTGTAATTAAAATACTGTCGTCTCATAATGTAAGGGTTTCTTAGGCCATGAAGGAAGGATGAGAATGCAAATAGAAATATTAGAAGCAAGGAAAGAAGTATTTATTTAGAGCCTGAAGGACATCCTAAAGAAGCCGGCCTACTCAGCCGCTAGATGGCAGTTAAGTATTTTTTAATGTACTGCAAGGCACTTGTAAGTCATTCCTGGGCAGTCCTGCAGACACCCTACAGCGGGAATTTAATTTTTTTTCTTTTTTATTCCCCCCCCCCGAGTCAAAGTAGTGGCTTTCTGCTAGTTAATAAGTTAGCCTGTAAAATGTACATACCATACACTTGCTCTCTTTATTCTAACCAAGATTTAGCAACTGGAGCATCTCTCAAAGCAAACCACCCAAACATTAAATATTTAGAAAGCACTGTTCTGTCACTGTTAAGCTGTGTTGTTTGGTTGTTTTTTACACCAGTGAAAGGAAAACATTTGGTTTGGCCTACAAGCCTTCTGGATGACCGTCTTTGTAGTGATAATTAAAAAAACTTACTGCTAAATTACCATCATTTAAATAAAGAAGTCAGTTTTCTGCTGGAGATGAAATTTGTTTCTTCAACCACAATCTTGAATCTATTTTCTATTTAGTTCTGATGAAGGAGATGTTTTTTAAAAAAGAAAAAAGGATAAAAGTGCATCGGACATAATTAATTGCCATACATATAGAATATAAATCACAGACTACATATTCAAATGAAAATAATGCCTGTGTAATAAAAAAATGAAAGCAGTTAATTCTCAGAACAAATGTTAGTATTTTGTATTATATCCAACTTCACAATACTTGGCTTGACTCCTGTTATTTTGCTTGAAGGCAGTGTTTGCCTCTTTAAAAGAAACAATACATTTTATTATTTTCAGTGGAGTGACAATAACACATTTTTGCACTCTTCCTCCTGGTCATGGTGAGACTAAAATTTGCTTTTCTAATCTGTGTTCTTCCTGTTAATGTCAAGATGAAGATTTACTTCTGTGCTCATTTTGGTTTCAAATGCTCTTCATTCTGTTTTTCCACTTTTATTGAGACAGCCATGTATTATAGATCTGAAACACCTAAAAACCATATCATAGTTCAGGACTGAGTAGACATTAGGAGGTCATGATGAACAAAGCGTTTCCCACCAGCACTCTCCTCCAAGCCAGGTTAGCTTAGATGTTTTGTGGTTTTTATAAGGACTTTCCTCATCTCTGAGTATGGATATGAGGTAATGCTAAAGTGTACTTCCTGCTTTGCCTAGTCAGTGGTAAAATGGTAAGTCTTGCTCTGTTTCTGATGATAACAGCTAAAAGAGATGAAAATGTGTGCTCTAAAAACCCATATTTCCTGTGAGTTACTCCTAGTTCAAATACCATGTACGTCCAGGCATTTATTAAATTCTCAAGAAAGTGTGGGTCAAGTTCATGTGATTCATCTCATTTCACAGCTTCTTCATCACAGACTTTTATGAGAATATCAATTAATATTAATAATAATAGCAACAATAGTTATAACAATATAAATTTTGCATCCTGTAATCATAATGAGTATTCTTTTTCTGTTTTGACTATGTTTTATACTTAGACAAAAACAAATGGGATTTTTTTGTCATTTTAGGTACAACTTCTTTGAAAAATAGCACCAACCTTAAGGTTTGGGCAATAATAATGTCTGAACAGTGTGCTTGCAAATTCTATGCAGTGAAAATTAATTCAGTATTTAGAGAATTCCCTTTCTTCTGTCACTGATGGGGGGGGGTAGAGCAAAGAATGAGAGTAAACCTGAGAAACTGATTTATTTTAACAAGAATTACTTGATGATGCTTTAAATCCTTGGCTATAATAGAAGAGACTCATTTCTTGAAAAAGGAGAACTATGGGAATAGGGCCTGTATAGAAAAAATATTTATTTTCTGTCTCTGTGTATGATTCTGAGCACTAATATGTTTCTTCTCTTGCATTTTACAGTGAGTTTCTTGTAAAATAATGACAGAGTAATGTAACTTCCCTGAGGGAGGAGTGAATAGAAATGCATGATGGCCATATACTTATTGAAAATTCTGTTTAAATTGTTTACCCTTTTCTCTGACTCCTTACTGTTTTTACTCATGAAAATAGATAAATTGAGGTAGTGTTCATGCCATCTTTGCATTCCTGGTTAGAACAAAATATATGAGCTGCGTTCATCAATTGGTAAAATACACATTTTTTCTTAAATTCTCTAAATCAGAAATCCTATTTTGGATGAAAATCTGTAAACTCGCCTTCTACAAAAATATGATTTATAATGAAAGTTTCATTATTTACATATGAAATTTCTCCCATCTTTTGGAAAGTGATGAAATCAAATGTTTTTGGTACTAGAATATTTATCTTTCAAGCTTTTTTTAAAAAGAATTCCACAGAAATTGAAGAGAACAGTTGAAGAAATTACGTGATATACAGGAAAGAATTTTGAAAAAGTGTATGTGTGTAAGTCTGTGTGTATGTGTGTACATATGTATATGTGAAAACTTCTTGTACCATTCCTAGCAGGGCATCTCATTTGGCAAGTGGAGTCAAACTATTTGAGAGACCTTCTCCAGTCAAAAGTGAGCAGTGTTTCAAGTTGTTCTTATATTTCTCTTGGCATTAAAGATCTGGTGCTACCTTTTAGTGGTGTAGATCCTGAGAATTTCCACAGGACCCTGCATGTAAAAGAAAGACAAGAAATGCTTTTCTTAGTAAAAATAAATATTGTTTTGACTTGGAAATACCCTAAATAATTTAAAAACAAAACAAAATAAACAACCATAACCATGATATACTGCCAAACCTGAATGAGAACTTAAAAGTAAAGCTGAGAATAATTTTTACTCTTTGGATATAAAACAGAGTTTATCTTCTACTTACATTTAGACTAAAAGATAGTTATCATTAGGTTTTCCATCTTAAGTTGGTATAAATGAAAGCAGTAAAATCACTTTTTTCCCTTTTCTGTATTTTGAATATGGTTTTTTTTGTATTTATTCTTTAGAGAACAAGCCCAAAACTATTGATAAAAACTAACTCACACATTCCTGAATATGTAATTTCTCTTTGCTATCATTGTTCAAATTTTCCTAAAGCTACAAATAATTTTTTTCTAATTTCCGTTAGACCAAAAAGATTTTACTTAACCTCTCAATACCTAAAGCTCATTTTTTATTACTTGATTTGGATTGACTTTATTTAAGGTTCTTTCACTCAAAGTGATATGGCTTTGCTTGTAATATAGGCTTCACACTTTTGAAGAGTTAAAGATGACTGACTTTCAGGCCCCTACCTTCAGCATATTTGTGGATTCATTTGTGAAGGCTCTCATTCCATTTCTGCAAACCTTTCCTGTTGTAAGTAGCAGGCCCATGGTTCAGGGTATCTATGAAGATTTATTCTTTCTGTGGATATTTTTTGCTGCTTCTTCTCTGCTGGAAGCCTAAAACAAAAGCAACATGTGAACCTCCCATTTTGTGGTCTGGCTGAACTCTTGGATAAAAAGGGCAAGTACTGTGTAGAAGAATCATACCCTGGACAGTTGCTTATCAGAATGTGGCAAAGTTCACCTGGAAAATCATTAGCCTTTTTGATCTCCCCTACAAGAGATTAAAGACGTTACAAATCAAATTTAAACTATTAATGTTCACATTTTGGGTCATAGAGTCCTTTTTATTTTTTCTAGCATAAAAGATTGTTGTTTTTGCATATAAAGAGCACTGAAATAATAATAGAATTAGTCTGATTGCACAATGACTTCTTTCCAGGTTGCTGGTCAGTTTCAAGTTGAATTTAAAATCAGGGGAAGGTTTGGTGTGAAAAATTCAACACCTTTCTCTGATATGTCAATGCAATAATGTTCAAGGTATGCCAGACTTTGTGTTTTAACAGAATGAGATGAATGGTTGCCTTGGCCTGGATACACACGAAAACTAACCAAATATTTTAGATTCATAGTTGAAATATTTTAGAACAAACACAGGCGAGAGAAGAAAGGGAGCAATTTATCATGCGATAGGCATTTCAATAAGAGCCTAAATATTGAGGAGAAAATAAATCCAGACTGTTTTCATCCCAACTTTTAAGGAAATATATGACTCTGAAGGTACCTGCTGCTTATGGACTGCTGACATAGGTGACTAGATTTTAGTTATCTCTTCATCTGCACAGCTAATTATACTCTAGCAGTCTCTCTGCAATCTACAGCACAATAAATAAAAGACACCAGAAATAGGTAAAATAAGGTTATATTAAGATTAATAAAGTTCAGATTTTATTTTTCTTTTATTTCAATGGCCATTCTCTTTTACATACTTGTTTTACACTGAATGAGTTATAAAACAGTTAAACCAGATTCTTGGCTAAATTAAACTATGTGGATGGGTAAACCTTTTTTGAAGTCTTATTTATTTCTGTATTGTTACATGCTTCCCTAATGAAGAAATTTCATCTATGCTAGGACAGAAACCTAGACTTGAGAAGGGCTTTTTGGTTGGTTTTTTAGACAGTCAGGCTGAAAAGTGTTATTTGTGCTGGTTAAAAGTAATATTATGTAAGAGTATAGTAATTAAACTTGACTGTTGTGCATCTCCTAGGGTGGTCAGAGGCTCTGTGAGATTTTATTTTACCTTGTCTTGTCTGTAGTCTACAAAAATCCTTTGGAGGTTCCTATTGCAGCAAAACTTGGGGATAATCTAAGGTTATATTCCAGCTAAGAATTACTCCTTAAAGAGAGAAAATTCTTTTAGTCTTTGATGTATCTCAAGTTGATTATTTATTAAAATGGGTACTGTAAAGAACTGAGATCTTATCCTCTGGAATACACTTAGCCCAGGGATAAGGAATTCAAACTGTTCAGTAACAGAAATTTCAAGAAACTAATCTGAATAAAGTTCTTTTTCCTCTGACCTCTAGCTTTCCAAGTTGGCAGCTGCAATGCATGCATCTTTCTTCAAAGGTGTATGTTCCCTGTTGATCCTGTGTTTATTTGAACTATTTGTATTTCAATAATCATTGATTTCTGCATGTAATGGTTTGGGAGTTGTTTGGGGTTTTTTCACACATGATAGTTATTACAAAATGTCTTGGTTGATTAGACATGTCCCAACTCTTTAGGTTGGGAAGAGCTGCATAGTCTATTGCCAGCATAGTGCAGGCTGGTGTAATCCATTTGTCACAGAGTGGAAGACTAGCTCACATTCACCAAATAAAGTTTATTACTTCAGGCAGGGCAATGCACTACACTGTTTTTCTTTCAGGGCTTGCTTATTCATTGCTCTACTGGGGAGCTGTGTATCATGTTTCCTTGTGGTTGTCGGAAGGAACACAGACTATTGTGAAAACGTGTATCCCTTGTCTCCATATGTGCAACTTCAGTATAGTGAAAGTTTCTCTCAAAAAGATTTAATCAGGTAGTCTGAGGAAGAAACTGGTATCCAATACTAATTCTACTCCTTCAGCAGTTCTGCCTGATGCTATTGGCAATTTTGCCAACTTTTAACTCAACTTCAACTGCTGTAAAAATAAAATGCTGCAATGGACTTTAAGATTAACTGAAATGTGACAATTAATTAGATGGATGCTATTTTGTTTGAATGAAAATCAAGTCTCCACCAGTACTTCTCATTTGCCAATGCCTGTAGCACTAAAAATGCCTGTTAAATGTTGTGTCTCCTTTTCTTAAGGTTGATCTGCAGTTGCAAGAAGTAGCTTTGAAAATGAGACATCTTTAAAGAGAGAAACCTGAATAGAGATCACATTTCTCTGACTGAATTAAATTCTTACTGTGGCTCTACTTTGTGCCATTCGGTGAGCGTGCGTGTTCAAAAATGTTTCACTTCACATAGAAAAGAGACATTTATTAACAGAGCAGTTGGAAAGAGCATCCTTCCGAGTAACTGTACACTGCTAGTACCACCAGGTGTTCCCAGGTGCACTTACTGGAAGACCTAAGGGATCTTATTTTGGCATCTTAATCCTGTTTAACTGTATGCTTCTAATTCCTGTGTGTTCTTGCAACTAGGTAGCAGCATAGACTCTGATTCATGCATTGTGTTGTAGAGAAACTAGAAGGTCAGGGTTTTGGGGGAAAAAAAAGTCAAAGCAAATATAATCCTATCATCTAACTATGAATTCCATCCAGAGAGCAAATTTCATGACACTAACTGACAAATGGCTGAAAATTATCAAACTGCTGGCACAACTTTTTGACTTTCAATAGTACAAGGTATTAACTTCAAAAACTAAACTGTATGTGTCTTTATTTTCCTAATATTCTAAAATTGCCATTAAGAACTGCCATTATGTTTATTTAAAAAACAAAAAGATACATTATGGCAGTCCATAAAGTATAGAAGTGAATGAAAACTGAGATAGATATTACAAATATATAATACAGACACATATGTATGTCTATATATATATGTATATATACATATAGATTAGGGCTAACTTTTACAGACTTGTGGTTTTTTTCTGCCTGGATATTTAGTTATAGAAGGATCTATAGGTTTCAGTCACTCATTTGAGAAACAAGGTTGTCATCTCTGTAGGAGGAGGTAGCTGTAATCTGATCTTTTACATGTTTGAAGATCCTGGACATGTTCTATCTACATAGATCAGCTTTATGCTGAACATCTGATATGCACATGTGGAAAACATGACAAGACTGGAATGAATTGGATGTAATGTACATGTGTAGATCCAAGCATACAGCTTTTAGCCAGTAAAGCAAATATTCCCAGGTCAGTGTACAAACAAGCCTATCAGTGCAACAGCACCACAAAGAGGACATCAGTCCCAGATTCAGCATCCAACTCATTGCAACTGGAACACGTACAGCTTGCTTGAGAAATGCTGGGCACTGGTCTATAGCTATACAACTCTGAAATGTTTTTTCCTGCTCACTCTTTCATACTCAAGCCACCAGGATAAAGCACAGGTTAAGCTTCCACCTTTCTTTCTTTCTTTCTTTACAGAAAGAAGACTGTTCCACAGTACCTGGGTCCTGGGTAAGAACTCTAGGCAAGAAAGAGTTTCCTCATATCTCTTTTAAACCCCGTAGGTTTCTGCTGTGGAATTGTCCCATTGATTGAAAATGAAACTTCTTTTCATTATGTGTGGGTTTTCTAATCTCAGTCTTCTGGTCCTTGTCAACAGCTTTTGACCATCTTTTACTTGTATGAAAAATTAAGTATTCTCTTGCTTGCTCTTCTAAGAAAATTTGTATAATTTTCATTTTTGATTGGATTTATATATAGTTTTGATTTCCTTCTTTGCTGAGGATAGTGGAAGCATTCTGTGATTTACATTTGTTTGATACAGCCCTTTAGGATCTAGAGGTAGACTTTAAACTAGGGGAGAGACAAAAATCTAATTAAACTACTCTGAGGGCATCTTAAAAGTCTAAATGAAAAATATCTCTACCCAAAATAATTCTGAAACACATAAATACTGGGGCTGTGTTTTGTTTTGCTTTTCGTTTCTTTGTTTTTCAAACAAATAAATTTAAATTTACATCATTTCCTCTGGATAAATATCTCGTTATTCACATCAAAGTCTTGTTTGTTCATACTAATGCTGCTTCTATGAAAACCTGGATATGTTGGTGATTGTTAGGTACAGCACAACAGGAAATCAGGTTGGTTGAAATGTCTTTTTCTTAGGGTGTAGGCTAAACAGTCCCTTAAATTCATCAATACATTTTCATTTCTTGTCTGAATTGCTAATTCATCTCACTTGGTTGCCCATTTTTTAAAAACTTTAAAAATACTTCTCTTGAAGGAACTTTCATTATCTGCAGGGTAAATTGTCTTGCAGAACAGTGAATTCTAGATTTTTCCTGTAACTAAGGTAGAATTTCAGCATTCAAGAATGACTTCTTTTTCTTGTTAAAAGTTGAGTCCAACCTCCTGATTAAATGAGTTTCTAAAACAGCGAACTGCTCTGAGATCAGCCATCAGTAAGGCAAATGTCTTCAGAGCCATTGAATATTGTGTCTAATCCTGTTGGCTTCAGTTTGTTTATGGCAGAAATGAATTTGCTGTATCTCTTCTAAAACCCTTGCTGGAGTGTTCTTACAGTGTAAAATGGGAGCCTAGGAGAATTACAGTCTGTGGAAACTGGATTTTATCTCAGCTGAAAACTGCTGTGTGGCCTTAATAATCCTAGCAACATATTTCCTTTGATAGTGTTGCCTTATTGTATTTGCAGGTGACTGGTAGGGGGATAAGAGCACATGAAACAAAGGGATAAACAATATTGTATTTCTCTTTTATTAAGAATTTCTTAATGTATTGAGTTCTTAAATGAAACTGAATGGACTGAGGAACCATGAGTAATTTGTAATGGAAATGTCTTTTTCAGCCTTTTTTTTCTCCTAATGTTACAGTTGGTTAATATGTCTACTGTGTTAATTTCTTCACTATCCATTTTTTCATGTTCCTTTCTCTGTTTTACATGTCTCTTCAACTTTTGGTAGGGAGATCTAGTTGTAATACATAACTTTTGGTTCAAACTGCTGTTCCAGAAAGTTCAAACAATGTAAGAGATTGTAAGTTTTTTGATAAAGGTGCTTCAAAATCAAGCTATATTTGGTTTAAATGTAGTAGTTGCTGTTTTACTTCTGGGACTGCTTTAGGACGGCTAAGAAATTCTAAGATAAATAAGAAATATAAATTTTATATCTGAAAATCATTCTGTGCAGAAACATTTTTTAAAGTATTAATGAACATCATATTTTATTAACAATCCCCAGCTGGAAGTTATAACTTCATTTTCCAGAAAGAAAAATTACTTTTAAATGTTTCATGTGTCAAAAGATGAGAAAAACATCTTCCTGAAACAAAACAAGGAAATTAGTATATCAGGTGTTGTATGTTTATTTGTAGGCTTTGTTACAAAACCTATAATCTGAATATTTGAAATATTTCATATGAAGTATGCCTACAGTCTCATCCAAGATGCATATGATTTTATAATAGGGAACAAGAAGGCACTAAACAAGTTTTGCTGTAACTACCTGTGAAACCTGTTGCATGACAAACTTAATTCAACTAAATTTTTGAAGTGCTGACCAATATTCCAAATTTAAAGAGAAAACAAAAGTGCTATCAGTGCATGCAGCTAGAAAATAATTTCTTTATTAGAAGATTTTGTATTGTAAAGTCACGTCTATCTCCTATTCATCGTTCCTGAATAAGCACAAATGGTTATTTTGGGACAAGGTTGTTTCTATTCGTAGCTTTGGATAAAAGCACATGCCCGTTAAATTTAGTACAGTTTGTTACTGGTATTTCTTTCAAAATGTAGGAATTAGCATGCCTTTTAAGGCTATTGGTTCCTCTACCCAGTCTACAGGATCCGATGCTTTAGACAAAGAGATAAAAAATGTGAAAATTGTTAAATATAGAATAACCATTCCAGGCAGGGATCTTTCCTATCACAGTGTATCACTTGGCAGAGGGAGGGAGTGTATAAATTGGGAGTGGGAGGAAAGTTCTACTTTAGTTTTGTCTTACTTCTTTTCTTCCCCAATCATGCTGGTGGTAGACAAATATAATTATTCTGTTCTGAGTCTAGCTGTTTTCCAAAATACAGAATTTGTTGTGTTCTGCATCCCTGATCTTTGTTGTATTGTTAAGGTGTATATTGAAACCCAGCAGTCAGTACTATGTTGAGTCTGTTATGCACAGTGCATCCCTTTGAAGAAACGCTTAACGTTTTTTCAATTAGCAGAATCAAAGTAATGCTCTGTCCTCCCACCACTGTATCTGCATATCCATGTGTAGGCAAATACTTGCAGTACTTGTGCACAGTAGTTGATTGTTTTCTTGCTCAGGATATGCACAGGGAGGGAAGTGTTGCTACTGCTTTTTGGTTTTGAAAAGTATAATCACAGTCTAAAATATGCTTGTACTGATGAAGGTAGTGTCATCCCGAATCAAGTAATTTTCCTAAACTGTCATCTTCCACTTAAAATGTAGCCAGCCAAAATGATTTCTCATTTTGTAAAGCCTTAACAGAACTAGCTTGTTTTTGAACCTCTGCAATACCAGTGTTCTTGATCTAAATTTAATTTTTTATATAGTGATGAATGTTATCCTCTTTTGTGTTTATTATTTGTTTTCTTTGAAAGGATGATCTTGAGGTGAAACCTGAGGAGCGTGCCAGTGTCATCCAACGACTTGAGCAAACTATTGAGGATCTGAGGACAAAAATTGCAGAACTAGAGAAACAGTTCCCTGCTGCAGAGGTACAGACTACTGAGAGGGAGCAGGAAAATGAGCACACACATGGAGACTCTGGGGAACTCAGCAGTGTGACTCTCCAAACAAATGAAGAGGAGACCACGCCCAGGACTGTGTCACAGGCGAGATCTGTACAAACGTCACCAACAGAGGATTATTTTACGCATACAATGCCTTCAGCCGGTGCACTGCCACAGCTACCCCCACCACCACACTTAGAAGGGGGAAAAAGTGAAGGGCCAACTCAGAAATTGCCAGCTTTAGAACTGCAGCCCACATTTTGTTCTGAAATCTCCTTAATTCTGTCCCCGAAGCTAATCTCAGTGCCACTGGATGCAAGCCAATCAGTACAGAGTATACCGCAGTCACCTCTTCCAGGACCCAAAGCTGATTTGTCCCTTGCACTGGAAGGAGAGGCTGAAATGTCTGTTTCCCATCAGCCTATAAGTACTGTAGCTGTGACTGGTAGTGAACATCCCCCTTCTTTGCCCCCAGAGTCCACATGTAGCATTGCCTCATCACTGCCAGCAGCTGAACAGGTTGCCCCTTTGTCTGGAGCACATGGTCCTTCCTTTGTTACTCCCATGTCTCTAGCAGGAGTACCACCCCCACCACCCCTACCTGGCTCAGGACTCCCTCCTTCTGCTGACTCAGCAGTGCCATACCTGGACCACTCTTTCCCAGGCGCCATGATGTCACCACTCCCTCCTCCTCCACATCTGCCAAGTGGGGAGATACCGAGGCTGCCTCCAGCTCCTCCCCTCCCATGTGCTGGATTCCCTCCACCACCTCTACCACCACCTTTGCCTGGAGCAGGAGTTCCATCTCCTCTGCCTGGTTGGGGTATCCCACCTCCCCCTCCACCACCACCACCTTTACCTGGGGCTGTTGTCCCTCCTCCACCTCCTTCTCTGCCTGGCCTGGGATTGTCACCCGCAGTACCATCTCTTCCTGGATCAGGACTGCCACCACCTCCCCCACCTCTGCCTGGAGGTGGCATCCCACCCCCTCCTCCTCCACCACCACCTCTGCCTGGCATAGGTGTGCCCCCTCCACCACCTTTGCCTGGTGCATCTGTTCCACCTCCTCCACCACCTCTGCCTGGTGCATCTGTTCCACCTCCTCCACCACCTCTGCCTGGTGCATCTGTTCCACCTCCTCCACCACCTCTGCCTGGTGCAGCTGTACCCCCTCCACCTCCTCCACCACCTCTGCCTGGTGCAGCTGTTCCACCTCCTCCACCACCTCTGCCTGGTGCAGCTGTACCCCCTCCACCTCCTCCACCACCTCTGCCTGGTGCAGCTGTTCCACCTCCTCCACCACCTCTGCCTGGTGCAGCTGTACCCCCTCCACCTCCTCCACCACCTCTGCCTGGTGCAGCTGTTCCACCTCCTCCACCACCTCTGCCTGGTGCAGCTGTACCCCCTCCACCTCCTCCACCACCTCTGCCTGGTGTAGGTGTGCCCCCTCCACCACCTTTGCCTGGTGCTGGTGTCCCTCCACCACCCCCTCCTTTAGCTGGGTTGGGGATGCCTCCTCCGGCCCCACCACCATTGCCTGGAAGTGCACCACCTCTCCCAGCACCAGTCCAGGGCAGCACCTACCCAGCAGTCCCACAGGGCTGTGGTTTTCTTCCTCCTCCATTACCATCTGGTTTATTTGCAATGGGGATGAATCAGGAGAAAGGGAGCAGGAAACATGTGATAGAGCCTTCTCGGCCCATGAAGCCTCTTTACTGGACAAGAATTCAGCTCCACAGTAAAAGGTAAGTCATAAAGTTGTATGGAGAGTGGTGTTTTTGCTTTATGGCTGTCTCAATAGTGTTTGTCATTAACAAAAGCCCGTACTGCTAGGCAGGTCTTTGAGAGAACATCAGTGCAAAGAGTTTTTTATATGTAGTTGGATATGTAAATAGGGTACCCGTTTTCTTCAAAGTGCGCAAAAGTTGTTTGCACATGGTATCTCTTTGAGCGTTGTGTTTTCAGTGTCCTTTGGGTCTACATACCACATGTTAATCAGGGATCTTGGGGTGACTGTGTGCCACCAAGTGTTCTGCAAAATGCTTTTTAAAACATCATATTTGTGGTTCCCCTCATCTTTCCAAGTAGCATTGGTCTCTCTCTGGAGCAGCTTGCAAGTTTTGGTAATGTCTTCCTTCTAGACGAATGTATGCTGAACACATTCTATCCTCCTCTTTCCTTTCTTCAATGACCTAGAAATCATTTTTTTTTTTTTTCACCCTGTACACTCAGCAGACTCAGATTCAATCTGCAATTTATTTGCATGAAGTGATTCTGATAGCCCTTACTTTGATATGGCTTTGATATAATTGTTTTCGGTTGTTGACGCTTTTTATTTGTAAAAGATCATTACTGGTTATGAAAAGAAGTTTCCTTATAAGTATTTTCTCTGAGTAGTGATTATAAAACTTGTCTGCTGTTATTTAATGATGAATTTATACTTTCTTTCCAAGTTCTTGCCACTTTCGCACAGGTGGTCCGCAAACAACTATTTCTACTTCTCTTCCTGTCCATGTCTATATGCATTATAGCCTATATACAGCCTATTTTAACTCCTATGTATGTAGAGTGAATATAAATAAATCTGACCATATCATTTGTGAACAAAGAAGTAAATCCAGAAGTACAAGGGAGAATAAACAGTAGTTCTTAACAAAATGCTGCTAATAGAATTTAGGCAACAACCTCTAAGTTGCTGCTATTTTACTTTCTTAATTCCTCCATTTATGACCTTATTTAGTTTGACATTGCCCTACATAGGTCTTTTGCTTAACTTTAGAGATTCTAGTGCTTCACTTGTGTGGGAAAAAATTGAAGAGCCTTCCATAGATTATCATGAGTTTGAAGAACTGTTTTCTAAAACAGCTGTTAAAGAGAGGAAGAAACCCATTTCGGACACCATTACAAAAACGAAGACTAAACAAGTGAGTACTCATTTAATTTCAGATCTTTTCTAGGCTGTTTTTTACATAAAGACAGATTTTTGCATGCAGCTGAGATGAATTATGCCTGGTGTTGTTACTATAGATATATTTATACACACTATAGAAAAATAAGAAAAAGAGAGAATGTAGGATGGATTTCAAAGCTGTACGTGGTAAAGACTGAAGATTTCTTTTTTCATAAATTACTTTTCAAGTATATATTTTCTTAAAAATGTCTTTGCTTTATCCACTTTAACAATAATACCAAAATAATTAGGTGCATATATGGTGCTTTGAAATTGACTGCAGATGTGCAAGGAGTAGTATATAAATTATTCTGATTAATTTTATACATCAAATAATGAATTGCAAGTGAAATACCGTGACTTCAGAAAAAAATTATGTTTCAGAGTCCAAGTCCTAATGTTATACCAATCAGAATGGTTCTAATGTTTGTGCTTGTGTATATAAAGAATATGATGTTATATCTAATGTTATACCAATCAGAACGGTTGTGCTTGTGTATATAAAGAACATGATGTTTATACATACAATAAATGACAAGCGCAGTTGGGAAAAATCCAACATTAATCAAACCAGTTTCTTGAGACAGAATGGTGTACAATACAATAAAAATGGGAGTCATACTTTAAAATTTAGAAGTTTAAACCCCAGACTAAAAGAATTTAATCTAAATGTTTACGTGACTATTAGCTGTAATCTTCTTGGTATCTGTGTAAAAATCAAATTGTGCTGGTATGTTAAATAATTTTCAAGCCACAGAGGGGACTGGTCCTGTGTAGCATCCTAAACAGCAGTTAAAGTTCTTTATCTCGGTTTCATATTCCTGTACTTAATTCAAAGCTAGGCTGTCCTTTCAATCATCTTTTGACACACAGGTTAATGCTGCCCAACACTTTGTTCCACTTCGGATACACAGTGTGACTCTTTATAATCTCCATTCAGTAGAACTTATATCTGAGTGTGACCTCTCCACCCAGTGGTTCTGCAGATCTTGCCCCCATAGACACATTTTGGTCAGCAATATAAACACTCAGGTACTTTACTGTGCTGACAACCTGCTGCAGGCAACAGAACTGGTAATGAAGCTAGGATGATTATGCCAAGGTGTTGACAAAACCTTTCTCTGGATGGATGGGAAAGGTAGTGCAAACACAGGTACCACTGTGCTACCCTGGGCTGTGCTAACTGGGATGGGAGGAAATGTAACAGTTCTGCTGCTACCTTGCTGTCCTGCAGTAAATCTCCAAAGTGCAAGGCATTTGCTCCTCTTTCCTTCTTCTAGAAAAGGCCCTTTTTATGGTTATTCTTAGCTTAATTACTGTCATAGCCCTTTAAGTAAAAAAAAGGAATGCAAAGGTATATGTGATACTATTGGTCCCTGCACATTTCATAAGGTTTGGTGATGAAAATCTTTCAAGAGTAAGAAAGCATGACTGTTTACTTCTGTGACGCTTAGACATACAGTGATTATGAATAAACATTAGATGTGGATTTTATTGCTAAGTATATATTTTTCTTGCAATGCCAAAATATGTTGTCAGCAAATTAAAAAAAAAGGTAGCTAAAGCTAAATTAAAATGACTGATTGTTCTTAAATTCTTTGAAAAGAACAAGTTGTTTCTGACAGAAATTTCCACACAGAAGTTTAAGGCAATCAAAGTAGTTGCTGTCATGTAGGACAAACATTCCTGCAGGCCACCTTCATTCGTGGAAGGGAATCCTCTGTTTCTCTTCCTCTGATGATCAAACAAATGTACTGCTCTCCAAAATAGAAACAAATTGCCTGATAGAGAAGTCTGACTTGCCGAACTGTGGTATCCGGGGAGTAAAGATTGACCAAACACATAATCACAAGCTTTCATTAGTACTGTGATTAGAGCTATCATGTATTACAGATGACAAAGTTAAATATTCATGTGTGAGAATCCAGTTTGGGCTTTTCAGAGTACTGACATGAGGCCATTGAAATAGAACAGCTTCACAAATATATTTCATATATATACACCCTCTCAGCAGCTTGAAATGCAGAACTTCATTTTTTAAATTCTCATCACTTATAATGCAGTAAACACTTGGATAATGAAGTCCATCCACGTTTAGCAGAAGAAACAGTTACTTGGGGAAAGCACGGCTGTAGTTCCACAAGTATGTTTTTATAGGGAGCACCAAGTGCTGTTTAAGTGGTTATTGACTTACATGGCTTCTGATAGTTACGGGTGTTGTAAAGATCTTACAAACGGTAGTGATTTTTACAGGGATGTGTTATGCAAAGCAGATGTGTTCTGTCACCTGTTGAGCTAAGAAGCACTGTACAGGACAGAAGCAGGACCCTCGCTCTGCTGCTTTCCAGAAACGCTCTTGTCTGGCAATTGGTTTTGCTCCTTTCATTGGTGTGCAGGGTCTGCTGAGTGAATGTATTGCTTAGAAGGATTTGGCATAAAGTACTGGCTACACTGGAAATAATAGTCATGAAAAAAATTACAGATAGCTTTCAAATGTATAAAATATTTGGTACTCGGTGTAAACATATGATTTTAGTAAAACTGTTTTTATTGTAAGCTGATATAAGAATGTATTTACAGAGAAGGCCACATGGCAGGAGGGGGAATTCTAGCTAATCTATAGAAAGATTTGATAGTTTGGGGATGTTTTAGTGGGTGAAAGATTAATTATTTTGAAGTATGCTGCTGTTCTGCACACAGGGCTTTTTATTCTCTAAGCCATAGAATATATGTATACAATTGTTGTGTATGTCTATAGATATTCATGATATAATTATTTCTGAATAGTGAGCCTTTTTTAAGTGGTAAAATTATTCTTGGTTTTGTGGGTTTTTTTGGTTTTTTTTTGTTAATGAATGAGTTAATTTCACCCTACCAAGTATCAGTTGTTATTGTTTTCTCAGCATGATCATCTGCATATAAATCTATAATGATTTTAAAAAAATCAATATTGTATCTAGCATTGAATATAAGCCACATTAAAATCCACCCCAGAACTTTAAAAAAAGAGAAAGAATGAAGTGTTAATATTTATTTGTGAATGCAGCTGATTTTATTCTTACTGTCTCCCATTTGGTGCTACAGCAAAAACTGTGATTTATTTTCCTCTGTTAATGCATATATATCAAATTGTCAGCTGCTGTAAATGTGTGCAGACTCACTCAATGAGAATGCCTACTAAATCTTCAAAGAAAGTCCTTTATAGGCTGTATTGTAGGTGGGGTTGCCAGTGCTACCTATTAAAATGGTTTGATGTTCATTATAAGTCCCTGTTATAACTTTGCCAAAATTTAGTTCTTTAGGCTGCAAGTTTTGTTGGGTTGGGTTTTTTCCCCCCAATTTGTGTGTTTCCTTCATTTTGGCAATGTTAAGAAAGAAAAGAAAGTCTGTTTTTGCTCATGTCTGCATAGTATCATAGACTTGAATTATGGAGAAATTTTGTCTCATATACATATATGGTTAATTGTATAAAGGGTTTCTTAAATTTGGCCACTCTATAGATGATAGGTCTGTTCCGGTTGCTTAGGAGGGACTTCAGGTATAATCCTGAAGATTCTTTTCTAACTTTTTACTGGTAATTTGGAAAACAGGGACCAAGAGGCATTATGAAAAGGAAGATTAAGAAAAGTAACTGGGGAAGGATTGAAGAACTGAGGAGATCTGACAACTGAAAATATAGAGCATATTAGATGTGATTCTGTGTTACCTCTTATTCTGTCTAAAGTAATTTCACTCAAACTTTTTGTGAGACTGGAGTGTCCTTGATCTGGATGATCCTTTCACCAAACAGTTAATCTCATCAAACCTGTGGTGTTTGACCCAAGCAGAGGTAAAACTCACTCTTGTGCCTTGTTCAGCTGCACCATGTAGTTACAATGCTAGTTTTGATTATGTGGCTGGATAGTCTTTTTCATAAAACCCTTTCCATAGCTAGTGTGGACTGTGTGGAATGAGCACAGTCCATAATGATTACTTATTAAATTAAGGTGTTACCTGTGTAAAAAGAAGGCTTTGTAGCAGTTGTTGCAGCACATAAAAATCATGTAATTAGTGAAGCAGGAAGAAAATGGATAGTCTCATGATAAAGGCCACATACTCAAGAATGATGGCAAATGCAATATTGAAAATACACTTGCATGGTGAACATAGGCCAGTGTGCGTTGAATGGGTTCACTGGAAAAATGGTATGTAATCAGAAAATCTTTATATCACTGATAATAAGGATATAGAATGGACTGAGCTGACTTGCATAGATTTTTTCTAACTTCCCTAAATTTTTATCAGCCATTTAGAAGCTTTACTGATAATACTGTAACTTTACTTTTGGAAAATATTATACATAACTGCAGTGAACTTTTTAATCACAGACCATGTGTTTATAATCTATCATGTGAATGAAAAGAAATGTTAAAGATATTCTCATGTGGAAAGTCCACTATTTATCTATAGACATTAAGATTTTAATCTCCATTTCCACCCCAGAATAAAAATAATAGGTTACTAAAATTTCATTTTGTTTCAAAAGCCTTAGATGCAAAAAAGTTGTATCAATAAAACAGTTTAGGTAATGATTTCAGGATTTTTGAATTTTTAAGTTGGACATAAGCTGTGGTAAGAGAATACTTCCAGAAAAAAATGCCACTCCAGTCCTTAAAGTTAGAACATTGTTCTTATTTTTTTAAGGGACATTTTACTATTGCTCAGCCTCCTGCTGATGAACACAATACTTATCTAACTTAATTATTGTATATCTGAATCTAAGCAAATTAAGTATTTTTTTCACTTAATGTCATAAGTGATGAATTTTAATTGGGGTAGCAATCTCTTAGTAAAATATTACTCCTACAGTAATAGTTTTATGATATTAATTTCAAACAGTGCTATTTTTGTGATAAAACAGCACAAAAGGACATGAACAGTTTCTCATCCATGTCAGTAGAAGCTTAATTTATGAAATAAAACAGCAGGGTAATAGAGAAAATTAATGAAAAGTAAATATTTTGTTTAGTCTTTACCCGCAAGCATAAAGTTTCAGACATGGCTGTTTGGCTGCACTGATTTGCATAACATGTCAACAACTTGCATCTAGAATTATATGACAAAGAGAAAGATATAGATTATGGAAATCTTCAGTGGGGAAAGAAACCAGCTAGTTTGCAGAGGAGATTTTCAGTTTTGGCTAGGACAGGAGACAGAGAGGGACTGAAAATTATGCTTTATTATTTATGTTCTGTGAGTTCAGTTTAATCAATATGTGCCATTAATGTGGATATATTGTTAGACAGCCAGGACTGGGTGTTGGTTTTGAGGGGTTGGGGGGTTTTTTGTATGTATTAAGGAAAGGTGTTTGACCTCATACCACAGTGATGTCACTACTTAAGTAGTCCCTGTTTCCACTCTCACAATTGCCATTATTAGCCACAAGTTATTCTGGATTTACCTTTAAAAAAAGGCAAAAAAAAAAGATTAATTAAACCCACCATACACAGTAGAACCCCCACCTGTAAGACTACAATATTATTCTGTTCTACCTATATGAAGGATATACATGGGAAGGATATGATGGCTCCAGTTCTGTGATTGCCCATTTTACGCTTGGAATACACTTCAATCTGCAGAAAAGACTTGTCACCATGCCTAGTGAGAATGTGGCTGCATTACTGCCCTGATCCTGTCTCTTAACATCTTATTTGGAACTTTGTTGTTTCTGCATCCTCTCTGCAACCTGTATAAGCGATAGGCCTTTGAAAAATGAAGTTTCCTGCATGTGACTTCATGTAATGTACAGTAGTTTTTCCCAATCAGTGAAAGCTTTGGGATAATTTTACTAAATATTGGCAGTCAAAATCAGAACCAGAAAGCAAGAATCATTGAAAAATTCCATGCATTAACCAAATATTTTTCTGGGGAAAGGGAATCTTCATATTTTTGCTTCGGGGTTCTCATCAAACGTGTCTTGCATTACCTTACACTGAATATCTCTTTGACTGTTTTTGCTTGTGTTAAACAATCAGGAACAAATTTGGCATGTAGCTTGTTTACTGCTGAACAATGAGGACCACTCAACAATTAGAAAGGTTGTTCTAGACTTCAGGCTGCAGATAATATCTTTAGCTTCCTTTTTATTTATTTTCTTTTCAATTTGTTTAAAGCAGAGTTCCAGAATCCAAACTAAAAAGGAGCTGTATTGTGTCTGAGACTTTAGATCTTGTAGAGATTGGATTTATCAAACTTTTGTTGTTCTGCCTTTAAATGGCGTCACTCGTCTGTAGCCTGTAGGCTCAGACTATGCAGCTGATTTATTTTATTGTTTTACTTTTAAATGTGGGAATTTCTTTAGGCAGTTATGCTAATATTCATATTTTCTGAATTAGTGTTGCATTGTTACAGCTATTCTATTGGAGGAAGCTCTAGTATTCATGCCATTGACTGAAATGGGAATGAACTGCATAATAGAGACTATTACAAAAATTGACAAAAACCATACATTTTAAATAAAACCAGACAAAGTTGGTAGCTTCTATGTGAAACTGCTTTATCTGTTTCTGTTCTGCACCCATTCACCTGAGAGTCATGTTCTTTGTCACTCTTAATATCATCATGATTCACAACTTTGGCTCCAAAGAAAACTTATTCTTCATGGGGACAGTGGTTTTTTTGTTTTGTTTTCCTTCTGATCACTGTCAAAATGTGGCACTCAGCAAATAATTATTCTCCTGTTTATCAGTTAACATTCAGAAAAAACAACTTCTTTTTCCTGCTAACTTTTAAGCCAGGACTTGAAGGGATTTAGTAGGTCACTAAATTTGTTCCTATAGCATTGACAGGAATAATGTTCTAGCCTTCATGATAACAACATAATTTATTTGGTTCTTTTTTCTGTAGTGTTGTTCCCCTTGTTGTGTTTGGAAGCCAAATCTTAGTTGTCCTCCGAGCTTTAGAATACTGATGGAAGATAGAAACCATGATTTCACAATTTGAAGCAAATATAATAGTGCAAAGGTGCTGAATTAGAAGTGGGAGACTCCCAAGTACAGACTTCAGCTCATCCCTGCTCTTTGGGCCTCTAAAATAGAACAGTGTAGTTCTGCTTTCTTTGGAAAAGTTGAGTTGGTTCTAGGTAGGTTCACACCTGAATGAAGTTGTAACTCTTTTTTGTGGAAGACCACTTAACAAAGCTATTTTATTCTTAGCTTTCTTCTTTTGTTTTGTTTTGTTTTACTCCTGAATAACATAGTATCCTGAATCAGTTCCATTTCTACTTAATTTTTGCAGAATATGAGTGACAGGAAATGTACACATTTATCTCAGATAAGATCTTGCCACTTTTTGTGACTATTGTTTTTTGATAGGACTTTTGAAATGGGTTTGCATTTGATTTTTAATTCACTTCATTTGTCAGCTTTGGGATAGTTTTGCTTGTTCAGAATAAAGGTAACAAAGGACTCCCACTATATGTTGACACCAGCAAGCTTAACTTAAGCTATTAATGTGAGATGTTTCAGACTTGAACATTAACAATTGGAGCTGGAATCAACAATTTCCCCAATATTTTCCATACTAAATTCAGTCTATTCAGTGTTTTTGGAATACACCACTTCAAGGAGACATTTTTGGACTTTTGTTATGTAACATACCACCTTGTTTCTTTGTGTTGCTCTGCCTTTTCTGCAAGTTTGATTTGGTAGCAACACCAGTTGAAAAGATTCTGTTCTTTTTGAAATTTTGTACCCACTTTTTTATTTTTCCTGATAGAATACAAGATACTTGTTTGGTTATTTTTAGAGATGTTCACTGCAACTTAATTGTTTGAAAAATTTGATCCATACCTTGCTACCCAAGATCTACTTTATTTTGTAATCATTTTGTAGCTGCAAAGAAGTAAATTGATAACAGCTTCTGTTTATAAGAAGAAAATCCCGTATTGACCAAGCTTTATCTCAGTTCCAGGCTTAAATGAAATTTATGTTCCATTTAAAAAATATTTAGAGTGATATAGCCTATTAGAAGACTAGTGCAGGATATCCTAATTATATTTTTCTGACTTACATTAGTTTTTTTTCTTTGAATTCAGAAAAATCTAACTATCCTATCCTGTTTCAGTCCATTTGACTTCAGTTTTAAATTCCTAACGGCATATTACGTGGATTAGACAATTGCATAGGAATTTCTTGCTAATTTCTGTCAGGTGATGTCAGTAACTATGCCTCGAATTCAGGTCTTTGACCTTGTGAAAATCAGATATGACATACTTGTTTTGTAATGTTAAAATTTTCAGTTAATGAGTAGGATTTTTGCTGTTGTGCCATCCCACCTCAAAAGGGAAGGGAACACACAGATGCTCATGGTCAAAAAGGAATCGCAAAAGTCAGAAAGTCTGTAAAGGCTTACAAAGTTTAATTAGCAAATTGCACTTTTGTCTTGGAAATCAATATGTTATTCCCTTATTTTTCAGTATAAGCACACAGCAGTGTGTTTTGAATACAGGGGTAGAGTGAGAGAGAGAAATTAGAGGGAGGAAGGGAGAAAGAAACAAAGGAAGAAAGATCACCAGTCCTTGCTCCAGTGTCAAACCAGCTAATGGGATATCCAGTGTCCTGGGACATGCACACCTGAACTTTGTGGGGGGATTTATTTATAGATAAATTTTCCCCACTCTGGAAAAGAGTTTCTTGCTTTCTATGCAAATCAGTTATCATGCACAGTTCATTCCTCTAGACCTCTCTGGAAATGGGTTGGAGGGCTTCAGGAGTCCCTGGCGTCTTGGTCCCCCACTACTGGGTTGCCTTTGGTCAACAGTCCATACTCTTTTCTCAGTCTCTTTCCTGCATTTGCACTGTACCATATACTTGTCTCCAGGAACCTGAACAAGGACTTTTGTCCCTGAAGAGTGCTGCCTGGCCCCCTTCTCCAGCCACATCCTGTTACTTCTCACAGCTTGTTAGTACCAACGATCCTTGGTAGGCCACACAGCTACCTGGGTATCCATGTTTGAGTCATACACATTAGTCCCTTATCTTCTACAGCTGTATTTTCACTTCACTGTAGTAGTTTGGCATCTGTAAGGAAAGGAGGATGAAATATCTTCATAATCAATGGTTATGAAGGTTTAAGAAGGGAAAATATAAAATTAAAAAATTGGCCAGACAACCACATCCTCAGAAAACTTATACTGTAAGTACTGTGAGTTTCTCAAGTTTCTTTTCCTAAGTAGTTCCAGTGGCAGTGTTCTGGGTCAGGCTTTTCCTTCTCTTCTACTGCTCAAACATCAGTGTGTACAAACATGTGTCTGAAAATTTAAGTGTATCAAAGTTGGCAATGAATCAGTGAATCACAGGGCAAACACCTTTTGGGTACTCTTATGAATTTTTAAGATGTGAATTGGATCATGAAATTCTTCACTCTGGCTAAATTAATTCTTTTTCTAATCTCTTTTCTATTAACTATTTCTAAATTATTTTGCCAGTGTGGCAAATAACACAGCCTCTTAGTGCTACAATAGGAACTGTGTAACTTGAAAAAAGTATGCATATGCTTCCTGATTGCAATGTAAAAAGAACTTGATCTTACAGTTCTAATTATCTAGCTGTTTTTTTCCTCCAAGTGACTCACAAAGTGTCACTCATCAGTGTCCTTAGTACAATGTAAAATTCAGTAACCTAAGTAGATTAGATATTAACCTCTTTCTTCTATGCTATGAAAAGTATTTCATCTAGAATCATGTTGTTTTGTAGATAAGAGTCCTTTTCTGGCATTACTTGCTTCTCCTAACAATGTTATAAAATTTACATCAAGTTGAATTCAAACAACTCAGAGCCCTATGGAAGACAGTCTGTGAATTGCATGCTGCTTTTATGCTTGCAAAATCAACATGTATGAAAGTCTATTTTAATCACTGATTTTAACCCCCTAAAGCAAGATGTTTTGATGGTTTGATTTTGATTTTTTTTTCTATTTTGAAAAAAAAAAGTCTTGTGACCATTTATATTCCTTAAAGTGATCAAAGAAAACCCTAACGTGTACGTGGTTATTTTGATTTTTAAATAAAATTCATATTGGCGCCTACTACGTCAAACATTCAAATAAAATACAAATTCTCACAGTTTTAACTTACATCAAAGATGGAAATCATTGTGTGGTTTTGGAAACCAAAGCAATTCCAAGATAGACACAGTTGGATTTTTTTTTTATTTGACAGCGTGTTTCATACACTTAGTAACATCAGTGTGAAGTTGAAAGTGTGCATTCTAATGAAGAAGGAAGACTAGGAGAACCTTTATAGTGACTCTTTCAGGATTAAATTCAACTAGGTGACACAGTTACTTACACTTGTAATGGGTTTACACAGCAGAAACAAAATTTCAAAATAATAAATTTGTTCATTTTTAGATGTTTATATAGACTACAGTACTATTTCTTGAATTTTTTGTTAGTAATGCAAAATATCTTGTACATTATCCTGCAGATTGATGATAATAGTTGCGTTTCTTTTGGCAGGTTGTCAAGTTGTTAAGTAACAAAAGATCTCAAGCTGTTGGAATATTAATGTCTAGTCTTCATTTAGACATGAGGGACATTCAGCATGGTAAGTGAAATAACTATTGATGATTCTCAGATAGCATAATTAATAATTTGGAAATACTATTATTTCAATATTTTGATATATAAAACAAAATAATATGAGGCCTCTTTTACACTGCTTTTTTTCTGAAAATAGCTTGTTCTGGCATTTATTTTCTCCTTTCAGCATCAGTTATATAAGTGATATATAATATAGACCCTTTGATTTTTGGTCTTTTTGAGGAAGAAATTATTTTAATTCAGGTAACTTTGGGACATATCCAGAAAAGTGAATTATAACGTTTAATTTATTTGCTTTATAAAACATTTCCTATATTTGGGTTAGCACAAACTGGGGTGTTCTTTCATCTTCAGCAGCATTTTTTATAAAGAAAGATCTTTTGGAGGAGTGTAATACTTTTCACATTTATGCTAAGAGACAGTAGTGCAAAAAGGTGAAAAGTGGAATTGCATTTATATTCAGAGCATCCCTTATGTTTCCCAAAGGCTTTGGATAGATTTGAAGCAGATTGAATTATCCTGTGAAGTGCTAGCCTATCTATTAAATAAATGTGGTTTCAAGTATAACACAGACTTCATAAATCACAAAAACATCTTGTGAACTTTCTAGGCTGCATATTTATGGCTATGCATTCAGTTTACTATGATTTTCTTATTTCGTGAAATTATTCATAGATAGAACAAATTTGAGAGCACTCTGTCAGCTAGTGAGTAACTCTTAATCACAGTTTTAAGTTTTTATTAAATTGTTTTGATGGTTACTAGACTTCCTCAAGCTGAAGCGCTTAAGATGGTAGTCATAGAGCAAGGCGCCAGTACTGGCGCCAAGAAGTACTTGGTATTTCCAAAGCTGGCAGATGTAGCTCAGTTAAGTCATAGAGCAAAATCTGAAAACAATGATATGGTCCTTTCCTTCAGTCAAATATTCAACTTGGTTTCAGTTAATAATGAGAACCTTATGAAAAAAGGAGTCCGCCTAACATCTGTGTCTGTGGTAAAGCCAACACAAGTTCATTGAAAATTTGCTTGCTTAACATGCAACACTAACAATAACATGGCATGAATGTCAGTAGTTGAAGGGGTCAAACAATATTATTCTTAACCTTTATCCTATTACAATATTAAGCACACATGATCATCTAAGAGCTGTGTGCAGATTTTGTATATACCCCTTTCAATAGCTGTTTTCTAAGTCTTTGCAAAAGGGAATTTAATAGTTCTCTTATTCCCTTGCTGTGCAGAAGTGATTGAACAAACATGAGAAAACTTTTGTCTGGTGGGGGAATTTGTGAAAATGGTTGGTACTAAAAGTCTTTTTTTCTTTTTTTGTTGTTTTTTATAAGAACATAAAATAGGCGTGGAGGAAAAGTGGTGAGGAGCAGGAAGGAAATTTGCATGGTGGGGACAAGGAAAATAGAGATCCTGCCAGAAAGTATTTCTGGCATCAGTCACTCCATTCAGAGGTGTCTGAGTGACCTAACTATAGAGCCCATGCAGAAACTGTAGAATCCCAAGCCCAACAATTTACGTTTACCTTTATGTATGTACTATTTTTAATTCCTTATTAAAAATAAAAGCTTTAACTTCTTTTTGAGTGTTATAGCATATTGGTTTGTCTGCTGCAATTTGGATATACTAAGAAGAAGGTACTATCAAAAATTCAAATAATGATAGAGTGCCTGCATTAACAAAAATAATTGACATATTTGCATCTTTATACGTTAATATTTAAGTTGTATGACAGTGACTACAGCAAAATATGTGATCAGGTTTTTTTGTCCCCTGGCCCAGAGTTTTAGTAGTGGTCTTGAGTTTTTGCCCTGTTTCATGTACACTGACATGTATGTTTACTCGTATCTCATTCAGTCCAATATAAGCAATGGTTTTTCATAAATCTGGAACACAGTCAAATGAAACTTCCCCCTGTCCCCCTCCCAAAAATTTATGGTACTAGGCAACTTTCTTTATAACTTTCTTGAAAATATTCCCTATATTAAATATAAAGCATGTCTTTAGCATGCAGTGTTCATGCAAATTGCAAAACTGGTTTTTTGGGGTTTTTTTACCATTCTCAGAAAAGCACCCAAAAGGAGAGAAACTTCAATGCAATGTGATATTCCTTTTCTTGGTTTGCGTGACACTGTGTTCATTTTCTAGAGCTTTGGAAAAATTTTCAAGTGCTACATGAACAGAAGAGAAAACAGTTATGCTGGGTACTAACCCACCTAATAAGTTTTGGATTTAAAATTTTAAATCATATTGTGTTTAGATGAAGACCTTAAAATCATTTGAGACATGGTTAAATGTTGTATTTAGTGTTTTGTAAATTCTTTTTGTTTGGTCAGTGTTTTTTGTGCATTTTTATTTCCTTTTTAAGATAGAAAATAACGATGAGATACAGTCTGCAAGGATATTGTCTGCATATCTGATCAGATGGCATTTAATAGATCTCAGTATATTGTAATACATTTTAAAGAGATTTCTTTGATAATATGGTTGTTAAGTGTCTGCTTGTAGAATTGCATTTGTCTGCTCCCAGCTTTGAAAATGGGTTTAGTAAGACAAATGCCCAGAGCCTGTCTGCTTTTACAATACTTTTACAGTGTGGAAGGAGTAGTTGCAATAATCAGAGCACATTTGTTCTGAACTCTAGTACATCTTTCTAGTAGTGCTTTAAAGTTTGGTAGGTTAATTTTTGTTGTTATGGGGTTTTTTTAGTAGATTCTAATTGCTAACAGAACTCTCAGCTATTTTATGCAGTCAAGGCTAGAACTGTAAAAAATGCTGGTCTCTTTGGTTGCAGTGCCATTTCTCTGTTATTAGTACAAAAAAAAAGTCCTCGTGGTTTCTCTGATTTCATGCAAGGTTTTACTGATGTCTGGGGTTTTGCAATCATCTATCAAATATGCAAAACACTTTATCCAGGCGTTTTGTTTGCTTTGTTATTTTCACTATACCACAAATATCCTTTATCCATTATTATGTTCCCACTGGAAATACTGCTGTATTTGGCTGCATGATATGGCCAAAGCTTGAGAAATGCCAAACAAGCACTTCTTACCTCTTTTTCCTTTATAGTTCAGATTTTCTTCCTAGAGAAAAGGTTGGGGTTTAACATTAATATTTTGAGGTTTTTTTCTTAACATTTCAGAGATCAAAGTGTGTTTAAATTAGAGGTGGTTTAACTGCATAACCTGTGATGAATACCCTATGCATTAAAATATAATTACATATTAAGCCTGTGTCTGCATTTAGGGACCATGTTTTGTAAATAAGGTATCTCTCTTTGTTCAAGTTATCTGTCAGCACTTGAAATGTAACAACTTTTAAATTGCAGAGAAGTTACAGATAATAAGGTTGTCAGTGCTTTTCTCAATCCCCTTCTTTATAAAGATACAGTGTATTATCCTCTGGGTTTATGACTAGTAATAAAGCCTGTAAGAACAGCAAAAAGTTCTGCTGTGTGTGTATAAAAATAGAAGGAAAAAATTAAACTGAAGACGTCAGCCAGGAAAAAAGCAAACTTGGTATTTAATGCAGCTAAATATTACATTTATTACATGGTGAGATTTTTATTTATTATTTATTTCATATATGGCAATTATTCTTTGATTCATCAAAACTTAGTTTTGAGCATGTCTTGTAAATGTTGAAAGTAAAAATCTGTCAAAAATGGCATATGCAATTCTTTGTCTTTTGAAGTTGTCTCCAATCTTTTCCAATTCAGTAAATTTCTCTTAACAGGGTTTGCCATTTCAGGCACTGTGTTGCTGCAATATTCTATTTTTCTGAAAGGTTTTTCATAGCACCTAAGGTTGCCCTGGTTCTGTTGAAAGTTTGTAGATTTCTGTCTCTGAATTTTGGATTACTTTTCTCATATTCTTATTTAATAAGTCATTTTCCCCCGTCTGAGACACTGGTAATCTGCAGAATTTGATGGAGCTACCTGTTGCACTTTGATACCTGTGGTGGGAGGAGAGGGAAAAAAAAAAAGGAAGGCCAAGACACTTTCTATTACAGCCCTCAGCAAAGCATATAATGGGAAAAACAGTTACAGAAAGGGCAGGCAGATTCACCTAACAGCTGGTAAAAACCAACCTTGTAATCTGGATTTGAGCTTACTTTACTGGAAGTTATATCTGCAGCAGAACTTGCTCTGCTAACAGCAGTACAACTTTGAATAACAAACACATCTTCTGCCCTGAATTCAAGACAGATGTTCAGGAAGTAGACATACTTTAAATGTTAGCAAGAAAAATAAATGTTTATTCTTTAGTATTTGACTATTAGTGACAAAAGAACAGAAGAAAATTTTGGGTTTGTTTTCTTACTCGACTGCCCATGCTGACAGGTAGAAATGATGAGTAAGGAGAGACTGTCAAAGGTTTAACTAATCAATTTCACTGGAGAAGGATGATAAAATGTCTCTTATGCTGCATTACTTCAATGTTCTGTGCAGGAATTATTCATGCATTGAACTATCACATAGTCTAGGTCCAAGAGATGCTCTAAATGGAAAGCAATCAGGAAAGAATGACTGAACATCTGGAAAATAAAACTCAGGATTAGTTTATTTTATGAAAAGTCCAGAGGTGATCTGAGCATTATTTATCCAAATGACAATGTATGTGTATAAGCATGATCATTTGAAACTCATAATACCAATTCTTCACAAATATTTCAATACTTTCCCGAAAGACATCTTACTTTTAAACAAGTTACGAAGACAAAACAATACATGATTGGATCAAGTTCTTTGACCACTGTTATACTAGAAAGTAAACCTGGTGCCCAAAATTGTTATTTCTCCCCGTTTAAGTTATGGGGAAAATGTTGGCGGTAGGAAGAGATGCAGAACGTTTTTTTCTGTCAGGTGGCAATTCTGTATTTATTAAATACATGATAAATAAAATGATTGCATCAGCACAGGTTAATTACAAAGTTTGAAACTTTCCCTGTTACTTCTGGTTTATTAGCAGAAATTGAAATTCTTTAAATGTTTCTCTTTTTTTCTTAATCAAGTGCTATGCATGCAAACACCCAAAAACTTCAAAGATTATGATTTAAACTTCCCCTCTGATAGCCTTTCCAACACCTATTTAGTTTCTTCAGAGACACACCCAAGTAAAGAGTGTTTGATTCAGCATTTTTCTGTCTTTTGTACTAGGATTTCCTCCAAACTTCACACCATAATCCTGAGCCTTATTCCTCTATTTTTTCTTGGCTTTATGCTACCATATTAATTACATTATGCCTGCTGTTAGATTGTATGCTTACGTGTTTTATTTGCTTATAATTACTTTACAAGCTCCTATTGAGGAATTATTAGTAAAGAAAACAATGGAATACACAAAATAACTTTTGTAGAAGACAGACTAGAGTTGAATTACAGTGTCATATATATGTGTTGCTGCAGATGTTTCTATTGCTTTGATGCTGTTACTGTGCCCACTATGTTCTGTGTTGAGCAGCGATTTTGGAGCCTGACCACTCCTGCCAGATGCAGTTAGGGAGGAAGAAGACCAACGGTCTTTGGAGACCGGTGGGGTTTCCAATGGATGTGGCATTGGGTAAAGAGTGGGCTGTGGGTAAAGGCCCTGAAAGCCAGTCTTGAGTACTTGAAACATGCCTCAAGTCCTCTTTCTATTTTCTACGATTTTCTGAAACTTAGTGTACAGTGAACAGAGGGCAATAAAGCAATAGCAACGATTGCTAAGGGAAAAGTACAACCTCAGTTATAATTTTCTTTTAGTATATGTACAATACATAGAGATAATGAAGGACAGAAATATTAATATCATCAAGAAAGGAACTGAATGCTTTATGTCATATACCTCTTTGTAATTTGCACTTAAAAACAAATTTATAGAATTATATCACTTTTTCTATAATGCAAAATACATTTTAAAGAATATAAGTTTGAGATTTAAAATGAGGAAAATATTATTGAGTGTTCTTCTCAATATTTGAATCAGCAGAGACTAATTACTGCCACATTGGATAGTTTGGATAATTAAAGATTTTTGTTGTTGCTAAGAACATATGAATGTAATTTAATAGAGAAGTTTTGTAAGAAAATGTAGCTGCATTGTTCATCTGTTGTTTCAGTTGAAACAGTTTTTTTTCTTGTAAGTCTGATCTAACTTTGAAAATTTGAGAGAAAAGTTGCAGGAAAGTTCTGTTCTCCCAACAGAAAAAAAAGAAAGCAATAAATTTACTTCTCATTTGTGTACTGTGTACTCAGAAGAGGGATGTTTACAAAATTTTTAGGATAAAAGCAAAAAAATGTGTGCTATTAGCATTACTGCCATATAAAATTTGGGTGGGGAGAAGTAGAAAAAGAGCACCCTGTCTCTCTTTTACAGCAGAAATATTTTCCACTTATAATACTCTTATATATTGCAGAGCTACAGAGTCTTTAGCATTATTAAAATTAAGAAATCCCTATTAATTAAGAACTTCCAATAACAGTTACAGATTTTTTCATTAAATCAAAAGGTTTAGAAGAAAAAGATGTTTGCCACAATCTGTTTGTCATTTGTCATGTTTTTGTTAGATTTGAATACGTTTATACACACAAAAAAATGCATTCAAAAATTAACTGATACATATAGAGCTGTTAAGATAATTTAAATACAAGGTAGTTAAAATGAGAATTTAGTGAAACTTGCAGGTAACTCAGTAAATCCTCCTTTATTTTAACATTCAGTGTACATATAACTGTATATTTCTTATGAGTCTTTTTTTAAAAATCAATTAAAACTATATGTTATATGGTGGAGATCTATCTAGCTTTGTACCTGACCTCCTCTGTGGATATTCAGAATATAAAAATAAAAAGCTAAGATGAGTGACACTGACCACTCATTATGTAATCTTTGTAGGTCTCTTATCTTGTTGCAGTAGTTCTCTTTTTCCAAATTGAAAAGTTTATTTGGAATAGCTTTCATAAAAGTTGTCTGTTCTTTTGATTTTTGCATGTCACCAGTGTACAATCCATGGTTCTTTCCTCTCTTTGTCAATGAGGTGACTAGCCCTGCATGCTGTTTTCAAGATCTGTGTGCACCATATGCCTATGCCAAGATGTGACATTATCTTCTTTCGGGTTCTGTTTTTTCTGTATTGTTGCTGACATTTTGTTTGCCCTTCACTGCTGCTAATTTTTGAGCTTATGTTTTCTGAGAACTATGAAAAAAATCTGAGCGTCTTTTAGGGGTAGCAGTTGCAAATTTTGTGTGCATCCCAGGACTTTTACAGTCTGGGATTTTTTTTGCCCATCTACTTTGCATGTATTGACACTGAATATTTGAGAGATCCTTTTGCATGTGTTTGTGGTCAGCTTTAAAGTGGTGTTACTATCTGCAAACATTGACACCTCATGTTCATTATACTGCACAGTAACATGCATAGGTCCTAGTAAGGTTTCTTTGCTACAAGTTTCTAATTTGAAAACTAATAATTCATATTGGTAATTGATTTTTTTAAGCAGGTTTTGGTTATTCATTAGTTTTTTGGTTTATTGGTTTGATTTTTTTTTTTATCAAAGTAGACTATTCCTCTTATACCACAACAGCATACATTTTTCTGAAGTCTTAGGTAAGGAGTATGAGGAGTTTTTGCAAATTCAGTATTAACCTGGTCATTCTTACCTGGACATTTGCAGACACTCCACTGAAGCACTACCATTTAATTTGTTGCTCATGAATGTCTAATACTAAATTGTGTTACCTTGCTTTCTCATTACATTGGTTTATCTTTAAAATAGCTGTTCTGTATAATGCATAGGTATTTTCCAGGCATGGAAATAAGATTGACTGGTTTGTAGTTTCCGGTATCATCTGAGGAATCCTCTTAAAGTTTTCATTTGTATGTTCTGAAGTTTCTTCATTTTGAGACAGTGCCCAAAACTTATCACTTGAGAAGTATAGAACTTGCCTGAGAACCTTGGCCTTTTCTGTGGTTATGAATCCTAACACAAATATTTTAACCTTTTCTGATTCTTTTGTGCTCTTTTTACAGCCAGATTATCTGCATGCCCAGCTGTTTCCTGTCAGGCTTCATACATGTGATGTGTTTGAAAGCAGTTTTATTACTAGCTTTATGCATTTGGCAAGTTGGGTTTAGACATTTTTGTTCTTGTCCCATTTACATTGAGCTTACAAGGCTTTGCTTTTTTATTTTCTTTGACTGATTCCCACTTTTGAAGAGTATCTTTTATTTACAGGTGTCCCCCATACTCTTATACTTAATCATATATCTGATTTTGAAGAGTAGGAATACTGGGGATGTGAAAAGACCAGGGGAGTAAAAGGGTGCTTTTGAAATTATCGGTTGGCTTTCATTTTTTCTTTGTGCCTCTAATGATGCTGTGTTTAAGCTTTCTTCTGACCTACCATTTTTTAAGCCTTTCAACTATCCTCTCATTTTAAGATAATTTCTGCTTGTAAAATCTAAATTTATAGTGTTACTTCTAAAAATCTTCTTCCCCGGTCCTATAAAGTTCATTAAAGGCTGGTTTGGTGTCTCCAACTGTTTTGTACATTATTCAGAATTAGACCAAGTGTTACTTTGCCTCTTTTGGTAAATCTGCCTAGCTGCTTTGTTTGATTACTAATGCCCTAAAATTTAAACTCCGAATGATGGCTCAAACGATATGCTTACCAGATTAAACCTTCTGCTAGTAGGTTTTCTACGTTGTATATTGTCTTACAACTAAACGGTAAAATACCATTCAGAAGTCATTATCAAGATGCTTGTTGAGTGATCTGTAATAGGGCACTATGTTTTTTTCTGTTTAGGCGTGAACTCCCTCCATAGGGGGACGCGGTAGATCTTTTACAACCGATTGTTTTATCTTAACAGGCTAATGTTCCCTTCGGTATTCGCTGCCTCTCTTCTGCTGTAACCCGTTATGGCACCGTGTACAACCTTCTTACATTATTAGCGTCACACTGATGACTGTCCTGCTCCATTCGGAACTGCCACTGAATCCACCAGTAAAGACAAATCTCTTTGCAGACGTTAAATGCTGGAAACTCTGCGGGCACACATCACACACACCCCTTGAGCTCGGCTTACCTGAGCGGCTGTGCTGCCTCGTCTCCCTGGCTCATGGCCCGCGCTCCTCCCCGGGCGGGGCCGTGCCTGCCCC
>VZRZ01005028.1:1163940-1291456 GCA_013398175.1 Climacteris rufus | reverse complement strand
TCCGGCCCCGGGTCCCCGCTCCCGGCAGCAGGTGGCAACAGCGGCCCGCGCTGCCGCCGCCGCCCTTCCCGGGAGACGCCGGCCGAGCTGCCGGCAGAGCGGAGCCGCTGCCCCAGAGCCCGGGCTCGACCTTGAGGCCCCGCGAGGCGCTGCCCCTCTCGGCAACCCGCTCAGGCGGTGAAAAGTTCCTTTAGGCAGTAGCTCCGAGTGTAAGGAAGAGAAAGCACTATGCGAAGATGGTAGAGTGACTTGTTTGCCGTATCCATTCATCATCCATGGTAGGGGAGAGTAAGAAAGAGTGCCGGGGAAATTATGGTTTTCTGCTTAGTCTGAGAGCCCACTGCTTCCCATGCTGGAGTCAGTATGTTGGTGTTCCCATACCTGTCACTTTCTGAGGTATCTGGATTTCTCCTAGTTATTTCTTTCTCTTCTTTCTCTTGTTCTGTCGTTATTCACAGGCAATGAAAGGCCAGGGTTATTTCTGTTGTTCTGCTGTTTCACATGAAAACTTCCCAAGCAATGAGTATTAGGTTAATGTGTTACAGGTGTAATGTGTTTTATAGTGAAGTTTCAATTGCTTTAGCTACCTAGACACAAAACATAGCTCAATGTCATTGAACTAAAGCAATATATATATAGACTGCCTCTCATAATGTTAAAGTCTTCAGTAGGCCGAAGCTAGTCATGATACTGAAATAAATACACATACATGGTTCCAAATAACTTTTGGGTTTTTTTCTTATAATGTATGTATTTTGGTTTTCTGCATATATGGGCATTTGGTTTTGTTGTTATTTCAACCCTTATTTCCTTCAATTATTAATACCAGCTTTTGAGAAACCCTTTGGAGTGTGAAAAAAAGATGGAACTTAAACCATAAACAGGCACCCTTCTGCTCTCAGCTATCACAGTATTGTGATTTGAATTAGTAAAGCTGTGTCATGTCACGTACCTAGCCAAAAATCTTTTTGCATTATTTTCATAATCCCATCACACTTAAAACATGAGCTAAATATCACAAGATCATTACATCACTTTCTTAGCATCTGTAGATCCTTAATAGTCTAACTTCAGAATATTTGGTGAAAGGCTTAACGTGCCTTAATACGATGAAATTCCTGGTGTGTTTATCCAGACATCAGACAGGGCAGACATGTAGAATACCAGGCAACATCTAAAATGCTCTGCTGTGACAAAAATCAAATTTTAATTTGATTTGGAGAATAAATTGAGAGTATGTAGTTTTATTTGTGAGATACTAGTACCATGGAAAGAGAAATTTGGGATTGAAAGGAAACCTCTCAAATATTTTGTTTTTGTAATTCTTGACCAAGAAAATGGATATTTTGAGTTGTAACTAAAAGAGTTGCTTGTACAGCAATTACAGGCAAATGGGGCCTGCTTTGTCTGGTGTTTGAAACCCTGGAAGTTTCCATGCAGTGATTTCTAGCTAATTCTACCAGTATGCATACCAGTATGGCACACAACTTGCTAGATTGAACATAAGCAGGGAAAGCTTTTTTTCTGAATGATCATATGTATCTTCACGGCTAAAAGAACTTGCAGTACTTTCTGTTGTAAATCATTAAAGGGTAACAACATTCCATGCAATCTACGTAAAATGATTTAGGCTTGGTGATGTTACACAAAACTAGTCGAGAATTTCAGAGAGACCTAGCAAAGGGCAAACATGCAGTTTAAGTCTAGGTTTTTAGAAAGAACATTTGTAGCATTTAGTCTGGTTGCTAAATAAGGCAAGTTATGTAACATTGCCTGCTAATTTCTGCCTCAAGCTATCAGTTTGTATAAATATGAACATTTTAGTAGTATAAATGATCTTGAGTTCCAGCTAAAATTCTGACCCTTCAACCTTTTGCTTTCTTTGAAGTTGCTGAAAGTTTTGCAATTGACTTTGATGAGCCTAGAATTTCATAGAAATACTTAAGTGATGGAGAAGTCAATATATCCCATGAAACATTGCTCAAAGGGTTAATTTCCCTCACTTTTAGCACTTTAAATATTCTTTCCATAGTTTTACTTGCCAGATTAATTTACAGATACCCTTCATTCTTTCCTGCTTTTGGTCTGTGAAATTACAGACCCATCTACTTTCAGGTATCTTCTCATGCAGGTATGTAATCAGGTTGCTTCATAACTTTTTTCTCTATAAGTTACATGGATCAAGAAATTCGATAGAAAGACAAGTTTTTATATATATATACATATATATACACACCTATATATATATATATATACCTATATATATATATACCCATATATATATATGTAGTGCTGTCTCCTTTGTTGGTCTTTCTGCTATTACACTGGTTCTAGCTCTAGTTCAAAAATTGCTCTAACTTCTATTTGCTCCTTGAGAGACAAGGAGTGTTAGATTAGTCACTGATCATGATTACAAAGTATAATCAAAGCAGTTCTTTAGTTGAATTTGAGTCCACTTAGAAAAGAGTGGCTCTCCCATTAGTATTGCCACCTGGATTTCATCATAGATTAATCATTATTTTTAATATCTTTCTTTTGAGTGTTCATAAGGATATATTTATTTGCAGTAATCTGAGAGCAGAGTTGTATAAAAGCCCAAGATGCTCCCTCCTCCCTAGTAATGTTTCAAGAGCAATTAAATTTTCAGATCTGTGAGCTAGGCATTTATTAGCTCATTTAATGCTGACAAATAGTTTAATGTAAGTATTTTGAATTGCCAGCTGGACAAACCAGAAGCTCCATTAACTATGCACCAACTGTGGGTAAATTGAGAGAAAAAAAAAGCCAGGATCCCAAGTTAGCTGCCTAATGTAGAGAATCTCTTTTTTGGAAAAAAAAGTATGCTAGGTATCTGCCCTGGTAACTTTATCAAATACAGCAGTGTGCTACCAGATGATTCCAAAGAAATCTCTCCATCCTTCTCCTGCATTTTGTTTATATTTAAAATTTAGAATGAGCTCCCTAAAGCATGAAAGAAAAAGCTTGTCTCTTTGCTTGAGGACTGCATTTCTCAAAGTTAGACATGGCTTTGCTTACTGTGAGCTATTCTAAGAAAAATAGATTAGGCAGAATTAAATCAAAAGCCAGAAAATTTGAATTCTGATAAAAATCCACACATAACTTAAAGTCTTAATTAGTTTGAAGCCTGAAGGCTCATTTGTATTACAAACAAGTCTTGCTAATATCTTCCAGTGAGACTATCACTGGTACCACAATTAGTCAGCGGAACTCCTGATCTTAATGTAATTGAAACAGAGGTTGAAAAGTGTTAGAGCCTATGTGGATCTAAAAGAAAAGTCAAACACTAACACAGGAAACCCAAATTTTATGTCACCTGACTTGCGAATTTAAAGCTATAAATCATACCTGTCTTCAGATAGATTGAGACAGTGCCAGATCTACTGCATATGTGCCTTTGCAGCTGATGCATTTGTACAGTTTGTTTTTATAATGTAAACACATACTGTCACATAAATATCCCCGAAATATATTCCTCAGATATCATGTTCTAGTAGTCTCCCCACAAAAAAAATTATATACTTGACAGGTATGACGAGCTTTCTTTTGAGAACCTCTAAATGAAATGCCTGTGGCATGCTGTACTACCTTAACCAGAATGTGAAAAAGCTTAGTACAAGCTGATACTGAAATAAAAGGCAATAGCATTGGGGGTTTTTTTTGGCAGTAATTTTATTTTCTGTAACAGAAATTCTTACATGTAAAATATATCCATATGCTGATATTAATTTTATATTAAAATCTGGATCTTGAAACACTTTAAAAATGCATTTAAGGGTCAGGAAGTTTGCCTGGAGAACAACAACCCCCTACTTAAGCAAAAAGCACAATTATATATTTTTTAACTTATTCAAATTTGTCTTATATAATCTGCATTTGTGTACTATGTTAAGCCTTAAGTAGTGTTTTGGGGGTTATCATAGTAATCCTGTTCAGCTTGCTGAAAATCTTGAATCCTGCCAGTCAGTCTCTCACTTCTAATTCACTCCCCAATGACCAGCCCCTCGCAGATTCATTGAGTCTGTTTGCTTCTCTATGCGCTATAGTTTAAAATAAGCATTATCTGGTAAAATGCCAGTCTTTTCTCAACCTCCCTATATCCCACACCCATGTTTTTTTCACCTGCCAAATTCAAACAAATCTTATCTAAACAATTAAGATAAGCACTGAAGTACTCTCTATAGTCAAATCAGCAAACCTCTCAAAGCCAGAACTGAAATACAATCTCTGTAAATTAAACAGTCTACAATGGCAATCATGTTTGTATTTAAACATTTTATTCTGAAAGGATTACAGCATTACTCTCCACTTTTTTTTCCTGCCTAGACAAGAAGGCGACATACTGAGTCAAACAAAATATATTTGTTCTCTATGAGCTGAACTTGCACACTTTTTGTAAACAAACTGTATAGGTGTATGAAGTTTGACTTCACATAATCAGTAACTGCTGTCCTTAACATAGTAGGCACTTGTTTGAAATATATGTAATGTAACTGTTTATATTAACTATGTACAGCTATATAAAATCTGGTGATATATTTTGTTGTATGTGTGAATATATATTTACATGTATGTAAAAAACTATTGATATGATTATTAGATTGGGATGCAAATTAGAGAACAAGAATGCTTAGGACAACAGTCTACAAATTGAATTGTGTTTATAAGAGAAGAATCATGCTAAAGATTCACTTCTTTCAATGAAGTCTCTTACTTTTGTTACTTCACATTTTGCAAAACATATTCTTGCTTAATTGATTCTTATTTTATTGCTTCCTAGAAATGCGAGTGCATGTTCTTGGAGGTATTTAAAATTCTTAAGTCCTTTAAAAACAATCTGAAGCAACAGCTCAGCTTAATCCATGGCTTCTGCTTGGAAATTTTGTTTACTGTTCTGGTTTCTTACACAAGCTTTAGATCAAGGTGAATTACTGCCACAGTAAAACTGTGTGCAAGCAGTTCTAAGTACTGTGTCTTGCCTCTGATCCATGCTGTATGTACTTGTGTTGAAGTTCCAATGTGCTTTGTGCATTTTAAGTTTTAATCCTGAGAATTATAGAATATTTCCTGATAGATAAATATATCACAAAGGAACTGAGGGCAGGAAGGTAGGTAATACCATGATGTTGTTCATTCATGCTAACTCTACCCCATGCAGCCATATCCCGTCTTACCCTCAATGGTGGAGGTGCAGGGGGGTCTGCAAATTATGCAAATCCAGATACCCCTGCTTAAGAATCCTTTTATTTCGCTTGCTTTCTGAGGATCTTTAAAAATTATACAGTCATGACCCTTGTGTGTTTGCTGCAGCTTCCATTAGCACAGGGACATTTGGTTTTAGTGCTGTTGTGTAAACACAACATTTATTTAAAAGAGGCCCATTTGGGATTAAATCTTCTGCACTGGAGATTCATATTTCTATTATTTAAGATAAAGAAGAATCCCATGAAAACAGCAGTAGTTGCTGAGTTGTTAGAAGTATTACAGATAAAAACATGACCTTGTGAATGTTAGATGAACGATGCCAAAAGTCACATGGGGGAAAAAGAAAAAAGCAATAGGGGGAGGTATAAGGAGCAAAGGATGTTTTGAAGTTGTAGGTTTTCTATGTAACCAATAAAAGACTTAAAGTTTTGCAGTTTAGTGTATTTTTAATCATAAATACTAAGATGGATGTAAATAAGAGTTTACATCAGAACATAATCTTATAGCAGCAAAAGAAGCCATTACACTTTGATCATCTTCTTAGTCTCTCTTGGCTCTTTTGTGGATGAGAACATTGAGGCAGATGCTTTTTCTTCTACTTCTGAATTGAGCAGTTCAGTTGTCAGTCAATCTAATGAACCTGATGAAATTGTTTACATTGAGACGTTTTTCCCTAGTTTGCTTGTGTTTGCATGTGTTGTGTTCTTGCATTTTCTTCCCCTCTAAAGACACCTGTCAGGGAAGACGTCCATTCTGTATTCACAGAACAACTCTGTATACCTTCTGTGTTTATTCTTTTTCTCTATTTGTTGTAAGAAACATAAGTTAATCAAGCTATATACTACCTGACTTGTTTTTCTTGTATCAGAATTTTTCCATTGCTTAAGTACAGCTATTTATGTACAGCTTTCTGTGTTTCTATATATTGATATAGGTCCCTAATAACAACAGAATCATTTTTCTTGTAAGATTGGTTGACATCTTTTCAGTTTCTTTCATTCTTCATCTTATGGTAATATTCCTACAGTACAGATGATTTAAGTGGAGTAGAAATATCTGGGGATCAAAGTCTGGAAAAAGTACCATGGAAGTTGTAACCTCTCAGTATCCTGTAATCTTGCATGTTAGAGTCTCATGAAGGGCTTAACAGCTGTGAAAACCCCCAAATCTGTGCCACACACAGAACTGTGCGGTAAGAATACTGTGGTTAGTTGCTGCAGAAGTAGGAGGTCTCTCAGTGCAGAATCCGTCTGCCTTTGTGTTTTGCTGTACTTACCATCTGTTGCTGCCATTTGACAGAGAAATTGTGAAGTCTTGCAGAAACTTCTGGTGCTCTTCTGGAGAAAGAGAGCAGATCTTGAAAGTGAAAAGGCAAAGATGTGCAGGAGGGAAAAAGGAGTGGCCTCTTGGAGCAATACTGCTTGGTTTTGGAGAGTCATGGAGAAGGCAATTGAGGTGGAAATCAGCAGGATGAATTGGGTGGGTGGTTTGCTTGTTTGTCTCCCTGAAGGACAGATCAGAGTAGGGCAGGACAGGTGCAAAGGTGGTTTTACTTCAGCTACTGCTTCTTTGTGAGGACTTAAACTGTAATCTGTTTTCAGTCAAGTAGGATTTGGAAAATGCTTAGTCAGTTTTTTGGGAGACAGCAGTGCTTCCAGGAGGTTTCAAGAAGAAGCCACTTAATTTTAGATGGAGTCCAGAGACAGAAAAGCTTAGGAAGCACATTTGGAAGGGCCAGAGAGAGGAGTGTGATTTGAAACCTGCCCTGAGAAAAGAGAAGGCTAAGACTAAGAGTTTGACTTAATACCAGTTTTATGGAAGTCATCCATATGTGATTGTGCTAATGAGAGTTTTATGACATAAAAGTTGGATCCAAAGGATTAAGCTTATAACACTTCTTCTTCTTTCTGAAATTCTACTCAGTGGGAAACTTTGAATTTTGGCCTTTTCATTTTATAAGTAAATTCCAAAGTTTTGGACTTTGAAATAAATAGTTTTCAAGGACTGGGTAGCTGTAGGAAGTTGTCTTTTCTGCAACAGTGTTTGTAATACTATTGATTTGATCCTATTGGTGTATTTAGATTCATAGCCACTTGGAAATATAGGTTAGCTGTGTCTGTATTGCCTACCAGTTTTGGTTTAGCAGTAGCTGGTAGTTCACGTGCTCCTAGATATATAAATAATCAACAGCAATCATCTGTCTTACAAAGAAAAAAATACAGCTACTTCCTTTTATAGTCTTCCTGACAATACACTGTGCATCCTGCAGTTTCTTGCTGAAGGTGTTTTCTCATATATTTCCTCTTCAGGATTACATTTACCAGCAAAATTTTGATCTTGTTTTAGGCTTGGTTACTGTATTCCCTTGAAGACTTGTGGGTGGTAATTATTTATTGTGTTTGGTTTAATTTTTTGTGTTTTGTCCTGTTGTTGTTGTTTTTTAGTTGTGCCTTTTTTCTAAATTGGCTTCTATTGTACATAGGAGAAGATCCATCAGTTCTTAGTTCAAATATGTCTCTCAATATGATTGTGATCACTAATCTCACTTTTTTACCCACTTCCTGTCAGGGGAGGTATCTTCTACGCTTGTAATTAATTGATATTGATAAGACTAATAAATCTTTGTCTTTCTGCCATTTTTTTTTTAATTTTGTCTTTCTAGCTTCAAACTGGTATCTAAATTGGCTTTTCTAATGTGGGTTTGCATATATGTTTTTTAATCAAACTAAATATTGTAGAATTACAGAATTAAAAGGAAGACTTACATTTTGCTGAAATTTCCCTATTCTGCAGTTATATAATAAGAAATCATTTCTGTCCTGAAGATACCAATTTAGATTTCTATGTAGCTTGTCACCAAGAGTGACAATATCAAGAAATCTGAGGACCAACAAGAATTTCCCAAACCCTTTTGGCTACAAATCCTTTGAAATCTTTTCTTCTCTGTCCTCTATAGTATTAAGTAATCATTTGTGATTGATCTTCAATCCCTCATTTTTCTGGGTGGATTTTTTGTAATAATTTGTTGACCACAGCTTGCTTAAATAGAAAAAAACCTATTGGTTTGTAATCCCTTTTATTTTTTTTCTGTGCATATCTGGACACACTTGGTTCAAATTTGATATAATAATATCGATATATTTATATATATGCACTATTATATATATGTACATCAAATAATTTTGCAATATTAGGGCTTGAATCTGGTGCTGGTTTTATTGGCAGCAGTGGCAATAGGAATACAAGAAAATAACAAAAATATGAAATCATGACAGTAAGAACTAAATGCTTGGGTCTGATACGATTAAAATAAAGTTATTTCTATTGCCGAAAAAGTCAACAGATATTCTCAAAAAAATCACTTTCTAAATTAGTGACATGGGTGAAAATATCCAGCAACTGCAAGACTAGCATAAACTTTTTCCAGTTGTTTTCATCAAAGTATACTGGAATTGTAGCATAGCTAATAACCTTTTCATATGAGGAAATTAATATTTTTCTGTGTTTCATCATTACATTGACACCATACATGGAATCCTTTGATTAGATATTTGTGTAGTCATGCTGATTGTAGGGGCTACATTTAGCTAGTAAGCTTGAATGCATAAGGAAACTTCATTCTTTCAATTCAAATTGTCTAGATAATGGAATTAAATATGCAATAGTTGTGGTTTATTTTGCCAGCTATCATGTTCTGTATGACAATGCTGTAGGTTTGCCAAGGAACAGTCGGGGGAGTACACCTACATGAACATTGAAAAATCCCAGTGAGAGGTTGGAGTGCTCTTTATGAACATATACAAGTTTAGATGAAACGTATAGAAATATATTTGGTTTTGGAGGAGGAGACTTGAAGGATATATCCTAAGATCTAACTTCTCCATGTCCTTGTCTCAGACTGATTTGTTTGAAGCAGCTCCCTGAAGTGTGTACACTCTTCTGCATACCTGTTTTGTTGAAAGTACACAGACCTGGCACCATTGTGTTTGCCAGGCGTTCTCTTATCTCCTGCAAGCATTCAAACAAAAGTGTTCTATTGCTCCCTGAGTAATCCATGGGTGATCTTAACATTGAGCAAAAGTCAGGGCAGGAACTTATGTCATATTTCTTAGGGCAGCAGTACACTCTCTCTGAAAGAAAGGGGAGGGAGGTGGAGCAGGGAGAAGACAGCCACAACTCAGAATAAATAGTTGAAGGGTTGTGATTGTGCCCATATATGAAAACATTGTGTAAGCATAAAAGTGCTGAAATGTTGGATAATACAAACCGAGTTTCATAATATATCCTGGGTTTAATAAATCTGTTTTTATATAGGCTTTGATGCTAGTGTTTTTAGTGTTTTCTTAAAGTAGAGCTCTCAAACCAATGTAAAGTACAGCTCTCAAACCAAGGTGCAGTTTCTATTTACATGCTGATTTTAGTGTCCAGTTCTACAAGGCGAATTTGGCATGTTTTAAAGCATACAGATATCCCTATTGAGCAACGGGGATTATAAATATAGTTCATAATGCAGTGCCTTGTGTAGAGGACATCTTTAAGTCTCTGTTGCAACAATTATTACACTTGTGTGGGGGAGGGAAGTTTAAAAATATCCCGAATAATTAGTAGTAGCTTTTTGCATGTGCCCCCTCCCCCCAAACAAACATGTTGCTTCTTGAGCTATTAACTGTTACATTGGCGTTATCTGCTACGTTGCTTTCTGGTAAGGGAAAAATAAGAAAAATATATTGTTTCTGAGAAATTAAAGAATTTTCTACTTATTTTTTTTGTTTAGTCCTAAAAGTTAGCTTTGTGCCCTGCTTAGACATACAGTGTGGCCTGCTCAGTTTAATCAAGATCAGCATTTCTTTGTTTATAATTTTCTTATACTGGAACTAAAACTATGTCTCAGGCCTGGAAAAGGGAAGCATGATGAGTCCCAGACTCAGAGTGGTATCTCTAGATGTTTTAGAGCAATCGGAAACACATGAGCTTGGATTATATTCTATAGTCTTTAGGTGTATACAGAATTTCTCTGTGATAGTTAAGGACATGGATTTATAGGACAAAAAATAATCTGGTGTTGCATTTCTATCTCTGATCAATGTTGCAATTTCTAGATTAATCTCACCTAGGGAATTATTCAGTTTATTATACAAGTGCACACACACACATGCACGCATACAAAGCCCATTGCAAAAAAGGGTACAATTAACTCAGTGCAAAGTAGAAAAGACTGGTGTAGTATGGTAAAAAATATTCATTGCCATCACATATATTCTAATGCAACGTTCTAAACATCAAGATTTAAAATCTGTATGAGAAAAATTGGATTTGTCTGGCTTTTAAATGAATGGTCACTGTGCTTGCAAAAATATATACGAGAAATATGAAAAGAACTATTTGAAAAATAAATCTTTGTGTTAGGCAATTTTTCTGTAGTTTGCACAAGTATTTCCTATGCCTTGTGAAATGATCTGAATACAAGTAGGGAGTCAGAGTTCTGCTCCTAAAAATGTGTTCCTCTTAATTGTTTTTTTTTAAATCCAGGTTAGGTAGGTAGAAATCACTCTCTTTGAGCTGTTCCTCTGGGGTTTTTTGATGTTGAAAAAAAATATAGTATGTGTGTGGCGCCAGAATTGGTTGGGAACAGGAAAGGCATATTCTGTATCCATACTAAACATGTCGGCTTAGTGCATTGAAGACTTGACCCTTGTCAGGTGTTTTGAAGTTAACTGGCTGACTTATGGATTAATGAGTTTAAGACTGAAGTCAACCAGTGACAGGAATGAGCTTTGTTGTGTGAGTGTGTGTGTGTGTGTGTGGCTGTGGTGCAGATTTACAAATTTTTATAATGCTTTCAGCTGGACCATGAAAGTCTGATGTAAAGCTTATCTCTGATCTCTGACTATGGCCATACTCGTGGGATCATGTTTGTGTATTTGGGGGAGGGAGATGAATTCTTTAGCACTTGACACCTGGCTCTACTAGGTTTCTAGCCATACTCTTAGAAACAGCACTATTCAAGGCATTAATAAAGTTAAAACCCTTAAGCTGTATGACCAGTAGGTCATAAAACAGTTGCTGGGTATTGGGACCAGTCTTTCTTTCACAGTTGGATTATCATCCTGAACAACTAACTCATTTTTCTTTTGTCTTTTTTTATAGCTGTTGTGAACTTGGACAACTCTGTGGTTGACCTAGAGACCCTGCAAGCCCTTTATGAGAATGTGAGTAAAAAATAGGAAGTCCATATGATGTAGGAATACTGTATGTCCACGTGAAGGTATTTTTACTTTGCATCAGTAATATTCAGAAAACTTGTATAACAAGTCCTATTTTTAAGTTACTTTGTTTTCCCCTAAGCTATGAAAATGCTAAGTATTTAAATTGCATTAGTTGCCATTGTGTTTTATATAGTGTGTTTATTTCTACATAAGTAACATGATCAACTGCTAAATGACTAAACATAAATTAATTTTGATCCTTTTTTTCTTCTTGGGTGGGACAGTCTTTAATCAATAGGTTTCAGCTCTTACACTCCATATTTTGGCTTCACTCACTACTATAAAAATACTGTTCAATTAAAAAAAAGGTTTTGATAACAGAAACCATTCTATTTGTGGAACTGTAGCATTTAATTATTGTTGCTTCAGGTATTCTTCCAAAATAATTTTAAGTCTTTGAAAAGACCAGGATTTCTCTAAGGCAATGTAATAAAAAGTAGTATAAACTTCCAGGGGCTTCATAAGTGTCTGGTAGTAATAATCAGAGAGATTTGACCTCTAGGTATATAAAATCAGGGATTCAGAGTATGTTCAGGCATGTTCTAAAACTTCACAAAGCCAGTCACATAAAAAATTCAAAAATGTGGATCTCAGAAGCAGGTTTCTGCCTTCAGCTGAAGCCAGTGACCATTACCCCTTTCTGTCTGTTGTGCATTGTCTGAATACATGGAGATCTGGTTAGACTTCTTTGGAAAGAGTGGAGAGGCTTTCTGTATGCCCTCCAAAAAACTTGAAAATATGAAACGTAAAGCTGTGAGCCCCAGAATGGCATTGAGGGCCAGTATATGCTACTGTATTGGATCCTTTCCTTTCCTCACATTGTAGTTTTTATAATGTTAATTAATTTTACACCTTTCAGAGGTTTGGTGTTTAGCTTTTAGTCACCTACTTTAGAATGATTTGATGATTTATGAAATTCATCATAAATAGCTCACTTTGGAGTGCAAAGAGGGAAAGAGAAAGCCATAGTCCACTTCACAGAAAAACTGAGAAGCTAAACAAAACAGAAAAAAACCAAAAATCTGACAAGAGCTAGGAATGACTTTTCACACCTGAAGAACTAGGTTGCTCAAGGAAAATAATGGTCAAAAGGGACTTATTCTAACAGCCTCCAAATTTCTGTAAACCTTTCTCTTGTGACACAGCATTTCTGTTTCGGCCTGTGGTATTTTAATCAACATTATTTTGATGCTCCCCTACATAGCACAGTTATATCCCATTCCATACAGTCTTTAGTATGCAAAAAAAAATTGAATTAATTTTGTATGTTACATATGTGTGAATGTGGGAGATTCTCTTGTGGGAAGTATGGAATAGATACTGCAGTCATAATCAGTTTTTGCATACTTCTCTCTCTTATACTGAACAAATTTTTTTCTTTATTTTGGTTTAAAAAATAATCCTCCTATGTTGCTAATGTACTAGTAGGATACTTTCCAAATGTTTGCTTAATGTCACCTCTAATATACTTCAGAATGCTAGTATAATGGATTATTTGCAAATTTGCAGTTCATTGAAATAACCAAATGTCATTGTATTCATTTTGTCACTATCTTCCTTAATTACAGAAAATTGTCTAAGAAATGTCCTGATGAAGGAAAAGATGTTAATCTCAGGAAAGACTCAAAATGTTGGAATGTATAATATATTTCTATGCTTTGAATAGAAAACAGATCAGTTCAACTTTCTTATATTTTCTTGGGTACAAGACAGAAAAATCCCAAAACCACAACTGAAAACCTAACCAAAAACCAAACAATGAACAAAAAAACCCCTCAGTTTACTTGGAGAGGGTTTTATAAGGGGACCTGAATTTTAATCCTGGATCTTCTATGTGATAAAACTGTCTTGAAAGAAGCTTTCTTTTTACTTGACTTTTGTTTTCTTTTTTTCCTTTCAGCCTTTTGTCAAAACACTTCAGACCTTGCATTCTCTTCCCTTGTTAGCTTCACTAATTATAACAATGTTGTTCAAAAACAGTTGTAAGCAATGGGTGGTACCAGAGAGCCTGGCATGTTTAACTCCTCCCTTATTTCTCAATCTCATCCCATGTTGTAAATGGGAATGACTTTGCAGCATTCGTTTACTTTGTAGCCATTAACTTAATTTTCAGGTTTTAGGGTTTATTTATTGGATTGAGATTTTTTTTGCTGGATATTTAAATACCGCCGTACTAGTCCTCAGTACTTCTATTTGATCTGTATGGAACATATGGGAGCATTTGTTTTACAGTCTTCCTTTAAAATGTAATCATTTTTTCTGATTGGATGTGTCTGGCATGGTGTTTTCCCTTCTTAAATGTGAATGAAATTTGGGCAGTGTCCAAACCTAAACACACCCTAATTTCAAAAGCCACAGTCCCAAGGGTTCAATTCCTGTTTACTGAGGAATTAAAGTCTTGTTAAACCACAAAGTTATTGTATACATCTTAGTGACTTTTTATAAACGAAGAAGCCCACACCCCACCAAAGACCCAAGCCCTCAATAATTAATTTAATAGTATTAGGTTGAATTGCAGTAAGTGAGAAGAACTGTGTTCCTGCAGCACTGTACGGTGCAGTCAAATAGCTCTTACGCATGGTTGTGTAGCTTGCTTTGTGAAGAGTTGTTCAAATACATGATGATAATTAGCTACTTACTAAGATCTAGACAATTTTAATAGAAGGATCTTAATAGATGAAACTACAGGTGGAACAGTTACTTTAATGTGCTTTTACAAACTTTGTAATAATGCTATCAGGTGACAGCTATAATTAGAGAGGGAGAAGGCAGGTAAAATTCATTCAAGGTGTCAATTTGCTGTATGGGGTTAGGACATACTGGTTGTGCTGAGAAATGTGATGATTGGCAAACAAGTGAATGTTTACTTTGAAAATGGATAGCCTCTCAGCAGCTGAGATTGTAACTAAAGTATCACTGAAAAAAGGTACATCTGCTCCTGCTTGCGTCTTCACTGTATCATGAAAATAATTGTTTAAAATTGATTAAAAATGCTATCAAATTATCGTTGGTATATGGGTTTGCCCTTTCCAAATTTTTTTTATATCACAAAGGAAACATGCACTTTCTTAATTAGGCTCCAGGTGAATTGTCCACACTACCTTTATCTTGAAAAGATTTAGTTCAATGCTATCAAAAACCTCAAAATGCCTTGGGAAGAGTGTAAGGCATCCAGAAGGCTGAAGTGCATTACTATTCTCTGCCACTAATATTCAAACCTTCTTCTCAATTATTTCCTGTGATTTTTTTTTTTAATTAGCAATTACAAAGTGGTGTCCTAATGTTTTTTGACAAAGACTATAAATTGTACTTGAGTTCTGATGACCCAACTTCAAAAGAATATATTTATTATCTCTCATTGTTTCAACTACTAATTCCTTAGACAAGTCACTTGATGTTTTTGAAATATATAACATAAACTTTTAAAGTCAAGTTTGCAAAAAAAAATCTCCACAAAATTAAAGTAAAATTTACATACATTTAAACTGGTCTAAACTCAGAGCTGAGGTTCTGTTGCAAGGAAAAAAGCTAACCAGGAAATGTATAAGATTTATGTTGTGAGATGGAAAAAGAGCCCTTATGAAATTTTGTAAGACCAAATAAAGACTAAATTTATACTCCAGAAAAAAATGAGAAAACAATTAAAGTAAAGCAATATACTTTTGCAGAAATTCCTATCAGATTTATGCTGTCTGATTTTATATATAGTTAATATGAAATTCTGGTATATTATACTATTTTTTTCCATTTTTTATGCTATGTCTTAGCTAAAATTCAAGAAAATAAAAAGCAGTGACATTCAAAGATGTGCTAATGCAATCAGATTAATGACTTTTATGAGAAGTATCTATTGAATCTGTTCTGTCTTGAAAACAGCCGGAGGGCAATATAAAAGTTTTTTTTGAATTGTCCATCTGTAATTTGGAGAACAAATATGCATTAACCATAAAGCAAGCTATTAAAAATTCTGAGAAATAATCTTCAGTTAAACCTGTGCAAAAGACGTGTAGGTCTTATTCCTGTTCTGTCATAATTTAAAATACCCATAAATCAGAATTCTGAATACCTGAGCCAAATTAATGACTTGAAATTCAGGTTTGATTCTCAACTTGGACGATGTACTTCAACTTCTTGGTTTTGGTGAAGAGTGTAAAGAGTTTTGCTCTGGCCTACCCATGAGTGGATCATGCTTAGCCTTTGCATTTTTGACAGTTGTTGCTTCTTTGCATACACAGTCTGAGAATAATGGCTTAAATAAGGGATAGGCCTAACCTTTACCCTTTGGATTTGGTGGAGAGACATTAACAGCTTGAACATGCATGTATGGAATAGATTGCTGTGATAAGCACTCTAAGATTTCACTTCTACTGTGTGTAGAAGGCCAGGAGAGAGAGTACTCTCAGTATTTATTCAAAAAAATTTGCAAATAATCATTTAGTTTTATGCTCCTTACTAAAATATTTACTTCTCTTTAACTGTTATGAAAAAATGTCAAGTGATTTTCCTTCAGTTTGACAGAAGAGAACATGCTTTACAAACTAGGCAGAAATAATGGAACTTAATTTAAATTGTTAGTATGAGAACTTGTTTACTTTTTCAAAAAGCTAACGCTTTTTTCCAAAAATTTACAAGAGTAAATTGAATACATAAAATTTTTGAAATGTAAATTGAATAAATAAAATAGCTCTTCCTACAAAGTCATGTCATTTGCACACTTAGACCTCTGTGGCTTTGATGACATGATCACTGGAACAATGCTACCTCTCCTGGCATCCTTCCAATCCCTAAAATCTGTAGATTTCACCTATTGTCAAGAGAGTTCTTACTGATTTGGAAAGTGATGGAAGCATTCTTTTCTTTTGGCCCTCCCTTGGGTAAGAATGTTCTAGATTAAGTGTGAACGTGTCCCATTTGCATCTGCTCCTTAACACAAAACCAAACCCAAGCCTTTTTCCTCAACAGCACATGCAATACTTAAGTCAGTACTTCTGCAGTTAGTTGTATCTTTTCTAGTCCTCATCTTGTCTCTGAATGAGTCTTCTAACATTAGATTAAAAATTGATTATATTTTCTGATCCTAGTATCTTGGAAACATTTTTCTTCTCAGGATAGCATTACACAAGAAACAATTAGTACTGTAATTATATTCGCGTGTTCTATGCCTGTCTTGACTTTATGTAGAAAAGTACCTTTGGAGGATGAATCCTCAATTTTATTTCCTCACACTGAAGTGATACTGGGGTGGGGAATTCAGGAAATCATTCATAGGTGTTATGAATGGGTCCACTGCCAGTACATTAAAATTAAATACTGGTAAATTAGCTTCAGCATAGCCCTTATTATCTGAGAAAGGCAGGATGCCATATACACAAACAGATAAAGGAAGGACCAGACAGGTCAAGGGAAGTGACCTGCTCAGCACTAGGGGGACCATATTTAGGATGCTGTGTGCAGTTTTGGCCTCTCCAGTGCAAGAGACAGTGATATATTGGAGTGAGTCTAGTGCAGACCAACCATGATGGTTCAAGAGTTGGAGAGGTATTATACAAGGAGAGACTGAGAGACAGCTGGGGTTGTGCAGCTGGGAAAACGAAAGCTCAGGGGAATCTTAGTATGTATAAATACCTGATTGGGGAGAGATAGTAAAGAACATAAAGCTAGACTCAGGGATAGCTGAGAAAGCTGAGCAACATAAAGACAAGAAATAGTGAGCCTCCTGAATATGGAACACAGGAAATTGCATTTAAACAGAAACATCTTTTTTTCTTCTTCTTCTTTTTCCCCCCTTTTTTTTGTTTTGTTTTTTCACTCCAAGGGTGTCCACACACAGGAACAGGCTGCCTAGAGAAGTCGACAGGTCTCCATCCGTGGGGATATTCAAAACCTTGCTGGACATGATACTGAGCAAGCTTCTCTAGCTGCCTCTGCTTTGTGTCAGTGTTCACCTAGACAGTCTCCAGGGGTCCCTTCAAACCTCAGCTATTATATTAATCTTGGGTGCAGGTACTACCACCGTTTTAATTTCAGTGTCGAGAACAAAGTTTATTGCTGGAAAAAAAATTGTTTGCAATATTTCCTATCTGTTGAAGTGCTTAACATATAATAACAGGCAACTTTTGAGATGACCTTTGAAGAACATCCACAGAAATGCTGGCTAAATGTTAGGATATGTGACATTCAAGACAGGTGGCTTTGCAGTCATTTCCAGACTTCTTGAAATAATGAGAGAAACTCTCAAGGGCTTTCGCTAAATGACTCTTCAATCTCTTCATCTTCCTATTTCACATCATTATTTTCTCGCTTTTCACATGGGAAGATGTTCAACAATCTCAGGAAAACTGTCCAAACCCCACTTTCTGGTTTCAGGTTGCTGATGGAGCAGGCATTGTGATTTGAAATAGCTCCATCCCTCTTCTGCTAACAGTGCAAAAGTATGCAAGAGAGAATGTAGATGCAGCCTATCTTAAGCTTTGCCATGATTTAAGTGGTTAGAATATAATTTTCCACTGTTGTCTTCAAATTCTGTGGTGGAGAAAGTTAAAAAATGAGTGTAATATTTTCTCGAAGGAATAAAGGTAGATAAACTTTTTTTTTCACTCTTGCACAGATTAATATTTTGAATCTATTTTGAAAAGTGCCATGGTTGTCACAAGAAGGGTCAGAAGGAGACATTTTCATTTTGTTTTTATTCCTTTACATGCCATTCTATTTTCCAGTACTACAGTTGGAAAAAAAAAATTACCATAGATTAGAGTACAGAAAAAAGTGAGGCTCTGTTTCTATTGATTGGAATATTGAAGAATAGACTTCACAGTGTGCCACAGGGTTCTTCAAGAAACTGGGCATTTTATATGTTAATTTTTGGCTTAAGATAAAAATGAAAATAATTTTACTCCAAGGAAATATACAGTAGTTCTCATGCATTATATGTAGGATAGTTCCATTATAAATCAAATGTGGTTTTGTTCCATCGTGTTTTTTCAAATCCCAAATAAAATTTAAATTGCAGTAAACAATACAAAAATATTTCATTTATTTTTAAAAAGATATGTTATTTAAATACATATTTAAAGATTAGATTACATTCAAATGTAACCCAACACATTTGTGAAGAGAAATACAACTCTTGTCTTGAGTTCTTCAATTCAAAGTCTTCATAACGAGCGAAGAAAAGGAATTGGGAATTAAGATTATTGTTTTAGTGCATCATTGAATAAGTAAATATTTTGCAGACTATTGGTAGTCAATAATATTATTTGGAATATATTGTGTTCGCCATCAGATTTATTTATACTTAAAAATCACACTGTGGACTAAGTAATTTTACCATAAGCAGATGCTAGAAAGAAAAGAAAAATTTATGAATTTGATTTGTTACAAGGGCATCTTTAATCTGTGTGGTTTGACTAGGTTTTTAATCACAACAGTTTTTCATTATTTTATTTTCTTTATTCCAGAGAGCACAATCAGATGAATTAGAAAAAATAGAAAAGCATAGCAAGGCATCCAAGGAAAAAGAAAACGCCAAGTCTTTGGATAAGCCAGAACAGTAAGAACATACTTATACAAGAGCAGTTTTCCTCACTTGAGAAAACTTTCTCTGCTGTAGTAAAACTATGTAGAAATGTTATAAAAAAAAAACCCCAAGCCTGTACCTACTGATAGTGACTCAAATAATTTTCTTTAATCACTTCTACAGGTTCCTCTACGAGCTCTCACTGATTCCCAACTTTTCTGAACGTGTGTTTTGCATCCTGTTCCAGTCAACATTTTCAGAAAGCATTTGTTCAATCCGTCGCAAGCTAGATTTGTTACAGAAGCTGTGTGAGGTAGGTTATGTTCTGTGAAAAAGCAGGTCTAAATTTCTGATATTTAATCTTGTTAAGCTGTACTCGTATTTCAAAAGTTTTCTCTTTATTTACTTTAAGTGCTCATTAAAAATCTGAAGGATAGCAGAATAGAACATTTTAGGATTGTACTTCAACATCAAACGGAATCTGAAGATTAGATTTTGGTACTGAATTATATCATGTTTTTGCCATCAGTGTACGTCAGTGTCTGCATAACAGTGCACCTTCTCCTTTTGTTAAGGCAAAATCTTCCCTCTGCATAGTGACCATGTCATTCCTTTTCAGAGGAATAGCAGTTTGTCTAACCTTGTGTTTGCCTGGATTTTAGATGTGTGCAATTTAATAATATCTCTGATATCTAAAACCAACTAGAGATAGAAATGTTGTATGCAGGCAGATTACTGGAATTTTGCAGGTCCCATGCAAAACAAATGTGTGTCTTTCAAAATGCAGGTTTCATCAGTATTTTAATAACTTAAAACTATTTCAAATGCTTTATGCTTTACTATGAAATATTTCTTATTTGATTGATTAAATGTTTTAATTATTCCATGTGAGTGTTTTATGACCTTCCTGACAAATTTTCTCTGAAATTAAGTATACCATTCACAATATCAGCATCAGCTAGGGATTATTATTTTGTTTTTCTCAACAGGTCATCTCTGATAACACTGTATAGATTTTCTATTATTTTTTTATCTAAGAATCCATTTTGGAGATGACATTCTCCATAAAAAATTATGTATTCATATTATTCTACTTCTACATATTGCAGTAGAAGGTTAACTTTTTTTGTTTGAGTCTTTATATAAGTATTATATCTAAACGCAATATGAATAAATCTGTTTGTTAACCATAAATATTATTGGGACTTTGAACAGAATTTCTTTTCTTTCTTTGTTTTTAGACATTGAAAAATGAATCAGGAGTTATGCGGGTTCTGGGTTTGGTTCTTGCCTTTGGAAATTACATGAATGGTGGAAACAGGACACGAGGACAGGCTGATGGCTTTGGACTAGATATCCTGCCAAAACTGAAAGATGTCAAGAGCAGTGTAAGTTGATTTGAGACTTCCTGAAGGCCTAAGGATGTTAAATTCTCAGAAAATTACTTTATTCCTGAGTAAATGGTGTGAAGCTTATGAAGGACAGTGGAAGGGTATTATTTTGTAACTATGCTTATCTGATCATACTTGTAGAGTTGGAGGTATTTCTGTAGAAATATGAAAATGAACCATCTCTTTTCACTACTGTACAAACAAAAATACCTAAAATTATGTTTTAGTTCCTAGTCTGATGTGCACTTGATTTTCAGTACATTGCAGAGTTCTAACTTTTCCTGTAAATAGAAGAAATACTATGATTTTACTCTTAGAAGTTTATTACAGAAGTGGAAAGAGTTCCATGCTAATTCAGAGTACTTGTGCGGGAAAAAAAGTCACTCCTGAAAATGATTGAAGTCACTCCTGAAAATTAGTGAATAGACATCCAGAGCATTTGGGATAACCCACAATTCGTCCTTTATGTACACCATGATTACAGAGTTTGTATTTGACATTGGAACATACACCCACCTGCATAAAGTACTTGTTGATTCAAGATTTGTGTAGTGCAATCATCTAAGTAAAGAGAATGATAAGTAGCATTTTTTCTTGCTCAGTGGAATTTTCTTGTTAAACTGGAATTTGTGTGTTACCAGAACTTTTTGGCTTTGGTTAATCAGTTTGGGGTTGCATTCTAATATCTACTTTTGTTTACAAGAAAGCAATAATCTTAGAGTTTCTATTATGATAATGAAAAGTCTTATCTGAATGTGAGAGGTTATAGCAATAATTCTTGAGATTTAAAATTGGTTCCTACATCTATCTAGGGAGTCACTGTCAAGATCTTAAATTCTGCAAATGGCAGAAAAATAAGAGGTTTTTTCCCTGCTTGGTACCTCACTAAATATATATATTTTTTCGCTGCTGGATTAGGTCATGTGAGCAGACTATTAACCCTGAGTTGAGAGAACATGTCAGCCATTTGCCTTTTTAAAAGAGTGGAGGAACTTCATTCTTGCATGCCAGTTTCTTTGGTAAACCAAGGGAGTGGTGATGTGAATGACACTTTAGTACAACATGTTTAGGGGAGCTTACTCTAGCTGAAATTTCAAATTTACCCTAGATACAATACATCACCAGTTTTAGAACTCTTCTTGGTAGAAAATTTAGGCACACTAAATTTAGTTTCATAACTCAAGACTTTAGTATGTGATTTGCTGGAAATATTATGACTATTAACCTTGCAATTGCAAGATATGTTTTCAGTGTATTTGCAACTGATCAGGCAGGAAAGTTCTTACAAAATACTTTTCTGAAAATGTCAGAAAATTTAATTCTGTCAGAAATCGTCTTCAAATGGAAGATTTTCTGCTGAAGTTTCATTAGAGAGATTGCAGAGGAGAAGCAATGAGAATGCTCCCTCAACCCTCTCTCCCCCAGCCCCCCAAAGGTTCATTTAGAAAAATAACTTTCTTTGTTTAATTTAACTTTGCTTTGGTTATAGTTATAATGTTGCAAAAGAAGTTGCATACGTGAAATCAAAAACAATTTCTGTTTTCCTTGGGAAATTTCAAAATGTAAGGGTTTGGTTTGCAATCAGGTAAAATTCAAAAATCAGGAGAGTGTTACCTGAGTGTTATTTCTTTCTTCATTTTACTTAATGATTAAATGGAACTTCAGGGTGTGGTTTGGTTTTTTTTTTATTTTATTTTATTTTTTTTAGTGAAGGGACCAAATCAGCAAAGTAATTTTTTTACCCTAAATTAATTTACTTGAATTATTGTCTCTGAATATTTTCTTTTTCCTGTGAGTTTCAGTAACACAGCAAACTTTATCCTCTTCTATACAGGACAACAGCAGAAGTCTTCTGTCTTATATTGTCTCGTATTATTTGCGTAATTTTGATGAGGTGAGTGAAAATTAATTTTGCTATTTTAAATTCGAGTTAAGAAATCCAACTTACTAAATTTACCCTTCTGCTGGCGAGATGAGGAAATACGTACAAATATTCTCTGTGCTTTCAGTTATATATTTTAGTATAGAAGAAAAGTAATGAGTACTATGTAACTGTTCATTTTTGTTTTTGTCAGGATGCTGGAAAAGAGCAATGCATCTTTCCTCTTCCGGACCCACAAGATCTCTTCCAGGCTTCTCAGCTGAAGTTTGATGATTTTCAAAAAGATCTCCGCAAAATGAAGAAAGATTTGCGAGGTACTGAATCTAGATTAAGTGCTAATTATATGTTTCTAATATATCTCTTCTGTAATTGCTTGTATCATGTTGAGAAATTGGCTAATATTGTAAAAATAGTTGTGTATTTTTGACTTCTTAATTACTAGTTTGTTTCTTTAATTTGCTTTTCCATGACCATTTATGCAATATTGTAAAAATAGTCGTGTATTTTTGACTTCTCAATTACTAGTTTGTTTCTTTAATTTGCTTTTCCATGACCATTTATGCAATAATCTATAATTTTCTGTAGATAACCTGAAGGAGATTTTTAAATTAAACAACATCAGACCAATTAGGTTAAATATTTTGTATCAGAACCAAACCAAAAAACTAATTTAGTTTTTCTTTTTTACAAATTGATTTTAAGTCTTTGACCATAAAAATAATTGCAAAATGTTGAAACATGCCCACANAAAAAATTTAAAAAAAACCCCAAAAAAAAAAAAAAAAAAAAAAAAAAAAAAAAGGTTTATAACCAGGTCCAAATACTGTGTAGCAGATAAAATAATATGTATGATATGTTGTTAAAGACACTTGACGTAACTGGACTTTACTGAAAAGTAATACGCAAAGTACATTTTCTTCTCTTACAAAATGATTTCTTTAAATGAATTCAAGTGAAATATGTATTTGCTAGGTTTTAATAAAGAACATGTATTATATTTTTCTAAATAACACAGGGACCTAAGCATTAAATTTGTTAAGCAAGAGAATTTTGCACAAATGACCCATGATCTTCAATATTTTTGCCAAAAATCTCTGCTAAACTGGCTAGTTATGTTACTGTGCTAAATCTTGGAGAGAGGCATCCAAATCAAAGAGTGATCTTTATATTTCTCTTTCCTTGCTGCTTTTAAATGCCATGCCTCTAGAGACCAAGGAAAGGTTTGGTAAACCATTAATCACTGAACAACCTGGAATGGAAGGTTCTCTGTTAAAAAAAACAAACATAATGTGGTTACTAAATGATATCTGACCTTCCCTTCTTGCTCCTATCAAACTTGTCCTTTGGATGTTTTAAAAATTATTTTAGATATTTTGAGGTAATATTTAAAGTTGTATTAAGGTCACTTAGTGTGATACGGAGGAGTGAACTACATCATCCATTTACTGCTCCTGAACAATCTAGGGGGCAAAAATCTCACAGTTCAGCTATGAAAACTTATTTCTATACTTCTTGCAACTTCCAGATAACCTCAGTGCTGATCTCCAAGCTTGCACATGTAGAAAAAAGATACTTAGTTCTTATTAAAAAAAGGTGCTTGAATTCAGGTGCATGTTAATGAATATCCATGGAGGCAGATTCTATTCCTCAGAAATTCACAGAAAATATTTTTGTGTACAGGAAAGGTTAAATATTTTTAGATCAAGGTTGAAATTTGCACAGACATAAATCTCTTGAAGAATAAATCCACACTGTACAGTGATCAAAGCAGGGGTTCTGTAAAAATGGAAATTACACGCTTCGATCTGCCATCAGATTGCAATTGAATTCTTTCTGTGCTTCCAATCCAACCCTTAGGCTCAAGGCTCTGTTGTCGGTCTGTTCTGTAGTTAGTGAAACTGAAGAATTGCTGCAAATACCATTGCTCTTTCCCTATTACCTTTGGTACAAACTTGTAGAGACCGCATCAGCATCTTCATCCTCTCCTGGCTATGAAGTGACAATTTCAACATCAGACAGCAATCTCAATCATGATTTCTTATCAGTCTTGAGAGATGCAAAATGATTTGTGTTGACTTTCTTTTCCAAAGAAGTGTGTCAAATTAAATTTAAAATAATTTGCATTAAAAAAATTTATGACCACAAGAGCAGTAGTAGTAAATTTTAGTAATACACTAAAAAATCTGTATATTCCAATAGCTTAATTTTTGTAATGATTCTGTGAGATAGAATAGCCAGTCTTAATGATAATCATTTCTAAATAGAGTCCAAGTTTTAACTGAATGGGTAAAATTACTTCAGAGTTATTTTCTTCCTCTGTATTTACTTTAAGTACACTGCCAGATTTGCTAATGAACACATGGAACCTTATGAGCTACTAGAGCTAGTAAGGGCTTTATTAAATGATTGAACAGTAAGATGATTGTATGATGCTGAGAAAATTCTGACAAAATCCTAAATATGAACCTATTCTTTTGAAGCCAGTGAGAGTAAATGAGTATTGATTATTGCTTTAAAACCATAAATGTCCAGAATACATTACAGCTTTGTACTGAGATGTGGACTCTAACAGTGGACCTATATTCATAAGTAATTACATGGCAGATTTCATGAGAGGATTTCACCATTTGGTGTGGGTGGCATGTTTGTTTTGTTCTTTGTCCCTGAGAAACTGAAAATTGCACATAACTTTGATGCAGGAGGTATCACCAGTTTAAGGGTATTCTGTTCGTGTTAGTTTCAAATACCCTGTAAACCATGCAGTGAGATCATGCTTATTGCAATGGGGGAAGGAGGTATTGGCTCAACCAGGAAAAAAAGTCTTCTGATGATATTTTATTTCTGTCTTAGAAAACCTTCCATGATCATTATTTAAAGGTAAATTTCATTCCAGAAAGATCCTTTAATAAAATTTTGGGGTTATTTAAAAAAAACACAAGAAGAATACCCACAAAGTAGAAGAAAGTTATTATTATTATTATTATAAAGAAGTTTCATATCCATAACAGTAGTGGTACATTCTAGCACTGCTGTATTTTTTCCATCTAAAGATGTCAGTTGCATACACAGAGACGTGCAGATATAAATAATCTTCATGGTTCTGTAAAATAATTTCATTGGCATGCTGTTTCACAGTTTTGAGTTTGGGCTTGTTTGTGTTAGAATTGTTATGCCGACTGTTTAAAAAGAAAAAGGACTTGTAATGTTCAAACTTCTATGCTTTCTTCCCTTTTGACTATCGAGTCTATTGTCCCTTTTTAAGTTTTTGTGAACTCTATGCCTTGGCAGTTTGCAAAATGTTAGAATAGAAAATCTCTTCTAGAATTTCAAATTAAAAGTACAAGTCCAAAAGACTTTTAGAAGCGTGCCATGTTCCTGTTCCAAGATGAATAAGACAGAAATTTTATGTTTTAAAAACACAGATCCCAAGGATAAAATTTATATATCATATATATAATTTTTTGAAAGATAGAAGACCAAAGAATGGGTAGATCCTCTTACTAACAAATCAAGTGAGTTTGGTTCCATCTGTTGCTCCTAGATTTCACAGCTCTCCAGGATTCCCACTTTAGCCTTTTTGACTTCAGTGATATATAGTTTGTTAAGCAACTTGATCTGCTTTTGATCTCTCCTGGCTGTCAGCAACGTTCCTTGATGCAGTTGTGCCAAGCAATGACTTCTGTTCCTATGTCATTCCACAGAAGAAACTTTAGCACTTGCCACATTACTTAAATCAACTCACCATGTAAAGAAAATTGGGTGTCCAGGGTCATAGGAGCAGTGCGTGACTCTGACTGATTAGGACTTCTGTTATATAACTATTAGGATCAGTATGTTTTTCTAGACACTTCAGAATGCTGCAGGTAGACTAGAAAGATATGGAAAATATGTATTGAATCAATCAGTGTTCTAATCCTCTTTGCTCTGACATTCTTTTAAGGTAAAAATGTGCGTTAGGAAAACGTTGAGTTTGTGGCCCATGAAATTCAAGATTTGTTTAGTTTAGGAAAGAACTAGAACACTAAAATGGCATTGAGAGTTATGGTACTTATGGCAAGTTAAAAATATTTAGAAGCTGTTTTTTGGCTGCACATTAACATTCTAGTCTTACAACAGTAAGTTTGTGCTTGCTAATCAGAAACTAATTCATCAGTTGTCACTTATTGCAAAACTTTCACTGAAGCTCAGCTAAAAGGGAATTAGAAACAATGTCAGGCAGAAAATAAATCTGAGTAGTAGAAGAGATTAATAGTACAATATAATGCAGATTGCTATCAAATTGAGTTGAAGTCAGTACTTGTTTATGTGTCATAGTGTCATACTTAATATATTTGAGTGAAAACTGACTACAAGAAATAATTATGATAATTAAATTCTATTTTTGTGGTGATGCTTTCTTTTCCTATTCTGAGTGTTTACAACTCATTGAAAAGTCTCCATCCAAAAGATACTAGGCTGTGTGGCCCAGTACATCTCCCTGATTTGGAATAAAAGTGACTCAGAATGTTTATAAAGTGTTAAGCAATTGCAGAACACTTTGTATTTTAAAAATATGTTCCAATAAAAGCCCCAGATGTTTTAGAAAAATACACATTCCCTATTTTTCAGTGCTTCTTACAGTCACCTAAAATTACCTGTTCAGCTTGGATCTGCTGGTTGAGCTGTTATGTGCTCCCATGTTTAACACCTGCTGTAAAAATAAGAGCATTGGAAGTACCATATTGTGTGATAAACTTTTAAAAGTTATATTTGGGGTGGTGTCAATGCAGGACTGAGAGTGTTGGGGTAGTAATAGGCTAGCTAATCCTTCCTCCTCCCTCAGTAAAGGTTACCCTTAACACCCAGAAAGAGTCTCCAGCCCTGAGAGTTTAGTCAAGCTGCAGTTTGAGATGGAATTTTCCTCTTCTTGGACAACTCTGTGTCTGGGGTGCATGGATTACTTTGCAAAATAAGATTGCATCCGCTATTAGTTCTTTCATAAGTAATGTTTTCAGGCTAAAAAAAAGAAAAAGTTGCACTGTTCTGTTTGTGTGCCATCCCCTCTCTCTCACAGACACACGTGTACCCTTGTATTTTTTCATATTCCCAAGACTGTTTCCATTACAGTTCTGATTATGGGGCTGATTGGCAACATTTCAATGCCACTTCTTGATCAGAAGCAGGAGTAGTATTAATTGCAACTTCAGTTAACAAACTTGAACAGCCTTAAGTCATTTAGGGCCACACATCAGACAGAAGAAAAGGAAGGGATTTCTCTTCTAAATTTGATTGTCCTCTCCTAGAGGAGGAGAGTGACTATCTAAGAATTTATTGATTTTTCTGCTAAGGAAAAGTCTCTAATCTGGTGATCTGTCTTTTAAATAGCTAAAATTTGGTGAAATTAAGTGTATCCTAAGACATTTCCCAAAAACTTAAGGTTTTTTTTAATGTGCTTGCACACTGATATTTCAAGTTTCAAGAGAAGATGGAGATGGAGAAGAGACAATTGAAATGGAGAAAAATTGTATTTTTCAGCCTTTTAATTAATTGCATCAACAAAAACATTGTTCTAAGATACTTTAAAATGTCAGTGGTTTTGTTGTTGTGTCAATAGACTTGATATAAATGTGAATGAAGATATTTCACAATTAAGAAACAGATCTTTTATTTTTCTTATATGATCCATAGATCCATATTCTGATGAAAAGAAGCTTTCAGTATTTTGTAGTAAAATGCCCAATAACTCAAGGTAACTAATAGCAAAATAATATAGCAACAGTAGTGGTTTGGGTCAGTCCTACAGTTACCTGTGTCATCTGCCTTTACAGAAACAGGTATTGTTTAAACCAAATGAAGTCTTTACATTTGCCTATTCATTAACAGATGTACATCCTCAAATTCTGTCTATTTGTTCAGTTATCACTGAAAGGGTTAATTGCTGTAGCTATGCAGCATGCAGACTTCTAAACCTAAACCAGATGTAAACTAAAGCCAGGCTTTCAGTCAATCTGTGAGTCATATTTTACTGTCCCTAAAATTCCAAACAAGGAGCTGTCTATGGAAGTCCTTGAAGACTCAGCAGTTCTTAGCGTAAGTCAATACAATTCCAAAAAAAATAAATAAAAGAAAATTAAGAGCTCTTTCTGTATTTGTGACTGGGTTCATCAGAGTTTGTCTTTTGATGAGGCCAGTATTTTTTCCTTTAGATAAAGTCTAAGTTTCCTTTTAAAGTCACAGGTTGCAGTTTTAAGGAATCCAGAAAGCACTGAGTTGAGAAAAAGGTGATTGTGCTGTTATAGAGCTTTCAGACGAGTAGGAGACAGGCACATCTCCTGTGGAAGTATGAGTACTGAGCACCTCAGAAAAATAAGGATGTAATTTCAAAGCATCCTTAAAGGCTTAAAGACAAATAGTCTGTCAAGTCTCAATTAAAGGTGTGCTCTCAAAACCTTAAACTATCTTGAAAATCCACCTGACTTCTATCAGACTACATAGACAAGTACATGGTTTCTGAACTAATTAACAAAAACAGCCTAATGAAGATGTTAATTACTCAGCCAAGATAATTCATAAGTCTGCTTGCCTTTTTTTTTTTTTAGGTGCATTGGGGTTTTTATTGTTGAGTGTGGTTTTTTGGGTTTTTGGCTTTGTTTTTGTTGTGTTGTTGTTGTTGTTGTTTTTAGTTTTCATTTAGTTTTTGTATTGTGGGGGTTTGAAAAGAAAAGTCCTGCTGCCCATTATTATCCTGGCCAAATAAAATGCAGTAAGCCTGAGGAGTAGCTGATCGTCTGCTCACCAATTTTGTTCAAAAAAACAACTTTTATGTTTAGAAAAGATTTGTGTTTCCAAGAGCTAAAATTTAGCGTCCAACAGAACCAGCTAGAAAATGTGCATTAAAAAATATTCTGAATGTTGAAAACGTTTCTTGTCTCCTTTTAAAAAAAGGTAAAGTAACTCTTTCTGATAATGAGACTGAGTGCATTTTAGATCACTTACCAGAATCACTTCCTGAAAATGTTAGTACAAAGGACTGGATGTTTTGTAACTTTCCTTTTCCAAATAGATGTCTCTTAATTGATATTGGCTGTTGTGAAACTGTACATAATTCTATAACATTGACCTAAAATAAAAATAAAAGGAAAAAAATAGGATTAGCAAGCTAATACAATAGCTTAAAAAATGCAATTCATTGTATTTCAACACAGAAAGAGAGAATGAGATGAGATTCTTGAGCTACTAAATACAGCTGGAACTGCAATTTGTTTGAATCTCTAAATTGATTTTGAACACAGATTTTCACATCAATTTCCAGATCAGGAGCATTTGAGAGACCTGTGTATGTATGGGCAAAAAGCTAACAGTTTGAATTACCTACTAGAATCCATTTTTATTGCTTCTCTAAAAAATCAGTCCTCTGCTGCATATGATGTTAGAGAAGACATAAAATTAGATATATTATTGGTCCTTTCCATTGTTTATCTATTGCTTCTATGTTAAAATTGATTTAGAGGGTTAGAGTAAAGGTGTCTGCCCATGCCAACTTCTGCTTAAGATTTGAGATCTTTGGAAGGTCTCAAGTACATGATTTGGGACTAGAGAATACTGAAACCTTCAACTTGCTTCAAAGCAACACAAAGTTTTTATCTTTATTCCTGTTTGTGCAATTCAATCTTGTGAGGTAAGTTTCTGCCTGCTTCTTGGCTTTTGTGGCTGCCTATATGAGTCTCATTTGTGGTGCCTTGAATATCTTTCAATCCTTTCATTATAAGAAAATTTAAAATCTGCCTCAAGCAAATGAAGTTTAGAAATATTCTAGCTTTGTCTAAGTTTCTCAGTTGTATGCATGTCCTAAGATGAGTGAATAACGAACCCTGTGAGAAGAAGGAATATAACAGACCAAGTTTGGAGTCTAGTAAGAAAAATCAGACAAACTTTTGTTTTAGACCAAACTTTCACAGTGTCGTCACAGCAGATCCCCTTTGCCAGTCTATCCCTTTGATATCTGGGATGTTTATCTGGGCTGTTTCATGGAGATAAATGTGTTTGAGTATGAAGCTGAGATTAAAAAAATCAAATTTAGAAGGCTGTTTGTATTCTCACATACTTTTTTCCCCCCCATGTTTTATCTCCATGTTGCTTAGAAGTTACTAAATACTTTTCTGACAGAAGCATTTATTCAGTATCTTGTTTCTTCGTTTGGGCAGAAATACTAGTCACTATCTGGTATTTTGTATTACTTTCATTTGATCAGCACTTTGTTTTTCAGTTACAGTGAGGAATAGCAATATCTCATACAAATAGTGGGGGTTTGTCCTCTGGTGACAAATTACAGAACATGATAAGTGAGTGCTATATCCGACAGGTTGCACAGGGAGACTATGATTCCAGTCTTGGTGATCTGGAGAATTAAGAAATAAGGAAAGCTTACAGACCTGTTAATTCTTTAATGAAGAAAACATCCAGTGAACTAGTTTGTTTCAAGCATAATAATAATGATTAATATGGTAATAATGACAGAATTTGTTAATTTTTAAAGTCTGAATGCTACCTATGATATTTTATTCTCTATAAAGCAAAAGAAAGGTATTTTTTTTCTGTGTTTTCTTTTGGATTTTAAATTATCAACACAGTGTTTGGAATTCAGGAATAGGGTAAAAAATGGGCCTCAGCTGTTATTCTTCTGAACATCATTGGTTTTAGTCTTTTCACAAAGCGAGAGGAGGGTGGGCAGAAAAAACAAAAAATAACTTCACCAAAAACTGGAGAAACAAAGTTATTGTTAATTGCACACCCTTTGCCACACCACACATATGTGCACAATCAAATCAACTATGGGAGAGCTTCCAGTATCTGAATGGTTAAAGAAGAGACATTTCATTTTGACAATAATCCTTTTTTTTTTTTCCCCATAAGATGAACATAAAACATAGAATATCCTGCATTTTCTCATACATTTTGAAACGGGACTGCTTCAAGCTGTTGATGTGGGTGTTGTTGACATGTAAGATTTCTGGTTGGTATGAGTCTTCATAGATATATACTTCTCTCAAACTGTCTAAGAGATTAGAAATTCATTATGAGCTGCAGATATTGAAGAGAGTATAATGCTGTACTGCTCTGAAAAATTTTTAATCATATTCTGGAAAAAGGATGGAATTTCAGTGATATTAAATATTATGGTAGGTTCTATTGCCTCTTTCAGCTCTGCCACTTATTTCTGCATAGGAGAAAAGAATAATAGAAATTCTATATATTACTGTCAGAACGTCTCCCTTTGCAGAATAGCTTGTCTATTTCTTCGTCTGCCATATGTTGCAAGAAAATTCATGGTCATTTGGCTCCCCTCCCCTATTTCACGTGTGTTGACTAACATTTGTTTAAAACTTACAGGTTTCTAATTATGTAATTATATATTATATGACAATATTTGTGGGGAGGTTCGTTGGGTTTTTTTAAATTATTTTTAATATTGCTTCATAAGCAGGTTACCTGTCCAAGTAGATATATTCATGCTTATCCTTCCCCTAAAAGCCTGCTGTTATTTTTATGTTGCTCTAAGCTTAAAAAAATAATTAAAATTAAATTGCTATTATCAGCCTGGTTTTGCTCCACTTGTGTGGAGTTAGCAGTTATTTGAGTCAGACTGCTTTTCTGTGCATGAGCATTTTATATATTAGGATAGTACTTTCTGCTACCTCAAAATATTTTAAAAATGTCTAACAAGTTTTCTGTCTTTAAAGACATACTAATAATTATTTTTTGCTTAAAAAAATTTGGAGGGTAAGCAAGGAAATGCATGTTTTTGGAATGTATGCGCTTGTACTGGAAATTTTGAGGCAGAGTCAAGCAGGATTCATTTCTGTTGAATGATAGGAAATTATCACAACCTAAAGAGATTTCCCTTATAGTGGAAATTGGAGCTTGACACTGTGAAACAGTAGTCTCAGGCCTTCTCTTGACCCAAATTAAATTAGTTTGGATAGTTGGTGGAAGTATGAGGATACAACCTTACCATCTCCGTGTCAGGGCTGCTTTGGGCTCCAGATTCTGTCGGTGTTTAGTGTAATAAGAAACAAGCTGTTCTTTTCCAAGGTCTCCCATGGAGTTCAAGCCATGAACACTGTACTCTTACAATCTCTCACTTTAATCCTTTTGCATTATTACTTTTGAACAATGCAAAACTCTTCACTGTGTGTGTGTTTTTATCAAGTATCAAGCCCTCATCTGGCTTTACTCACTAAATTAAGATCCTACTATTTGGTGCAGGTTTTGCATCTGCACCTTATTTTGATTCAGTCACCTGGGCTGCCAGCTATATCAACACAGCCTGGAATCTGAGTTTGCAATTTTGTTCCCGTACAATTCTGTCCCTTAAATTTGTCTTTCTCCCTCAAAATCATTGAATACTTTTATCAATTTTTGCTACTACTCATTTAAATTCACACACGTTATCTGCATATAAACTGCAAATTCACACACTATCTGCCACAAATTATCTGCATATAAAAATATTTAACCAGGAACATAATTGTTCCTGATTCTAGTATCATAGTGTTTATACTTGCAGTGTGTTTGAGGGTCATATTCCAGCAGTTTCACTGGATATGAATTGGTGTCTTTTATTACAGTATACAGATCCATGCTATGATGTATCATCCTAAACTAATCTGTTACTTCAATTTCAGCATGTGAGACAGAAGCAGCAAAAGTTTATCAGCTATCACTAGAAGAGCACCTACAGCCCTTCAAAGACAACATGGAGCAATTCATTAGTCAAGGTAAATAATGAAACGTCACTTAACCTTTTCATGACATTTCAAAGGAAAGTTATGGGAACAATGTTTATACATTGTGGGAAAGGAACTGTTTATTTTGGCATCATAGAAAGACATGGATTAGTTTAATCAGATGCCACACTGTTCTAACAGATTTGCAAAATGATTCTCTTGTACTGTAGGTGACTCACTCTCTTTTGCATGACAGCAAAGACAAATGCTATTGGCTTGAGTGTGTGATCTTCTAAGTTCAACATTCCAGTAGAAAACAAATTTGCAGCCTTTGTTCCTTGAAAAATTATTGAAGCTGGATCTGTTTCATTAACTTCATTCCAAAGAGATAATCCTTTTGTATGCACCAAAAACATGGAATAGGCATAGCAAAAGTAGTTAAGGTTTTCCAGATATATTGCAAATCCATATGAAATACTTGGATATGATTAATGGAAAACACTGCAAAAGAATATATATTAGAAATATCCAGGATCAACTGACATCCTGAGTATTAGTAGGAAAACACTTTTAAAAATGAATTGATTATACTTTGCTAGACCTTTCTTTGACAAGATTATAGGAAATACCGCTAACTTTAGTTTTTGACTAATGGTATATGAGAGCATCTCTTGAAATACTACTCTGGATTGACCAATTCACTTTTTAATGCAACTCAGAATTTAGTGTACCAGGGTTAAAATGCCCTGATGAGTGCACCAGCACAATTTTAACATTTTGCTGCTCCTTGTGCTTTGATATTGCCTTTTGTAATCAAAGGCAGATCTGTTGTCTCCTGGACAGGCAAATTGTATGAAAATTCAGTTTCTAGTGCTAATTCATTAGTCTGGAGATGTGTTAAAGGGCTCCCATATATAGAAATTGTTATTAAGTGAATGTGCTTTGTATTTGAGAGGCTGATCAGATATACATGTATCTCTTCCTCGTTAGAGTATCCAAGATGACTATCAATCCAAACGTTATAAGTAGACTACATATAGAATCATAGAATGGTTTGGATTGGAAGGGACTAGACCAGGTTGCTTATGTGTTCTGCTATGTACTGATCCATGCTATAGGACACTCACTATTGATCACACCCAATATTTTGAATCATCAAATGTGAACCAATGTTTTCTAAGACAAGTGTCTACTAGCCAAACCTGACAAACAGGATGTTGTCTCCAGCAATAGTAGGTATGAACTGATCTAAAACTGGATTCTGATTATATATATGGCACATAAATATTACGGTAGTGGTATAATTGAATATGTAGCAAGAGTTTTGCATTAAGGTTATATTGCTATTTCTATGTATAGATAGGGGACATTCAAATCATAAGTTTGTCTGAAAGATATTGGCATACTGTAAATCATTCTATGTGTTTGCATATTAACATTATAAACAGAGTAGGAAATCAAACATGAGGATTATCCCTGGAAATGTTCAGGGCCAGCTTGGATGGATGGAGCTCTGAGCAACCTGGTCTAGTGAAAGGGGTCTCTGTCAATGGCAGGGGACTTGGAACTAGACAATCTTTAAGGTCCCTTCTAACCCAAACCATTCCATGATTATCTATCTGTTAAATTTCTGTTATTTCTTTTAGAAACCATACTTTTAGAAGTATCTAACTTTATCCTTTAGCTTATTTAATTGTTTCTGACTACACTTTCCAGAATAAATTTTATATAAGCTATATAATAATCTGTTCGTGCAAAGATATGCAATTTCCTTTGTGGTTATGTGTATGTACTTTAGGAGAGTGAGGGGGGAGGAAAAAATTCGTCTGATACATTAAGAACTTTGCTGTGTTCCCATATTAATAGTGTATATTGTCAGGTGGTTGACAAAAGGAGAAACCCATAATGTCAGTAAAAATATCACTGCCATGTTTTGATGAAAATGCTTAGAAATGTGTAAGAATACTTAGAAAATACTTAGAAATGTATTGTGAAAGCAGTAAACTGTGACTAAATAATTTCTACATTTATTTTTTAACTGTAGGGCATATTATGCAGAATTCTGTCCCAATGTAAGAAAGACAAAGGTTAACATATAGTAAAAAAGAATCCCTGGTTAAGTTCCAAAAATAAAGTAATTTAAATACCTTTCATTATGAAATCCTTTGTTTTTACTTCATGGGATTGAATTCCGACTTGAAAGAGGCCATGTTTAAAGCAGGATTTCTCTTTCCTGTTCAGTGTTTGACAGGCTTTTGATCTAGATATTTTTTCTAAGGGCTTTTGTTGTTTATGTAGACATAATCGATGAGTCTTTTCAGCTAGACTGCACACATGATCATTTAGAAAAACAGAGGGACAATTCTTGGCACCTTTTGGGGATTTTTGTTTATATAACATATGCTCTGGGCAAAGAAAAACCAAGCTTTACGTTTTTATCTTTTCAAGTTCCAGTTTCTCTAAAGTCAGAAAAAGTTTTAACTTATAATTCAGATGAAAAACATTTTTCATAAGGTTGAATAATTTGGCACGTTTATATGATACCTTTTCAGAGTAGATAACTTGTGTGCATAATGGGACCCAAAAGTTCACAGTCGCTAGTTACTCACAGCATATTCACTTTAACTTGCACCTAGCAGCTAAATTGGAAAATGGTTTTCCTATAGGCAAGAAAATTTGGACACCAGGTTAAATATCCTTGGCAAGAGGTTAGAAAGGCTGTGCTTTGTAAGAATAGTTACTGTCACGCACAGTTAGATAATTCTGAATTACGTTACAGCAACTAGTCTAGCTGATTGTTACTAATAATGTATGAATAATAAAAAAATCTTTTTTTAATGTTAACACTTTTATTAGATTAATCAGAGGCCAAAAAAGGTGGTATATCTCTAGCCTGCTTGTAAAGATGATTTCATTTGAAAGCTAAAGAAGGGGAAGAGGCAAGAACGTGTTCAGAATAATGATGTTTGTAGATAACAATGCTAGTGGTCTGTATGATGAAGGCTGTTCAGTATTTGCCTTGCTATCTAAGTCAGTAGGCTAAATAATCAGCATATGCATTAAGGCATGAAAATTAGTGACAGGATGCCAATCCTTTTTCTGAGGGACATCAGGGTCATGCTTAAAATGATCATTATTCGTAATAGAAGATTAAAATACCTGTCTTCTCCTCACTACATTGACTTGGTGGATATTGGTAAGCATGATTTATCTTGCACTGGACTTTTGAAGGTCTATGTGCCTCAAAACCTCCAACAAAATCCTCTCTGCACTTCCAAGTTTTCTTGTTTTCTGCTGTGTTTTCTCTTCCTTGTTTTCTTTTTATGTCCTTTTTTTGAGTCCACATACTGCAAGTAATCAAGCGCCAAATAAATGATGTGGCTCTCTTGTTCTTACAAATGTTATTTTTTTTTCTGAACTCCATAGCCATAGGGTATAAAAAGAGAAAAATAAAATTTAAAAAAAGAGAAAATCTACTTCAAAAAAGGAGATTGAAGAAAAGTTGTCAGAAAATACAAAACTTTCCAAAATTATGTTTAGTCTGTTATAACTATTTCTCTAACTGTTTCCAATATGTGAGTAATATGCAACTGTGAAATTTAGTAAAGCAGTTGTCCTTTTCCAATGAAAATTTTTTCATACCAAACAGTAGGAATTTAAAATTTGCACCTCCCTGAGATAGGATATATAGTGACATTTTCTGTCTTTGAGTTGTTCCCCACAAGTTATCACAGTTTGAATAAGAGAGATTGAAAGCAAAGCACTATTTGGAAACCTTGTCTCCATTGTTCCATATGTAATTGTGGATGAGGGATGAAAATACGTGAGAGATCACATCCACCAGTATAGAAAGCTTCAGAGGTCACTTTTCCTGGTGGAAATGTGTCTGACACACAGGATGGTGGGGGAATGCTGAGGATGCTAATTATCATGCAGTTTGTAGAGGAATTTCATTAGCGGTTAGTAATCCTTTAACTTTGTCCCCACTGGATAAGTTAGCTAGTTCATGTTGAAAGAATTGTGTGTGCAAGAACCACAAATGATCTGCCGTCCCCAGGTTTTAACTGTCGTTAACTTTGTAGCAAAAAAGAGTATTTGGATGTTTGCTGTTGGGATGCCATCTAGGCTGTGCACTTTTGTCTGCTTGATAAAGCAGGAAGCTTATGACAGGAGGCAGCGACCATCACTCCCTCAGAATAGTAAGTCTCATTTGGGAAGTGGGAAGATTCAATATTTTGGAATCACAGCTTTTCCACTGAGATTCTGTAAATTGTGAAAATGTTGCAGACTTCAAATCTGAGCAAATCATCTGACATCATATTCAGAAGCCAAGCCAGTATAATTGATTTTGGATGTTAGAAAAAAAACATTATGCCATAGGAAATAAAAGCATTTTTGCAGAAGTGAAAACTGAAAGTTCAGATGTTTGGCTAGTTCATCTAAAAGCAATGAGAATAATTCTGGTGTGATTTTAAGTTTGGGACCACAAGGTTACCATTCAGCCTTTGGATCATTCTAGTCTTATTTTATGAAATACTGCAGTTCTGCTATTGTGATTGAATACCACCACCAGGTTTTGTTCTGCTGAACCCAAGAATATAGATTCTTCTCCTAAATTTTAATCACAACCTCATGATCTTACAGAATAAGGATGCTAAAATTGTCCTATTGGGTGAACTGTTTGTAACCATCTCCTTCTTTTGCCTGAAAGAGCATTCAGGAACCTGGTTTCCAAACTATTAGCAAATGAATGTATAAATCACAGTGTGTTATTTATCGCTGTAGCTGCAACCAGATAGTTGGCTGTGACTTGTTCTCTTAGGTCAAGTAGCAAAAGGCTGCACATCATCAAATGATGGATTGTGAATGAGACTAAAGCATCAGACTGAATCTTGGATGTCTGGGTGAAGTTCCTGGCTCCAGAAGTATTGTAGATGATTGCGAAATGAGTGCTGCTAGGGTAATCTTAATTCTGGCATTTTCTAACCCAGAATGATTGATTTTGCAGATTCCATTTTCTTTAAATATTTCTTTTATAATTTGATTAATATAAGGGGGAACATAGCAGTACTTCATAATTTTTCTAAAAATAATGTGAGGAAAATATGATTGAAACATGATTAGGAAGATATATGAATAAATGGGTTTTGTTTTTCTTTGAAAAAATGCACAGAACATTAAGAGGTTGGCTATTAATAGACTTATGTGGAGACATTCCATTTAAATATTATTATTATTACCAAAATATTACTAAGATCTAAAAAAATTTTTTTTCATTTGAGAAGAAAGTGTTGGAGGGATATGAAGAGCAAGCAACATAAAGTCACTAGAACGAAAGATGCAGGAATTCAACTTAAACAATTTAATTTTATGAATGTTTACATTTTTATGTTAGTATTCTTTTTGTTGAATTATTGAAGTAGCTTTTAAAACTTGTTCTTTGAGTGCTGAAAATATTTTTTTAATCTCACACTGACATCTTAATGCTGATAAATAGTTTAATGTCAGCATGATACAAACTTGTTCCTACTTCAGATGTCAGCACCTCCATTGGTGTGCATTTTTACATAATAATCCTAATTCAGATTGTGTTGCATTTGCAACACTAGACAGGCTTCACTGAATGAGCCTCATCTTGCTCCAAAGTCCATGAAAGACCAAGCTTTTAGACTGGGGCTGTCAGCTGTTTGTGCGTTTGGCACAGGATCTCATTTAAACACTTTTGTAGGCATCACAGTGGTTGCAGAAAACACAGGTGTGGTAGAGTTAAAAAAGGTATTTTGTCATCACATGAGACTCATCAATGCATGAATATCACAATAGCATGGTACAAGTCATCCAACTCAAAATACTCTGAAAAAAATACATTCTGAAAAATTTACCAAAAACCTTGTGGATAGTTGGGGAGGGCAGAAAATAATTCACATTTTAAATCTCTCCTCCGGTAAAAATGTATTCAAATAAGATTTGTTTTATGACATAGTTCTTGGGATGGAAAAGTAACAGTAGGACATTAGAGCTTAAGAGCACTTAGCTCCTTCATGACCCCTGATCACAATGGCACACGTTCTTCAGTGCTGTGGGGTCCAGGCTCATAGATGAACAGTCTTCCTTTTAAATCAGGCCTGAATTCTCTTGCAGTATCTTTACTGTACCTAATAAGATATATTTAATAATAGGTGTGCTAAATAAATGCACTACTAGAAAACTAACTGTTTTCTGCCTAGTCCTGATCTGATTGTGACCTTTCAGCAGTGTAGGACTTAAGATCAGTAGCAGGGAACATTAAGTGAAAGCCTCAAAGCCACACATGAAATACAATGTATTTTACTTCTGTGAATGTGACATGACAACATTATAGTGAGTAGTCACAGAATACACATAATTAACTATGATGGAGTGATTTTCTGGGTTTTTTGGTTGTTAATGTTTGGGAGGGCTTTTAAATGTTGGATTTGAGTCCCACTTCTCCCTCCCTCAATTCAGCTGACAAGAGTTGTCATCCTTCAAGGGGTGATAAATCATAGAATGGTTTTGATTGGAGGGGACCTTAAAAATCATCTAGTTCCAAGCCCCTATCATGGACAGGGACACCTTCCACTAGACCAAGTTGCTCAGAGCCCCACCCAACCCAGACCTGAACACTTCCAGGGATGGGACATCCACAAATTCTCTGGGCAACCTGTTCCAGTGCCTCACCACCCTCACAGTGAAGAGTTTATTCCTTCTATCTAATGTAAACCTGTCATTAGAGAGCAAGCAAGGAGACACACAGCCAGTCCAGTTAAAAGAAGCAGTGGCAGCAGCAGCATTTATTATTATATCCCCTTTATATATGGTAAGAAGCCATCAGGTGTTCAACAACCCCCCGAGTTGATAGGCTGGAGCCTCACAACACCCAGTTCCAAAGCACTCAGACTGAATCAAAAAACATCTCAGGACAAACACCAGATGTTCAAGCATTATCTGTTTGTTTTGCATAGTTCGTGTGGGAAAAGAGAATTTCTCAAAGACTCTGTCAGCCACATAAACCTACCTTCTTTCAGTTTGAAGTCATTTCCCCTTGTCCTATCACTAAATGTCGCTGTAAAAAGTTCCTCTTCAACGCTCTTGTAAGTGCCTTAAGGTAGTGGAAGGCTGCTATAAGGTCTTCCCAAAGCCTTCTTTTCTTCTGTTTTCATAGGAGAGGTGTTCCATCCTTCTTATCTTCGATGTACTTGCTCCAACAAGTTCATGTCCTTCTTAGGTTGAGGGCCTCAGAGCTCAATGTAGTACCCCAAGTGGGGTCTCCCAAGAGCAGAGTAGAGGGAGAAAATTGCCTCCCTTGTCCTGCCGACCACACTGCTTTTGATGCAGCCCAGGACATGGTTTGCTTTTGTGGCTGTGAGTGTGCATTGCTCGGTCATCTTGAGCTTCTCATCAACCAATACCCCCAAGTCTTATTCCTCTGGTCTATTCTCAGTCAATGGATTGAGACTGACCTGTGTTTGTGCATAGAATTGTCCTGACTGAGGTGCAGGACCTTGCACTTGGCCTTGTTGAACTTCATGAGGTTCACACAGACCCACCTCTCAAGCCTGTCCAGGTCCCTCTGAATGGGATCCCTTCCCTCCAGCATCTTGACTACACCACACAGCTTGGTGTCATCAGCAAACTTGCTGAGTGTGCCCTCAATCCCACTGTCCATGTTGCCAAAAAGAGGTTGGTCCCAATACCAACATCTGAGGAATGCCACTTGTCACTGCTTTCTACTTGGACATTGAGCTGTTGACCACAAATTTCTGAGTGTGAACATCCAGCCAAATTTTTATCCACCCAGTGTCCCATCTGTCAAGCCCATGTCTCTCCAGTTTAGAGGCAAGGCTGCCATGTGAGACAGTGTCAAATGCTTTGTATGATTCCAGACAGATTACATCAGTCACTCTTCTCTTATCCACCAACACTGCAACCCCATCAAAGAAGGCCACAATTTGTCAGGCACTCTTTGCCCTCTAGTGAAGTCATCCATGTTGGCTGTCACCAATAATTTCCTTATTTTCCATGCCTTAGCACAGTTTCCAGCATAACCTGCTCCATGATCTTGCTGGGCACTGAGTTGAGATTGGCTGGCCTGTAGCTCCCCAGGTGTTTCTTATTTCCCTTTTTTTAAATGGGGGGTTGTGTTTCTGCTTTTCCAGTCATTGGAAACTTCACTGAACAGTCACAATTTCTCAAATATGATGGATAGTGGCTTAGCTGTTTTCTCTGCCATGGATGCATCTCCTCAGGTCCCATGGACTTGCATACCTTCAGGTTCCTTAGTTGGTCTCAAACCCAATCTTCTCCTACAGTGGATGGTTCTTCATTCTCTCAGTCGTTGCCTTTGCTTTCTGCAACTTCAGCAATGTGTCTTGGCTACTTGCAGATGACTACCGAGTTGAAACCAACTATCTTCTTACCAAACTGCTGACTGAGATGGCTTTAAAGAGGACACAAATAGCAAAATGTGGAGAAAGTTTGCATCTTGAAACACGTCATAGATAGAACTTGAGATCATGTTTTTTAGTTTTATATTAATATAGTATTAATTTGAAAATTAAATCTCCTTTTCTAGTCTTTTAAGTTTAAAATTTTTTAACTTTCAAGGAAGTTCAAGTTCCTGTCCTTGCATATTCACTGAGGTTTTAACCTGTGCTTTCATAAATCTTGTTCATAATCTATGGAGCTAGCACATAATTTGAGTGCCTGTTATGTGAGAGTATAAACTCATTATGAAGTACAATTGGCTGGAATCAATGTAAATGTTTGTGTGTTTAACTTATCATAGATTTTGAAAAAATAAAAGGAACAGCATCATTAGGAAAATGTTCAGCATATTGGACTCTATCCCAAGTCATCCTCAAGAAACTGGCATTTGAATGAAGTATTTAAATGTTCTCTTACCTGTATGCATAAAAATCTTAGAAAACAGGGGAGGGGGGAGCAAGTATTCTTCATGCTGACAACCTTTTATAAATTTGTCATATGAAGTACAGAAGGACGTTAGACTCTTGCTAGGATTCCCAGAATAAATCCTGCTTTATTCTCTTGTAAAGCTTTCTTAGCATAAATGTACCTGATAATAAGCCATCCAAATGTACTTGGACCTTTGTTCAGTGCAAATAGAAATTCTCAAAACTATAGCAACACAGCTCTAATGAGTAACTGAAAAGGCGTTGTATCTCTCAAAAAAAAGAAAAAGAAGAGAAAAAACCAACTGGCTCCAACTTGAAAGTTACTGGAAAGCACATTCATAGCTAATTATAAACAAATACTAGTTAACACTTTAAATAAAGGGAGAGAAAAAAAGCAAAAAGATTTAGGACATAGACAAGCAGATGAAAGGATTCTTGTTGCCTTCCATCTGAGATTACTCAGATGCATTCCTGTATTCAATTACCTGAGAAGATGTGATATTCCCTTAAGAGAGATCAGAAGATCAGAAGGGATGGCAGTTTCGTGCATCTCCTTACTCATAGCCCTTTGAAACTCGTTCAGCAGAAATAGCTTAAATTGCAACAGGGATTGGGGCCAGACGGTGACTACAGACAGTAATCACTGGGTCAAGATCATACCACAAACCAACAACAAAAAGTTCTTGTGGAACAAAAGCTCTGGCAGGGTGTTTGAATGCAGTTTGAGCAGACTTACAAGATCTACTTGGAATACTTTCCGAATTGGAACCACACATAAAGGACATTGATAATTCTTATTACTCGTTAGCTTTGAGTCCATTTTTCTCATCAAATTCCTTATTCAAGTCTAAGCTTGAGTTTTAATGCTTTTTTTTTTTTTTTTTTTTTTTTTTTTTTTTTTTTAAATACAAAGCCACTAAGGACAAGCCCCTGATCATCTAACTTTCCTTTACAGTCTTCCTCAAAACCACTTCCTTTTTGATAGTGTCAATCTAAAATGGCTTGGTTCTCCCTAGTGCCACTCATGTCCTCAACCACTTTAATCCTATTAAATAAAACATGCAAAGAGAACAAAAAACAAAATCCAAAATTTGAGGCAAAACAAATTCAAAAGTCTAAAAGAGAGTGGGGATAAAGGGGGAGGAGAATAAAGAGACTTTTCTCAGGAGCTTTCTATTGACTCTGGTGTCTTTGCTATTCTGCTTTGGTGTTTCAAGGTTTTTCAAAACTCGGTCTTGAATAGTATGCTAGCTGAAAAAAAAAAAAAAACCTCTGTTATTTTGTGTTTTCTGAGGGCATTTAAAGTATATGTACTACCAAGGAGAATAGAGGAATTTTCTCAGAAGCACTGACAGAGCTCTTGTAAACTTGGACCTTAGACCCTAATAATAAGAGTAACTGTATGCCCCTGCTTGTGGTGGTAGTTAACCCAGTATTTTCTCCATATCCATTTTGTTTCTGTCCCAATCATATGCTTAAGATACCTATGGAAGGCCTCTGTCAGACACCACAGGTCTTAATGGAACTGGGTCAGAAGTGACAGGTGAACTGCCTGATGTTCCATACACTTTTTAAGAAAGTCTTTCCCTCCGTTTTGTTTTTAGTTTGGTTTAGTTGGGACTTTTTTTGAATTTGTGTCTCTGCCCGCAGAGGTAGTTGGTATATTTTCAAAGCCCCAGTTACTATTCACTCATCACCAGTGTGAAGAAAAGATGTCCTCTTTAAAGACCTTGGTAAATCTGCAACAGGGGTTTATAAAAATATTAGTAATTGGATTTTTTTGCTTGTTTTTTTTTCAGTAAAAAGTATTTCTATGAGTTTTGCTGCTTTTTAATAATATGCATAAAACATAGGAGCACAATAATCCCAGTAAATAGTTGTTGTATGTCTTTGAGTTCCCAGTTGTAACTCAGATACTTCTTTTTAGAATATTTTTAATTCTGTGGAAGAGATGATAGAGTGAAATACCACACTTTCAAAGAAATTGCAAGAACTTACAGTAGAAGCTACAGATGTTATTTGCAATGTCTGTCCACACATAAAATAGTCTGTACATTTAGAAAATAGATATATTCATATGCTTAGATTTTTTAAAAGTCAAATTTAATGCACAAGGTATACTGGTTAAATTTGGAGGAGACTAGTAGAGAAAGTTTATTGAACTGAAAATAAGAGGATACTTGGCAGTTGTCTTTGTTCACAGCATGGCTTGACTTCTGCAGAGAAATTAGCATAATACATCCGAAATGTCACTTCCCATTGAGGTAAGAGGGGACAATTTGTGGTCAATAAATGGTTTATATCTTTGCCTTTGAACCACTTTTAATTTAATTTCATCTTCTAGGTTTCTTAAAAAAAAAGACTATAGAAAAGTGAATTATGCTGTTCTGCTGTAGACCAGCATTTTCTAAAATGCCTGTGTATATTTTTCACGTTCAATTTGGTAAGATATATCAGATTTTTATAAACACATAGGTCACATTAGTATGGCTATTCATATATGTGCCTTTGTAGCACTTTATATGTAACGTTTGCAGGACTCTAATCAAAAAGCTTTGGAAGAGCAAACACAAGAAACAATGGCATGTATCATTCTGGAATGTGTGTATATGCTGATAACGACAGAACATTTGAGAATTCAGTTAATTAGACTTCACTTGTGAGATTTTTGTTTGAAAACTCATTTTGAACTGCATGAAATCAAGTTTTATGCCCCAATTATAAAACATCAAGCAGTATATTTAAGCAAATTTTAAAAAGTGATAAGATAGAAATTAGAACATCTGATGTGAGTAATTTTTGAAGAAATACATATGTCTTGTAGTTAAAATGAATTGACACAAGAGCCTTGGCTATAGTACAGTCCTCATGCTTGGTAAGCAATGATGTAGGGAGGAAGGAATGTACTTGAATTTTGACCAAATATATAAAGTGTTTAGGAAGTATAGACCTTGCTCTAAAGGGATACCAATTTTAAATAATCTTAAGGTATCTTAATGGAAAAGCAGGCAAGGAGTGGAATATCATCCAATAAGAAGGGCATAAATGATGTTTTCAAATTCCACAGGGAAAATATAACTAAATCAGTATCTGCTGTAAATCTTTGATAAGGTAGCTTTGCTCTGAGAGAGGTCACTTTCACTCTTAAATATTATGGGTTCTGAGATGGCCATGTTTTTCTATACAACCAAAGGTTATTTTTCAACTATATTATTTGAAGTGGATTTTTTAGAATATATATGACTTCAGGATTATGAAAGCTGCGTATAAAGCCCTACCATATATAGAGTGCATGAAGGCTGACATGTAAAACTGTTACCTTTGCTTGCTTACAGATGTTTTACAGAAGTACAGGGGCTAATATTTCCCAGTATGATATAGTCTTTAATAGATTTGCATCAGTGTATTTGGAGGTACTTCAGCAAATCGGTGTCTAGAATCAAGAAAAGTTCTTAGTTGGGGGTTTTAGGATAGATGATGAGTCAACAAAATATGGAGTATTTGGGAAAGAAAACTAATCCAAGAGCAGAAATTCCTACATCTGTCAGGAAACCTGCAAGCAGTCACTGCTGTATTATCTGATGGATTCCAAATATATATGAAAGCAGATACGGAACTGCATGACTGCAAGACTTCTTTTAATGTTTTTTAAAGAAAATTAATAAGATTTTCTGAAATAATCTTATTTCTAGAAGATAGAGAGTAATTGTAATGGCACAACAGAGTGTCTAGATATGGTCAACTGCCAGGGTATCCCTGGATTGATCTAATTTTTCTGTATTGGCCATTGACATGGTATGATCACCGTGGAGTGGGTATGGATATTCTTTTTTACATTTCACCTGTTGCAGGTGTTCTCTTTGGTAACAGGAAGTACACTTTTCTCCCATGAATATTCTGCCAAGGTGAACACCTTTTAGCTGGTATTTGGCACTTACTGGATATATGCCAAGAATGAAGAAGCCGAACTGGTGCCTTTCGTGCAATGTTTTTACACATGTAAAAACTTTCTCCAACTATTTTGGAGAAAGGAGTTATAATAAAGATGCATTATATTGAATGAAATGATAAAGTAAAATGCATTCTTGGACACTTCAACTGAATCCATCCTATCTGAATTTTTTTCTTCCCCTAATCAAAGAGGAAAAATAAATTGAAAACAATTTACCAGTGGGGTGATTAGTACAGAGCAAAATACCAATAACCACTAATATCAGGTGATAGTATTAGTGGCCTATTCCAGAAATTGTTGCAATCTCCAGCTGCTTCAACATCTAGTATTTATACTTTTGTATCCAGGTGATAGTAAGACTTCTGTTGTTTTGATAACAGGAGGCTTTCTTCCCTTACTGATTAAATCTCACTGCATATCCTCGACTAGCCATTTTCCACAGCTCTTGGATGTTTGCTGTATACTAGTGCAAAAGCAGTCATCTGATTATTTTCTTTGGATGGGGACGCATCTCTGAGTGCATATACCATATTTTCTTCTTTTTCACTGGTGCCACCTGTCGTCTTGTGAAAGCAGAATTATTTTCATAATGTCTTTAACCTAGAAAAATGAGAAAGCAAAAGCATTGCAAACTAGATTTACACCTGAATAATATCTTTTTGATAACATGTGAAAGAGGTAAAAATATCATCCCCTTTGGAACAAAGTACAACGGAATTCTTCTTCAGAGAAAATTCTTTCCTTTCAAGATTCTCTTTAATGCCAAGAGGTTATCTGATGCAGAATGAAGTCTCTCTGTGGGTGTAGTAGCTGCCTTATGTATATGTAACTTACTACTTAAAAAAAAAAAAAAGTGCTGTTATGTGTGCCTCCAACATTCAGGGATTCTAAACTTTCTTTTCATTGCATAATACCCATTCTCTATGAAATTATTAAAAATACAGATACAAGAAGTAACTTGATTTTGTTTTTCTTTTTTTTATTCTTCCCTGGATCACAATAACTTTCTTTTTTTAATTGAAAGGAAACTTTTGCCAGAATGGGGATAGTCTGAAATGCTTTGATAAGCTTAGGATAATGTGTTATGCTTGCAGTCTTTTGAAAAGTAAATTGTGGAATATTTGCTTCAGTATTGGTGGGAAAATAAATTTTTGTAAGCATGTGCAGAACATTTGACATGAAGAAGAAAGGGCCCAAAACAAGGCAGTTCCAATGATACTCCATCCCTTCAATCCTGGAAATGATAAAAGATTTGTATCCTAAGAATGTGACACAAGAGTGTTGTAGGGTGGAACATGCTAGCATCCATTTCTAAGCATTGTTTAAGTGAAAGAAATCTAAATTGAATTTTTCAGTGATAGAGCTATTTATTTTAAAAGTTGTATCCATAGATACCTAGTGATTGTGTTAATGCAGAATTAAATATTTGATCTCAGGGAGTTTGTGCACAGTTTCTTCTCTTTTGAACTATTTGTTTTTACTGTCATACCTTGACTTTCAGGATTGAAGTATGAAGAAAAAAAGGTATTAATGAAATTCTGTCAAAAGTGCCATGTTTCACCTGGTTTCTTATCCAAAGCCATGCAAGGCTATCCAGAAAAACTCTAACTCAGCCCAAATTCACTCAGCACTGAGCTCAAGTTCACTTAAAAGGGTTGTGAGCCCTCTCAAACCTTTTGAAAAATCTGGGCTGAATTTCAAGTCAGTACTGAAACCCGTAATCAGGCAGGATTCACATGCTCTTCAATTTCCTTGAGAACATTTACCCATCACTCCCTCAAGTTTTCTGTGGTTTGCTGGGATTTTTTTTCACTTTCAGCATAACAATGGCAGAGCCTGAGTCTTCAAGTAATGATTACAAAATGCAATGTTTTCTGCTGCAAACATCTAGTCACTGATCACCCTGCTCAGCAGACTACATTCCATTTGCAGCACAAGACAAAGCTGTGATCATTGTTGTGACTGGGGAAAGTGTAAGGAAATTCCATTTGTATATCTTTGTTACAGATTTTACATGCCTATTTTAGTGTATAATTGTAAGTTGCTGTTGATTCAAACATTGTAACAGAAAAACAGTGATTATCTTAGTATCTTAATTATGCAATTTCTTTTCTCATCAAACTTAAAATCAGGGTTTCCTTTTTCAAAGGCAGTGTATCTACAATGTAAAAAAATAATTTTAATGAATTACTATTGTAGAGCTATGTAGGGAAAGTGGAATAAGAAATAGCTTTTGTCTTTTTTAATATTTCTATATGAATTTAATAGCATTGACGTTTGTTACCAGCACAATTCAGAGCCTTTTCATGTTCTAAAACTTACTGACTCTTGAGAAGCCTAAAATTCTCCCTGCAAGTTATAAGGCCAGAAGTCTAGCAGACTGAAAAGGGGAACCAAGTACCAAACTGAAAAGGGGAACAAAGTACCAAACTAAAAAGTTTTCTGCTAAACTGTGCACATCTTAAATTAGATTTAACTTATGTTACCTGAATAATTGTATAAATATAAATCTCACCTAAGCACTTGCACACAGATTGACAATTGCTCTGCACATTGGTGATGCCAAAGTTAGTGTACATATTCTTGTAGACATTTCATTAAGTGTTCTTTCAGTAATCTGTTAAGTGGAATGTGTGCAAAAATTTGAGAGGACGTGTGGCAAATGGATCATTTTTTCATCCATATGTGGGAATGACAGTTTCATATTTGTAATTTGCTTCACATAATCAACAAATGATAATATCCTTCATATAAAAACAGTCATGTTTTCAATTTGGGCCTTCTACAGCTCTAGTCCTTCACTAACTGATATGTGTACAGGGAGAGGGAAGAGTTTTCATTAATAATTGTCAAGCAACTTGTAGAAAAGCTGTAAGGCTGAATCCTTCCTGCTCTTCACTCAGCTTTTCCTACTCTTGGTAGACAAGGTCCCATATTATTTAAGGTTTTGAAATCATTATTTAAGATCTGTGTTTAAGTCTCTGTCATGACCTGGTTGTTTTTTATATTACTGCAATTCTTTTTCTTTTCTTCTTTTTCTATTTTTCTTTTTCCTTTTTTCATTTTTTCCTTTTTTCCTTTTTTTCCGTTTTTCTTTTTCCCTCTCCCTCCCCCTTCCTCTCCCTCTTCTTCTCCCTCTCCTCTTTTTCAAGCTTTGGGGTTTGGGTTGGGGTTTTTTTGCACTTGTGGTTTTGGATTGCTTTTTAATAGGGTTATCAAAATTTGTATAGTTTTGTTTGTGTGGGTTTTTTGTTGAATGGGTGGGTTGTTTGCTTTTCTCTCAGAAATGATGTACATGAGTATATCCTCAGGTGGTTTCTATACATTTTACACGACGTATTTAAAATTATCATGAAACATCTCTATCTTTCACCTTGTTGTTAATTATTTGATTGCATTTTTACAGCCAAAATAGACCAAGAAAATGAAGAGAAGTCACTGACAGAAGCACATAAAAGGTAAGAAGGAGCAATGCAGTAAGAATTTTCTTTGAAAAATATATTTTTTTAGTAGTTGCTGTATTGGTAATCAGCATTATTGTATTTTTGAATAGTGATAGAAATGCACTCAAAAACAAAGTGATATTTAGTTATTTTAATTTGACATTTTAATGGACAAAATAGTCCATTTTAATTTGACAATGAAAAAATTTAAATTATTTAAAGAAATATTGTACATTACTCCTGTCTTTCACAAAATGCGTGAACCTTATGAAAAAATAAATTCAGGATATACCATTTGGACTGAGAGAAAATTGTTCATACTACACCAGAATCATGGTGATTTGAGAGACAGTCCCCAAACAAGTACTATTCATTAGGTGTCATCTCCTGTGCTTACAAAATGTCCATTTTAGAAAAAAGAATTAAAAACTTTTTCTTGATAAACTAATGCTGTGTATAATAAAATGTGATTTCCTTTGTAAAATTACTATTAGATCTTGAAAATACTGTTTGTGGCAAAAAGAAAAATACCTCATTGAATTTCATTACAGATGTGTGCAGTTAAGACAGTTTTCAAAATTGGGAACCTCACTGCATTGCACAACATGTGGTTTCTTCTGATTTTTTTGGAAGAGTTCTCCAGCAGCAGTGTTTAAATGGGACAGAGTTTTATCTGTCCCAGCAAGAGACCAAAATATGGCACACACCATTTATAGCCCAGATTTAGTGAAACTCACAGTCTGCATTTGCTTTTCTTTCACTAAAAATAGCTTTTTCTTTTTGCACTGGCTGCAACTATCACTAAATATATACTAATGAATATATCCACTATATATTCCCAGAATTATGAAGTCTCTCAATAGGATTCCTGTAAATGATATCACTATTAAAGTTTCTAGTTACTATGGTTTGTTAGCGATGCTACAGCCTCGATGCCCATATTTGCTACCTGCAGTAATGCCACAGGGCAGCTGACATCTCTCCTGGTACAGCACCATGTTTTCTCTCTACTCCCTTGGGCTATCTACTAAAGACAGTACCTGAAAAGGAAGCCAAGAGGAGAGTGACTGTTCCTCTGCCACTAGAACCTCCCTTCTTGCTTTTAAGGAGAGGGTAGGTCCTTCAATGACACACCAGGTGTGTGGGATCCTGATGGAAAAAATGCAACAGAGGGAGTATTACAGTATCACAGACACTGCATTGAGTAGGTCTGTGTTCCCTTAAGCTTCATTACAGAATCAGAGAATATTCGGAGTTGGAAGGGAATGACAAGGATCATCAAGTCCAACGCTGAAGTGAATAGCCTGTGTAGTGATCACAACCTTGCTGTTACTAGCACCATACTCTAACCAATTGAGCTAATATCAGGGTATTGCTTTGGCTTAGTATCATACTTCTTGCTCAAGCATATGAAAGGCATTCCTGACATTTCTTGAGTTTGTTTAGCTGCTCAGTTACATAATTCTTGTCTTTAAATTTTGTCTTCACAATAAAACTTAGAGAGAAGATACTGCTGTTAGGACATTTTTGTGATCTCTGACTGTTCTATTAAGGAGGCTGTTTGTCCTGTGGAAAATGGATTAGAATACAATCTACGATCCAAAGGCAATAGAAATCTAACAACAATGGAATCTGCTATCTATTCAGAAATCTTGTAATTTATCATATCTTTTGGTGTCTAATTCACTTGCCATTCTAATCTTTTTCCCTGACAGGCCTGGAAGCATCATATCGAAAACTTCCTATTGTTTTAATTACCATCCACATAATGGGTGAAAAAAGCAATGAATTCTCATTTGACTTGGTCTGCTTTTTCTGACTTGTCCTAATTCTTTCTTTTTCCTCTATGTTGAGTGTAGCAACTCCCTTTACACAGTTTGTCAAAGAAGAAAATTCTGCTTCATTGTTCCTCTTTACTGTGAATATCTAGCAAGGATATTCACAGACAGTCTTTTGTGGAACACGTAAGGAATTATACTAGTATCACATTGGAGAAAAGTAATTTTTTACTAGTATCTATGTTATATTTTCTTTCTTCCTTGCACCTTCTCACTGAAATTCTTAATCAGATTAGTGATATTTGTTAAAACACTGAAGATAACCTTATGTATACTTTTAGTATTGTGTGTGATTATTTCACTAAGCTTTTAATACAGCTTGGAAATGCAATGTTTGGGATCCTTTCTGGCAGGGGTGGATGAAAAAGAAGATGAGAGCTTAAGGAACTAAATAAAAGATTAGTTGCATTTGACTAATCATAGGTAGATAGCAATGTATAGGATGATGAGTCAAGCAAGTAGTGCAAGGAAAAGTGATGGATTAGATGGAGCAAAGTTAATGTGATTAATGTGCTTGAATTTTCCTTGTTGAAGTGGATGACTTCAACCTGTGTATGAGTTCAGGTTTCCTGCATGGAAGCATTTCTTTAGCTTTCATTAAAAACTAGGAAGTTCTTTAAATTATTTTCTTTTCTAGTAAAAGCTCTTGCAGCAATAACAAAAAACGTTTCTGAAATGAATATTGATTTGGGGGAAATGCAGCAATGTGAATCTTAAAAAAGCTCAGTTGTGCAATAGGTGAGCTGAAATGAAAAGTTAATCTTACACACAAAATGAAGACAAAGAAAATGGAATGTCTGCTCCAGGGACTCCATACAGTGTATAGCTGTTCATTTGTCACAAGTGAGAAAATGTTTAATCAGTTTTGAAATGATGTATTCTCTCTTTATTTATCGTGTTTAGTGACTTTAAGAGTGTCAGTATGTAAAGTGTTTATCCAAGGAATGGATTTCTGGCACATGGATAAAATGAAAAGTGAAATGTTTAGCTCAGAATAGGCATATGTTCCAAGATCTCTCTGAGTAAGTATCCTGAGATGAGAAGAAAGCACACAGGTCTATGTTTATCTAGCTTACGCAGGCAGACAAGGAAGGCTCCAGCCTGGTATTAACACTGAAGTGACACGGAATGTCTTCACCAAACCCCAAACAATTACATCATTCCCTTAACAATATTGATAAAGTGTAATAAGAAAGAACCTGGCACTTTCCAATTAGATCCTCATTGCTAAATGTTGAGAAACTGTGAAATACTTGTCAAGTTAAGGGAAAAAACACTCTTTGGGGGGAGGTGAAAGACATAAAACAGAAAAGACAGAGGACAAGGAGGGGAAAGAGATGCTGCTGTATTTTAGGACTCCTCAATTTGGTGACTCCCCCCTTTTTTAATTTTAAATAATATCCTCTGTCTGAAGACTTATCAATAGATAAACAACCTGACTGGAATTACTAGAAACAGCATTCAGTTAAGTTGAAGGTCCTAATTCTCTGCCTTGCTACCTGAGCAACTGAATAGCCCTAGAGGAATAAAATATGGCTTTATACCTTTTTTTTTCCTTACAATACCTCCCCGAGTACTAAATTCTGATCTCCTTTGAAGGCTTCTAGATTCATGTGTTTTTTAGAGAAAATACACTGATCTCTCCTCCACTGAAGCAGTTAATATGACCTATTCCTTACCCTTTACCTGCAAACATTTGTGTCTTCTTGGAATAGCACCTTGGGAATTATTCAAAAATTGTACTGGAGATGTTTGGTTTTTATATCCAAGACACAGCCAGATGATCTTCAATTTTTCGTGCTCTCGCCCAGTCTAACAATGAAGCGTTTGATTCTAAATTCAGTGCAGTAGCACTGAAAATTGTTCAGTTACTCATATTTCATATCATTAACTCATATTGCACTCTTACAGGAGACAATGTATGCTGAGAATTCCTTAAGAATACTAATTTTTTCTTTTTTTGTTTAGTATTTCAGATAGTATAACCCTGCTTGAGGTTGATAAGTCACTGTCAACAGTCCCATATACTGGTGGCTTAAAACTGTTCACCTGTTTTTCCTGTTGATGCCTAACAAGAGCAGAAAAAACAGATATGCTTCTCGCTGTCGTGGCTTTCTGTATGTCACTGATTTTAAAAAGTCCTAGAATTTAATCTTTACTTTAGTAAATCTCAGTGCATTATGAGGAAATATATTTGTTTTATAAAAAGTCAAACAGAGGACTTTTTGCCTTTTGACATAAGTATCAACTGGGGAATTTAGGATGTGTGTGGCTTGGTATGGAATGCTCATCTTTCCATGTTGGGATATTTTTATTTGGTTTGTTTTATAATTTGCTCCCATTACTTGCACATTCCAGTGATTTTTGGGCTTTTAAGTGCTTCCTGAGTGCAGCCTCCCAGGCACCTCTTCTGTTTTCAGGACTTTTAATAATCCAGTTAGAAATGTGTTGTTGCTTTCTTTTGCTGTAGCAACAAAATGACATTAATTTTGAAGAGAAATGTTTACCTTTAAATTCCCCGCAAAAAAAAAAAAAAAAAAAAAAGAATCATCCTCACCCAAACACTTNNAACCCCAAAAAAAAAAAAAAAAAAAAAAAAAAGTAGTACTCCTGACACAACACTCTTTGCAGACTTCCATTGACTTCACTGAACATGAGACTTGGGAAGGAACAAAGGTTTACACCTGCCTATGAGCTGACAAGTTGATGACACGTAGAGAAATAGCAGACAGTATGGTACAATGACACTGCTGAAAAGCAACACCTCAATATGTAGCACCTAAGTCTGGTAATCCTTTAAAACATTAAATGTTCCTCCCACCTCACTACCCTCCACACAATGTTTTGGATTGTTTCCAAAAGTGAATTCTAAAGTTAAAGTGAAAATTGAGTTAATGATTGAAATAAACTGGTGAAAAGTTTAGAATGGAAAAGTTATGTAGTTTAAAAAAACCAACAGCACAAAACTTTTAACTGAAAGGCAAAAATATGCTATTGGATTTTTTCTTTCACTACTCTTTGGCCATTCATCTATCGTTGGTTCCTTCACTGTTATGTCTCTTTTCTCTCTGTGTGGCTCCCAGCATGCAGGCTGGAATTGCTAAGGGTAATACATTTCAGACTGTAGGTATACATTAGTTGGATCAGCAAAAAGTAAATACTTGCTGAGCAAAGGAAATGTGTATAGAAGAAGTTTACAGACTGTTAAACAGTTTGGATCATTCTAGTTTAGTATCCTGTCTCTGACAAAATATCAGGACCTGTAGAGATGCAGTAATGGAAAACTTAGCAGTTTAGTTATGTCAGAAAGTCTCTTCTAAAATATGGCTAATTGATCTTATCCTGAAAGATGAAGACCTTGTCCTTCTCTGAAATTTTTGCCAAATGACACAAGTTCTTAACCGTTCAGATGATTGATTTTTGCCTGTAAGAGCATTATCTTTTCTTTTAAAGATTTTGGTCCATTTGCTTTGAAAAATAATTTCATTTTATTGGTTTTAAATTAGTTTGCATTTAATGGAATTCAGTGCTAGTATGAACAAATGGTAATATAACTTCTAACAGACTGGGGCACAAGTCCAAGATCTAATATTCTGCAATGTAAACTGATATTTATGCGACTTACTCTAAAGTTTATGTACAGGATTTATTCTTAGGTCGTACAGTAAAAGATAAAAGATACTAGTTTAAGGTGCAACTACAGTTACACATCTAAATACCATTGATAACAATACAGCTAAGTAACACCCTGATAACAGTATAGTTAAAATAACTTGGGTCTGATCAACCCAAAACTAATGCTATGGCATCAAATTGAGGAATTAAAAAAGAGAAAAGAATAAAAGAATCATGTAGCTAATAAAATTAGTGGGGAAAATTATACAGGAATTAAAGTCTTTCAATGTGGCACATTTTTTTGGCTTCCAATTTATGTCCAGCAGGTGGTTTCACTGAGTAGCCCTCAAAAATTCAAGATATTCCTCTTGAGCTGTTGCAGCTGAAATTGAAATGCTTGTGTGCATGTGTGTATGTGTGATTAGCTCCAGTGCCTCTCCATTGTGCATCAGCCTCTAATTATGTTCAGCAGCATTTTTCTTTCATCATATTGTCTACCTGAGCTGTTTGGTTAGATTGTTTCCTAAGACCTTCATAGTATAGTGTTCACATTTGCAAGGACTGTAACTTAAACGTGGGTAACGTGTCTCTTTTTACTCTCTTGTGCTGAGTTGCTACTACAGTTGTTCCTTTCTTCCTTGATATATGTTTAGATTTAAGTGTTATTATTATAGTATGTTGATGTTGTCATGTCTATGCAACTAGAAAAGCAGAATGTCAGGGATGGGATTTAATTAGGTCACAACTGCTGCAATAACTCATCTGGGAACTATCCAGTAATAATCTGTACAATATAGGTCATTCCTTCCATAATAATTTCCAGCTGATGGAAGGCTGCCATCCACAATCCCTTCCACAATATAAGGCTTGTCTCAGCCTACTGCCGAAAGTCTGCTGTGCTTCTAATATACAGAGATTAAGTGACCAGGAAAAAAAAAAGCTGTCTCTTTACCTTTCCTTAGTTTGTTCCTCTGTCTTGTTGCCTTGTTTCTTGACTGCTAGCTTGACAAGCTAGTTCAGAAACAGCTTTATTGAGCCAGATCCCTTCTGTACTGTGTTTTGAATGAGGGCTTTTCATGAGATAACCTCACCCACTTCTTTTCTCAACTGCTGCATGAAAAATAGTTCTACCTTAATCAGTCTGTTGAGGAGGTAAAACTTCAATCTTCACCCTAAAGAAAACAGCTAGAGACACAGTCACCTCAGACCAGAAGCAGCATGAAGTCTTCATGTAATCCTTGGAAGGGATGGGAACAGCTCTTCCAGACTTGAGATAGGGTTCTTTAGCCAAAGGAGTGTAGTTTGTTTAGTTTTGCTTGGATGTGTAAATATTGATGATTCTCAGATCCAGGGTGACATGCTTATTTAATACAATATTTATATTAATTCCAGTGACTGCCACCTTTTCCTTTAGACTTAATCCTTATAAAAAATGCTGCCCATTTTCTCTACTCATCTACAATTAGATTCTGTCACTTCTTTGAAGAGAATATATTGGGATAACCTGAGAGTTGAATCTCAAGTGCCTAACATTTGAAAAATACAAGTAAAAACCTTTTCAACCTGACAGTTCATCAAGACAGATTTTGAAGTCTTTCGATTTCCTTTCATGGGATTTTGTTGTAATTGACTCTAAGAATATGAAAGCCCCCATGAACAGTTCTGTTTTCAGCAAAGGCTGGATTTCTTCAATTCATGGTTGTGCTGGCCTAAGATGATATTAGTGGATGCATGTTAAGGAGACAACTCTGAATTAAGTGAGAAAACTCTCTAGAACAACCCCGAAAGTTTAGGGTGAAATTGCATCACAAGACATTTAAAATATTAGGATGTTGTATAATACCCAAGTATTTCAGAGCAGTTTTATTCTGTAATTCTCAAAAACTAGAAACTGAAACCTAAATTTGACTTGAGCACCAAAATAGAAAGGAGTACATTATTATGCCCAAAACTCTGTACATTCATTTGTTATATTAAGAGTGTATTTTTGTCAATACACATTTAATCTATGCTGAATTATGTTCCTAGAGCATGAGTTAATCTTATGTGTACCTGAAATGTGGTAAAGCCTGTTTCTGTCTAGGTATCTAAATAATCTGCTCTAGATTTAAGACAAACTATTATTTCATTATATAATTGTTATTATTTTTTTGATAACCCTAACTGTGCCTCTGCATGAATTTCAATTATAAAAGTGAGCCACACCATAGGAGCAGGCAGATTACAAGGCTGAGGTTGTCACCAATAAATTGAAAAAATCATAATAAACTTTTAGCACAGTATTTAGCACACAACTGTCCTACACTACCGCCATATGCAATTATAACCTCTTTAAGTAAAAATGATTGCTCAGAAGGCCTCCAGTGAAGATGAGGTGTGTTAATAAAAATGTCTGAAGTCAAGGTGGGCTTTCACGAGGCATTTATCTGTTTCTTACAGCACTGAGGATAACAGCTTTTGTGCCAGATCACTGCTATTGAAATTCATTCTATCACTGTATTCTGTGTCTAATGGCACCTTATTATTTCTCCAAGCTCAACCAGGCAAGGGTTATTTAATATGTTTGAAGCTCATATGTCGGTCTTTTTAAGCAAGACAGCAGTTTTCTCTTGGATATGTTACTGGGCCTGACTTTTCAGTGCACAAAATGATGTGGTATTGTTCTACACATGCTCATATTATCTATGTCCAGTTTAGCACAAGGCTGTCCATGTGTCTACACAGCAGCTTAGGTGGCAAGCATGGGCATGATATCCACATTAACATAAAATTAAAAGCATTAAAGTCCAAGATAGAGAGCCTATACATTCATGCAAAGTACTTGGGTAACAGCAGATTGCAGCTAACACCAATGCATATAGGGAACTGTGACTACCTCAAGTTGAGTTTTTGGGAGAAAGTTTGAACTGATTTAAAATTGTCATTTTAAAATGACATGAAAACACACATGCAGCTTAAAAATGCATTTGAAGAGTCATGCTAAAAAATGCTTGATTTTCTTTTTTTTTCAGGAACATGTTAGAATAAAAATGTCAGAGGCAAAAAACCCACAACGTTATTTCTGTTTCTAATGTGTTATTTCAATTCATATTTGATTCTGAATAATATTCTTGAATAGAGACATAACCTTTAATTATGCACAACAGAATTTAGGTTCACATAAACCCCAGTTACAGGGTGAGACAAACACTTTGTATGTGATATAGAGAAGATAGCAAAACTACCTCTAACCTACATTTCCTGACCTTTGAATTTCAAATGGCTGGAGGCTGACTCAGTCTATGCAGAATGACTTTTTAAACACTGTGCTTTTTTTGTAATCAGAAAAGTTCTGTTTACTGAGATAGCTCCCTCCTGATGGAATCTAGCACCCAGTCCTAAGCTATCTTGGATAAAGGGTGGCATTGTTACATCAGTGGAGCATTAGCTTACAACAGAGCAATGCAAGAAAACCCAAACTCAACTCCAAACATACAGTGGGACTGGGTTGTAGCCTATTGTTTTAGAGGAAGTGAATGAGAATAAAAATAGGAAGAAAAAAATAGTTTAACCAGTGAAGGAAAATATCTGAAGAATAGTTTTTAAATGTAGTATTAACTGTGATATGTGATAGTTTCTAGAAGATGCAAGCAACAAGTATTGATTTTGTAAATTTCATCATACCAAACCAATATACCTTAATCTGGACCTGACAAAATTATTTTCTAACCAGAGATTTTGAAAATCTCAGTGCTCAAATCCGTCTTTCAACAAAAACATAATTTGATTTAATTATGGTCATTTTTTATTTCTGCATTGCAAGCTCCTGTTATGAGGCACTTTGTTCCTGAAAGACAGAACTAAAGAAATACTCACCCACTGAATGAAGTCAATATAAGGGTCCGGAATAACAGTTTAAACAGGTTGAAATGGCAACCTGATATGTGAAAGGTTTATTCACTCTTAATATCATGAGATCATCAGTATTCCTAAAATTTTAGTTTTCCCAAAATATTTAAATGCAAAGCTATAGCACTACTACTTATTGAATTTAACAGTCTGTGTCACACTATGTGTTCTGCTTTAGTTACTGGGTCTGCTGCAATCAGTATCAAATACAGAAGTTGTGCATTTATGTTACTAAACATTATGTGCAACTGGTAATACTGGTCATTGTAGATGAACATTACAGCTGTAAAGTATTCCTAGTATTGGAAGGAAGGGTGTTAAAATTCTCATGAACAAGAAAGACTGGCCTGTCAAAACATATTTTCTCATCTTCACATTGGATGCTTTCTGTTGGGAGAAAAAAAAATGGTACTTCAAAGGCAGAGGGATTTTTTTGCTGTTAACTGAAGCTGTTAATTTTCATGTGCTTGGAGCAATAAAAATCTTTTCTGTTTAATATGAATTTATAGGAGACAAGGGACTAGAGATGAGGGAGATGACTTAGGATTCAAAACATTGCAAATGTTTGGCAGGTTTTTTTTAGAGGAAAGGAAAAATCTCCTGAGACCTTTGTTTTCTAAGGAACAATATTACAAAATACATAGTTACGCAATATAAATTGGCAAATGAAAGAAGAGATTAGTGATTCTGGCAGCTAATTTAAGATGGCATATTATCTCAATTTTCTTTGTAATATAGAAAAGTTACTTTTCTTCCTTTATAAAAAAGGGGGGAAAAAATCAAAAGACAAGAATAAATTTCTTACCAGCATTTAAGTAGCAGATACCTTGAATGAACCCATATTTATTTTTATACTTTCTCACTTATAATTATTCAGACAAGAGACAGCACTGAGGAGAGGCTTTAAAAAAAAAGGTGAAGAAAGGGATGTAAAGTTATAGGGCAGAGAAGGACTCTCAACAAAATATATCAATAGAAAATTACAGCCTTCTTAGGATGCTGTGCATATAAACTTTCCTAACAGTCTTGTGCTATCTCAATAACCAGGATGCTGTTTCTGTTTCATTTTACATAATTCTGTGTAACTTTATTGAACTGATTGGTATTCTGTCTGAAGATTAACTCTCATTATTGTTTTCAGATGTTGAATACACTAAGAAAATACATACAAAGCCTTGGCCTATTTATAAAACAAAGTACTAATACGATGATTCAAATGATTAGCCTCCAGGAAGAAAATACTGTTACCTATATATTGTAGTCATCTTACATACATAATCAAAAACTCAGGATCAACACTCTGTACAGACTTATATGCCCATCAACTCGGTTTGGCTTTAAATAGGACTTATGTCAGATTTGAAGAAGGAGGCACATGTAATCTTTTCTTTCCCTTTTACCTTCTTTCTTTAGGTAGACTATGCCTAGTTCTAAATTTTACTTGTGACTTTAATTGAACTAAAATGTGTTTTAGTATCTTCAGCCTGATTTAGAACTTCTTTGAAACACAACTGCTCAGAAAACTAACACAGTACCACCATTTACTCTAACTGTTCCTAATCTCTAATGTACATAAATGATGCTTAGAGATTTATAAAGCCAAAATAGTAAAGAATATTCAGGTTCGAACTTCAACCAAAATACGTAGTCTGTTAAGCAGTGCAGAATAGAAAACACTTTTTTCTGCTTTTAAATCCACACTGAAACAAATCTTTACCCTTGCAAGTGATTCAGTTTGCTGCATGGGGAAACCAGATGCGTATGTGTTTGTGCGTGTGTTCACCATTTCTCTGAAAGGTCAGCCAGGGTGTGTCTGTACCTATGGTTACTCTGCTATTTGTTTGGCCACGAAAGTCTGATCAAACAATGATGAGATTAAACTACTGCTGTCTATTGCTTAGCATTGCTGATTTGTCTCCTTATTGGTTTTGTCTTTTTTTTTTGTTTTGTTTTGTTATAAAAAGAAATATTTTTGTTGTTGGCAAATGCTTTATCTCCTCTCCCTCTATGTTGCTTGACCTGCTGCATACATTTGCATACATGTGTACAAGCATATGTTGTACATATTTATAAACCAGCCAATGCCTCACAGACAGCAGGCTTGAATCTGAATCATTGTCTGCAACCTTTTGCTAGCTGTTTTCAGAATAGAATGGAAAAAAGCTGAATAATCCATAGCTGCTCTTAAAATATTCCTAATGGATCAGATCTGTTAGTTAGTATTGCTGTCAATGAGCCATTTGCAATGTGAATAAGTTCTTTTTTTCCTCATATGAATAAATTTGGTTTGGCTGTTAGCACATCCATTCCTTTCTTCCCTCCAAATAGAAAAATCAGTTTCATAGGCTCATAGTTGTACTCAAGGGAGCACACATAAAAGTCCAGTGATTCATTCATCAAATTTCCACATTTGACTAAGCAGTACGTTCAGACATCAGTCTGCAGTGATTTTGCTGAATTACACAAACACTTTAACCAAGGAAATTAGAAGACAGGAAAGGCAGAAAAGGAACTAACCATCTTTCTTGATCTTATTTCCTTCCTTACTTGTCAGGGATAAGCAACTCTTCCATTGTTTTGAGAGAGTTGATGTTATTTAATTCTCCTTCAAGACCAGCATGAGGGATATGAAGCCAAGTCTGAAACCTGTTTAAGAATTCTGGCTTTTGCCATGTCAGGATAAGACAGTAGTGTGAACATGACTGCCTTATTTTTAATCATGCTTGAAAAGTCAGGCTGTTTGAAGCAAAGGCAATGACCTCCTTTACTTGTTTTAATCCCTGAAAGTAAGTCACATGCCCTTCCTTCTGTCTTCCATGACTGATATATCTTCTCTAATACACATTCTTTTCCTTTAAGATACTCAGGAAGAGTATGGTTAAGTATGAACCTTTTTACTTGAGAAATGGACACTAAACAAGCTTTGAAATACTTGTTTTATAAAAAATGTTTCATTTTGCTGATAGATGAAATGAAATTCAGAGAGGTCAGATGAGTTTACCAAGTTTGTATAATGCAGAAATTAATTTGAGTATAGGAACAAAAGGCTTTTGAATGCTAGTGCCTTATTTGATCCAAAATGCTTGTGTGATACACAGTTAGGAATAGTAAAAATGGTATTTGCAGATATTTTGTTTCAAAATCTGCTGAAGAATGAACAGGAAAATTTGAATGAGTTGCCTCAGAGAAAAGCACCAGAGATATTTAAGATATTTACTGCCTAGCTGAAGTCCGAAAGGATTGTATCTAGTCTTGGGGCTATGGCAATGTCATCCAAATTTCTCTTTGTATTTAAAATGCATGTCCCCTCCTGGAACTAGCCTTGAGATATATCTAGTTTGACATACGTAAACATTTCCAAATCAGATATTTAAAGACCATGGTAAGAGACAGGATTTATTGCTATCCATGTTTTATTATTTGATGCCTTTGGATTCACTTTATTTGCTTTGTCTTTCATGTGTGAATTATGCCATTTTGTCTTGTACTACAGAAATGACAGCATCAAATGTATAGCAAGCAGGTTTCCATATGTCTTCTAAATGCACTCTAAGAGACTTAACTGCTACATAAGGGTAGACCTTTCTGGCTGGAAAAAATATAGTAACTGTCTTGACTGTTTGATCTGCATGTATAAAAAAATATTTGATTCATGGAGATTTGTGCCCTGAAGTATTATTGTGTTGCAGCTGATGTCTTGTGCATTGTTACTGGGCATTAGAAAGGTGTGACATATTAACAATGACAACCTGCTATGCTGCTGCTGTTTCACATTTCACAGACAGCTAATTTTCCTTTACTTCCCAAACTAACTGCTAGGGAGGCAAGCAACCTGTATGAACATTTCTCTTCTCTACATAAGCCTAGTAATTACGTTACAGTTGTTAGACACAGCTGTATGCACGTGTAAGGTTCTACTGGTTATACAAGTGGTCCTCAGGGAGATTTTCAGTCACCAGAGAAAAAAACATTAACTGTCTCCTCCTGCTCCTAGAGGATAGTTGGAATAATTGAAGAGTAATGGAAATCTTTGCATCTCTAATAGATATTAGCGCTGTTACATTTTTTTTTTAATTAAACATTCTCCTATACAGTTTGAATTTCATTTGATTGTCTTCCTGTTTCTTGGGATGGTTTCTTGTCATGGAATTCTAGATCCTTACCTCAAATACAAAAGCATTACTTAGGATGAAGTTTCACTGTCAAATTCTCATTATTATCATTTGCAAAAAGTTTTGAAGACACATTTCTCAAAACAAGACTTCTTATTTGAACTTCTGTCTTTCTCTATTCTGTAAATCATTAGTGGATTTCAGTCAAAGAACTTAAAAAATAAATCATTGAATCAGCTGATGCCTCCAGATTTCTCTTGTTCTTTATTCCTCCTGTTCCTCCAAAAATATTGTCAGTTCATTAAGAAAATTCAAATGAGCCTTTGATATGACTACCCCACTAGCCAGCTGCAGAGCTGTAAGTCTGGGGGAGGAGAATGGGAGAAAAACCAAAATAGCTCCCTGATAGATCTGCAGCCTTGCAAAAAGTTGAAAATATGCGATAATAGGAAAAAGTTTAAAATGTGGTTCAGCTGACGGATAAACATCAACAATAATCTTTTTAAGTGATTTTGTGGAATCAGAGGTTACGTAATAAATATTTTCCCTAGTATAAAACTGTAGGGAAAATGTAAATAAGTAAAATGTAATATTTTAATCAGTAGTATTACTCATCTATAAATCATTTGAAAAAAATCCAAACAAACTCACAACAGAACCTAGCCAGAAAAAAGGCATTCTCTTGTTAACAAAGACTGACTTACATAACAGAGTGCCACGGTAGGCTAACTACCTAGAGAGAGCTGAAGAAATGGCTTGATCAGGTAAGGTGGCATTTGAGTATCAATGTCATGGGTTAAAAGATGTTGGTTTTGTCTTCTATATTTTTATGTGCTACATCTTTGTTTCTTCTTTGCTTCAGCAGATGGAAAAATGAATGGCAAATTAAGAGAAAAAATGTGTAGAATTTGATAAATTGATGTTAAATTTTTAAGCTGTAGGTTTTTTATTCAGAAATATGATAATATATGGAGATGTTTATTTTTTCAGGTGGGGGAAAACAACTGGAATAATAGGGTTTGAGAACCAGAATAAACAGTTTATTGGAGAATTTGTGACATTGATCCTTCTGAATGGTTGAATCTTTGTATGTTATTGTCACCATCATAATCCATGAATGAAGACACAACCTCTGACTAAAATTACATTTCTGTCCACTTAACTGTCACTGGATTTTCCACCACAATTAAAGCAGTTGAAACTGTGATGTATGCTTCAGAGAAAATTATTATAGGATTCAATGAGTACTGATAGATCAGTGAGCAAAGCACCAACAATTTTGTTTTAAGAGAGAGCTTTCCATTGAATTTTTCATAAAATAAGCAATTCTCCAGTGGCTTCTGTGTTGAGTTTCAGATTATGAACTAATTCTTAACATCTCCAGTATTTTATAAATACTGTGAAAAAATGAAATGGAAAAATAGTTAATCAAGCAATATTTTTTAAAATAATTATTCTGATAATAATAATGTAATATTGTAATATTCCTGAAATAAAATAGAAGTAATTCAAACTCAGAAATACAGTAAATTTAGTTGCAGTCACAGTCCTCACGCAATGTTGGAAATATGACCTTTGCATTTCAGGAGTATTTTTTGCTTGAGAAGTAGGTTTTGTATTTGCTAGTATCGCTGGTGTTACTTTTGCTGGGCTCAGAAGGGATCATTGTGTTGTTCTGGTAGAGTCATGATGGGCACCTGTTTTCCAGCACAGCTGCTCCTGGCCCAGTCATTTCGTGTTTAGTACAAAGCAGGTTTGAGTTTTAATATTTCAGTGTAGGCTCCAACCTAAGATGTTGTGTTGTAGCATAGATCTAACAGAACTTGAAGAAGTTTATTTACAGTCCTTTATGCTCTTTGACTCTGTGTTTTGAAAACAGTTTTAAACACGACAGAAAAGCAGTATATGGGCAGGTGTGGATATCTGGATTTGCAGGGCTGTGGACAGTGTGTTCATTTGAGCTTTTGAAATGGAAAATATTTTGGTAAAAGCCAGAAACTATGATAAATGCCAGATCCCAACTTTACTGAAGAATGATCTTAAATTGTGTACCTATTTGTGTATGAAGAGCTCAGAATTGCTACATTTTTATATTCTTTTTATTTAGATCTGCTACCAGGAATAATTAAATACTATGTCAGCATTAAGTAAAAAACAACAACAACAGCAACAAAAAACAGTCAATACTGAAGAATGTGCTATTTTTGCTTTTTTTGACAGCTTTCTGGAAACTACAGCCTATTTCTGTATGAAACCAAAAATGGGTGAGAAGGAGGTGTCCCCACATTCTTTCTTCAGTATTTGGCATGAATTCAGTTCTGACTTCAAAGACTTTTGGAAGAAGGAAAACAAACTTATTCTTCAAGAAAGGTACATTTGTTTGTTTGTTCAAAGGCTTTTCTCAGAGAATGTTATTGGGAGCAATCGCACAGAAACCAGTCAGCCGCACTTCATTAGCCCACAGCCTATTGAATGCCTCTTGGAGTTTTCTCAGGTTTTGTTTTTTTAACAGATCATGACACCCACCCTCACCACCCCCAACCCCTTAGTCATCCTAATTTTTGAATGGGATTTTAATACTAGTGCTCTAGTTTTTTGGGTCCATTACCTGAGCAGTGTTTCTTGACAGAGCATGTAACTACTATGCTACTATGAACCCAAGGAATGGAAAGCTTGTTTTAGGCCTGAAGGTTGATTAGAGATTTTCCATTACCATATTTAATCAAAGAAAGTCAAGGCATCAAGACATGGCATATTGTAAATATTTGTCTGATGATGTTGGGAAAAAGGAAGACAGAAAGAATTAATCATTTGACTCTGTGTTAAAAAAAGACTCAGACTGAATCATATTGGAAATCACAGCCCAAGGACATGAGTAAGTGTGGTATATATGGCATAAAGAAATGAGACAGTAACTTTGAAAAATCAGCCATGCTGTCTGGTCTGTGTTTTAGAAGAGTTATTAAGTCTGTTTTCATCTGCATGCAGATAGTCCATTGTGTCACCCTTTGTTTATAAAAATTATGCCAAGAATTAATCAGTTGTTTAAAAAGTAATAAAGGTCATACAAGAAAATATGAAACAAATATAAACATGAAAATACTAAGCTCTGTTATATAATCCTACAACGGTTAGCAACTTGATTGACCTCAGTGTAGAGATAATGAAGCTACTTCTGAACCTAAACATTAATGGGATCGAAGCTTCACATTTATTAAATTATCAACTTCAGTCCATTATTAGGAAAATTGACAAGAACAGGCCCTTTTTTCAAAAATACTCATCCTATGTAATTGTCACAGACATCTGACTACTGGTTTAGAAAGAAAGTTACTGAAACCTTTCCTGAGGCACCTATATAATCAATGTCATGTATACCATGCCGCAAGTGGATACATTTTGGAGCAAGCAGTCTCCCAGTTAAGAAGACTGGGTTCTGTTACTATAGCAAGAGCTTGGTACAAATGTTAACACAGTACAGCAAATCTCTGGGGATCTATTTCATTTTACTGACTGGCTGGATAAATTTTATGTGATTAAGTATATCTCTTTGAAACTGAGTTGACAGTTAAATATCATTCATTTCCTATGTAGAGATTTAGCTGCCCACTTAATTACAGGTTAATTCAATCTTGTATATTTGATACAACAGGATTTAAGAAAAATGTCCTTTTATTTCGAACTACTAAGCTATTTTCCTAAAAAACAAAAACACCAAAAAAATTGACAAAATTCCTCCAAAGGGTTATCACTGCAAAATAGTTTTCTTTAAAAGACATTAACTAAATAAGAACAAAATTTCTTCCCGCAATTTTTCTTAAACATCTAAAGCTTAAGAGAAGAATGTGGATGTGATACAATCCTTTAACCCTCTTCAGCTGATGTGTATAGTAAGAGGATGTACTGAAGCAGCAGAGAAAAAAAAGTGTTAGCCAGCTTGTACCTTCTAAGGCAAGAGTGTTTTTAACCTGAAATGAATTGAACACCTACAAAATGGCTGCAGGTGCAAGATATAACTGGGAATGGAAAGGACAGTGAGAAGGACCTACAGTGGGAAAAGAAACTGGGAGATCCCTAGGAGGAACATCAGGGAGATCCAAACCCAGATGTGGAAATGGTGGGTTGAAGGAGTCTCTCCCAGGGGGACAGACAGGACTGTGTAACTTCAGTCCAGAAAGTCACTGAGACTGAAAATGATACATTCTGAAAATCACAAAGTAGATTTTTGTTTTGAATTTTAATTTTTACTTGTCTCATCAAGTTTCAATCTTCCACTCTATTTCATTTGTTCAGATGAGTCAGGGCTTAGATTTTGGAACCTTTGATGTCTTGGTTGTACTCACCTCTCAGAGATGTTTGGCATAGTGCTGTGTCAGGTCTGGCAAAATCAAGCTCTCTTCACTGTATTTTAAGAATTAGAATATTTTCACAAATTGGCAGTAAGAGTAACAGTTTTTTAAGTAAGGCATACCATTTTCCTGAAAATGAAGAATCTTCTTTGGTTAAACAACAGTCTTATCAAAGCCTTTATGCAGAAAACACTTTGTCTCCAGTCATAATTCAACCTTGTATCTGAAGTTGTCTTTTAGGCTTTTTTTCTTGATTTCATATTTTTCCCTCTCTTTTGTAAAAGACAAGATTCTGTGCTATAATAGTGTCTCCATATTGAGAAGTCAAAGGAGAAAAATCTTGATGGAAATATGTGTTTTGCCCAGAGGTGTAAGAATGTACAACATGAGGTTTTCAAAATGTCAGCCTAGATAGAGAGATCTGTAGGTGACAAAAAAACTGAATTCTGCCTATTGCCACTGAAATATAAATAATTATTTCAAGAAAGTAGATTTTCCTTTTTAGCTGATGTTCTTGGAAGTTTCTCTGCTGGTACAGTTGAAGAGCAGGCTAAAACTTTAATGGTCAGAGAAACTTCCTGTACTTGTTCATTGGCAGCAAAATCAAGAGACAGATACAGTAAGATATTTTAAAGCACTAGTATGCTACCTTTGGTGAACTATTAACCAGCTTTCTGCCTCAGGAAACTTACTTTGTTTGCAATAATTATTTATAAAATATAGAACTTTATTCCCTTGTCCTTTTTAGTTTGACAATCTTTCTCAACCCCTGGTTGGTTAGGGGGTTTTATTTGCTTCTTCCTATACTTTAGTGTTTAGTTTAACAAACTTCTATTCTTTGAGCATAGAATATTTTATATCCCAGTTTCCATATGGACTGCTAATAGAGGCTGCAACAACAGTAATCTCTGTAAATATGGGTCATACTCTTTTGCAATAATTTACCCAAAGGATTTTTATAGATGGTATTTCCTAAGGTGGTACTACTTTTTGTTACCAATAGATTAAATGGGTATGTTTGAAAGAAAGCAGTCAGACAGTTCTTATTTTAAACACTTTTCACTTGCCCTTTCAACCTGCATATTGTTTTGCCAGGCATTTATATGCAAAATATAAGCATTGAAGTGTCAGAATTTGTATATTCTTACAAGAAGATGAGAAGAGAAAAATTGTGCAAAGTTAAAAACCAATTTTCTGAAGTTTTCTACTGCTTTCACTATTCTCTCACTTTTAAAGTAAAGCAAAACTGGAAAATATCAGCTGTAGAGAAAATTATGTGTGATAAACTGTTAAATACAGTGGCAATAAAAAGAAAAATGCACCTGAAAATTACAGTAAAAGCATAGGTCTGCCAAGAGGCTTTCTGAGCAGTACTATTTTTTTTGTTGTCACATTGCACTTAAGGCTAATTAGATCATTCCAAAAGAAATTGGTATTGGATTATTTCAGAAGTTTTTGAAATATTTTATGGAGATTTAAATTTCTGATGGTATGTCTATCCCAAATATGTATTCTTCTAAGTGAAAATTTTCAAATATTACTTTTTTCTGAATAAGCAAGTTTAAAAAAACCCTAAACCCCACTCCCAAAAAAAGCCCACTAAAAAAAAAAAAAAAAAAAACACAAGAGAAAAAAAAGAGGAAAGCCACAGTCAAACTTAATGGGGCATGGTTTGAGTTTTTAAAGTCGTTTTTGTTATTTTCAGCATCCTTATTATCTACACATGAATATTACATTCTAAGGAAAATTCTCAGGTGATCACAGCACCAATCTACAAATTCCTTTTTTCCCTCCTGTATTGAAAGCAATGTCTTTTACAAACTCACTTATGAGAAAAGGGTTGATATATTTATTACTTTCTGTCTTTCTTTCTCTTCTACCCTGGTTTCTTTATATTTCTGAGGTAGATGTATTCAATCTTAAGTGCTTGATTCCAGTCTAGCACTTCTGTGAGAGCAAGAATTTTTTTTTTTCTTGGCATCCAGCAAAGGCCTGCAGAACTGTTGCAAACCCTACTATTTCATAGGAACCAGGAAAAGATATCCTGTCCCAGGAATAAAAAGATAAAAAGAGCTCATGAGGCAACACCTAACATAGTCCAAGAGGGAAATTGTGAAATGTAATCATAAATTAAAAAGAAAAGAGATAAGCAACTGCGGATCATATCAATCTAATATAAAATATGTGAATCCTTTATAAAAACACAGTTATTTCTCAGAAAACCTCATATTGGTATGGACAGCAATGATTCATCTTAGCACTACATCTTCATCTGTTCTTTATGGCCATGAAATACACCTCGGCTTATTATAGTAGCGAAAAGCAGGCTGTCGTTTTAGGAAAATATATGTTTTAAAGTTCTGTTGTTGTCAAAGTTTAGTATCAATATCATTTGTAGATTATATATATCAATATAGTTGTAGATGTGAGTTCAGACCTTACTAGAAACAGGTCAATAATTTGGCAGAAACTCATATGCAGGGCCACAGTTCCACCTTCCCCTTCTCTGGGTACTTGTTATTCCTCTCCAGCTCTGGATATGTTTCCATCTCTTCAGATTGTTTGCCATTCTAGAGGGTCTGTGCAACTTTGCAAAGTTTTACTTTGTATTAGCTGTATTTCTAGACAGGAGAGCTGGAGGAGGAAAGAGAAAGGGGCAGATACAGGTGCCCTGTAATTGAGTGTTTAAGGTATATATTGCTCATAAGGCCAGTGTGGCCCTTGCCTTTACTAAGAGGCACATTGCTGAACAGACACTGTGTCAGGGATGCCAGCAGAGGAGAGTTCATAAGCAGGATCAACATGATGGTAAAATTCTGTAAGTCCCTGATATCTTGCATAACACTAAGCTTGAGAATTTCTTTTTGGCTGACTTTATTCAACCCTTTAATTCCCATGATAAATCTTTGACACATTAAAAATAATCTATACACTCAAAAAAATGCACTCATCTCTCATATGCAGAAGTTGCCCATTCCCGTAAGAATAGCAGTTAAGCTGGCACCTGGTGTGTCACACTGTGTATATCTAGATGAAAGGGAGATTCCTGGCCAGCATGTCTCCACAGCTCATTGATCTCCCTCTGCAGAAAGACTGGTATGTCTCCCTACAGACTTCTCGGCAGGATGATTTAAAACTTGCTGTTGAGCAATTTAAAGTCTGGCATGGGATATCTGTACATTGCACAGTGAGGAGCATATTAGTAAGCTGCCACTTTTGCTTGCAGAGGAGGGCATTAAATCCCATAGCACGAGCAATGTCCTCTCAGAGCAATTTAAGGGATATTTTGTTAACACTTATAATATGAACCAGTGAGTCAGACTTGAGAGTGAGAAATCGAGGGACATGGGAATAGGTACTTGCAAAGAAAGGAAGAGATGGAATGAAAGAGAAGAAAAATGTATATGGAGTTGCAACATGAGAGGGAAATGATGAACACGTGCAGTGTGTTTAGTAGGATCACATTTTGCTTGGCATGCTCTTGTAAATGCCAACTAAAAGCTCCAAATGTTATGTTAGGAAGTAGTCATGGGTAGATACATTTTTTGACTTGGGAGCTCAGTGTGTTTATTACACTCTAACCAACTGAGTTGTATACTGGTATTTTACAGCCCATAATGATATTTCAAAATAGAAAGCAGTTTATATGACATTGAATTGAATAATTAAAAGGATCTTCAATTTGTGGGAGTATTTCAAAATTTTAACTTTAATAGATTTTGATCAGGATATACTGTTAAGGGCACTGGAAAATCTAGTTTAAATTGTTCAAATACACCAAAGATTCAGCAGCTATAAACAGTCCTGTGAGGGTGTACCTCACAAAGAGACTGTTTGCTGTCCAGATGAAAGAGGTTGCCCAACATTTCAATATGGTTTTTTTCTTTCTCCCTTGAGCATTTTTGGCAATTAGTCTTCTGGTTTTTTTTAATGAATACCGTATTTTGGTTAAGGGAGGTGAACAAAACTTTTATTTTCAGCATTGCTTTTGAGGGAAAAGTTTGTAAAAAAAAAATAAATTTGAAGATAGGTTTCTTGGTCTGGATCTTTGGTGGAAAAACCTTTTGAATACCTTTAGTGTAATATTTTTAAGCAACTCTGTGTTTTATAAGACAGGAACAAGCATTTACATTTGCAGCTGTGAGCCAACTAGTGCTCACAAACAGTAAGCTTAAACAAAGTGAAGAATCTAGTAAAAAACTAGTTCCAAATGTGCAATATTTCCTAATGTTTGTGTCTTGCATGAGGCTGAATTCCAGAATGACCCCCACATAAACAGCAGAAGGGCTTTTCAGTAGTCTCTGTCTGTTGAGAGTGTTGTATCATGCTGGCACATTATGTTGCATCCTAGTACGTATGTTGTGCATAAAAGAAGGTAGATACCAATTATAATTTCATAATGAAGTTTACAGACTGTTTTCATGGCTGTATTGTAAGACCGGATATGATAGTTAAAGGTATAATGCTGTGGGATACCATTATTCCTACCATGTAGTGTTCTCTTGGGTCTCTTTTAACTTTTTCCTGTTCCCCATCTTTTGAATAAAGAATAACATTTGCCTGTGATAAAAACAGGGCCAACATATTCAATAGATACATGCATATTGGTGAAAATAATTACATCATTAAAGATTTTAAACAGAATTTTTGTCAGGCACTACGGTTTTTATACTTACTAGTGTTTTCATTCCCAGGCGAAATGATCACTTTGGCATTTGAGGTGCAATAAAGCATTGTAATGTTTTACAGATGAGCAGCATTTGTCATTAAATTTTAGTCCCCAAAAGTGTGAGATGCTCACAAAGACTTAAAATCTACTGTAACCCAGACTGGTCCTGAGTTCCTGAAGATGTCACCTTCCTTGCTTACTGACAGTTTGCTAAACCAGTGCATGGAGTGGGCATAATGGCAACATTGATTAAGTGTAAGTGCAGGGCTGTGTGCACGTTTTATAGTATTGGTATAGGGAATAGTTCAACATCAGGGGATTTTCTTACATTTTTGAGAAAAGCCTTGCTGTGTCTGTAGTCATTTTTGAGTCATTACATAATAACGAATGGGCACTTTTTACCTCATGCAGCAAAGTTCAAAACCTCTTACTTTCCAATCTCCTGCACTGGAGATCTCTTGATGTTGTGGCTCTCCAACTGACTTCAATTTTTTTAAATTTTCTTTTCACTGATGCCTTGTATTCACTCAATTCTCTTATTTTCTTGTACTGCCAATCTTGTAGTATCAATTATCCTATGTAGTATCCCCAGCATATGCAGTGTAGCAACTCATCTGTCCAGGGTATGTCTCCATATCCTATGTAAGAGTCTTCTTCTCCACAAAGTCTGTTCACTGAGACTTTTCTCATCTTTTTTTACGCATTGCATTTTTTCCCTTATTTATCCCATTGGCTGTTAAAAATGTTTTACAGCTAACAGAGCTTCACATTTCTGTTCACTCACAAGTTTCTTTTCTTTTCCTTGCTGATTATGTTACCAGTTTTACCTCACCTCTAGCCTTGTTCCCTTCCCTTATCATTTCCTGAAGTTCATGACCAAATAGCCTAAATGTAGCCAGCTTTTTGAGCACAACCTAGTTTCAGTTCCAAGAAAAACAGTGGAAGGTGATGGCTATCTTTTCTTAGATTAATTTCAATTTTCATATGTAAAGTCTGTAGGGAAGTGATTTTCATCTTGTCTGAAGGTAGCCAGGTACAGCCTGAAATACTGGCCACTTTGACAATTTGACAACGGAAGACATGAAATGTATTTAGTGTATTAAGTGGGTATATGCCTGTTTGCATTTTATTAGAAACATAGCTATCCTTAAAAGTTTGATTTTTTTAATGTCATTACATTTTCAGGGTGAAATTCTCTTTAATGTTAAAATTATAATCTTTAAATCATTTCACACAGTATTCTTTTTTTGTGTGTGTTTATGCACATCTGTATATCTCTACACAGATAAGAGCAGAACCCCTAGATCACCAAACATGACTGCCACACAGAACTGAATGCTTCTGAATTTAAATACTTTCAGAATATTTATGAGTGTTTTGTGAATTACACTAAGACTCTGCAAATGGAAAAGTCTAATTTTAATTTCATTTGGACTCAAGACTTTATTTTAGGCCTATTTGCCATGATGCACACTGCAAAAATCTGAAACATATTCCCCAAAATCTGTCTATACTGTTGACAGAGGAGGTTTCTTATTCAGGGTCCTGCTACAGGTTATTCTCTGTGTTAAGTGGCCAGACTAAAACATTTTAATCTATTTGTCCATGGACCTCTGCACAAAATTATGATTAATCACTGTATCTTTCCAACAGCCACTGTCTGCCTCATGGTCCTTGAATGAACAATGCAAGGAGCTGGCAGGGTTGTCAAGATAGTCTAATACATTATCTCTCTGTTAGTAGGCAGAGGTTAGGTTTCATCAGTTTGTTTGAGGGGACAAGGTACATTACAATGTATTTCTTATCTGTATAAAGTCTTTGCAGTCAGTTACTGAATCATATCTGTGTCATCACTTCAAACCTATTGGCATGAAAGTAAAAGCTCTACATTTTTTTACCCTACTTTTATATTGGGAATTGTAACTTTCCATGCTGGGGGAGTTTTTGCTTGTTTAGTTTTGTTTGGTTTTTGGTTTTTTGGTTGGTTTTTTGGTTGGTTGGATGGGCTTTGTTTTTGATTTTGGATTTTTTGCTAAGAAAAATTCCTTAACAAAAAATATTTTCAATGTATCAGTCAATGTATAAAATATAGGAACATTTCCCTGGAAGAGTTTAAGGAGAGAGTTTTAAAGTTCTTGGCTCTTGAAAACTGAAAGATGTCTGTCTGGCACTTTATATTTTTGTGGAGGATTTTTTAATTTATTTTTATATGTAAAGGTACTATTATTATTATAAACAAGTTTCACTCAATCTCCAAACCAGACAAAGCTGCATAAAATATTTTGGCAACACCCCTTTTATTTATCTGATCATAAATACTTAGTAGTATAAAGAGTATTGGCTTCAGCTTTGTTTTGTAAAAAATACAGAATATCTACAGAAAAATATCTTTGGGTTTCATGAACTATACTGTCAATTGTAAAAGTAGTATCTGTCTCAGTTTATCATGGAAGTTTTGTGAGCAGCTCTACTATCTAAGGCATAACTTTCCAGTATTCTCACTGTGATAATATTTGTCACATCTTAGTGCTCACTAGTGAAGTGTAAGGCGACCAAGCCTAGATGGAGCCAGTAGAAAATGAATCTGTCTGCCACAGATACTTCAGACAAAATTATTGAAGTTTAGTGGCAGGAAAGTGGCTACCCCTTCAATGGATTGAATGATGACAGAAAGTCTCTAAGCCTTGATAAGGTTGTGGCCAGGCTGGCTTTTGGTCTAGAAAATAGATAAAAATACTCTGTCTTTTGGGTTTTTAAGCATGTCTGGTTTCTTTTTCCTGTCTGCATGCCAAAGTGTAGCTTGCTTATTCATCTTACAGGATGCCTTTAAAATTAATCATAATTTTTTATGCTTGTCTCACAATAAATATGAGGTAGAAGGGGGTGATAGTGCTGGAGAAGAGTTTTTATTACAATGAAAATAAGAAACTACTTCTTTTGTTACAGGTGACAATTGTTAGACTCTGAATCTTACTAAGTACCAGATTGCAGGACTAATTCTTACGCTCTGTGGCTGACTGTCCATTCCCTCATAGATTTTTTTTTTGTATTAATTTTTTTAACTTCTTCATGGATTGCCCACTGTTTTATGTTCCCTATCTGTTTTCTTATTGTTGCGGCTGTTTAGAAGTATATTCTTTCTGAAATAATGCAAGCAATGCTTTAGCTAAATTTAATACTTAAGGAGATTCAAGTCATGAACACTCTTAGCAAGTATTTATAGAATCTGCCCTGGGCCTGAATAAGTGATCTTCAGATTACTACAGTTAGAATTACTCTACTCTCTGGTTTTCTAGGCTGAGAAGACTAATTTTTGTAGGATTATATTCTCAACAAGACAAAATCAAGAAATTATTTGGGAAAAGAATAAGAAGCAAAAATTGCTAAAGATAACACAGCTGATATCTTTTCTGTCGAACTGATAAGCTCACTTTCGAGCCACAATTGGCACAAAATGGGACAGAGGTTGAGAGTAAATGAACCAAAGTCATTTTGCTGAAAAACAGTGAGTTTGAGAAGCGGTTGAAAAGTATGAAGTGAGATCGTTTGAGCATCAATTTAGCAAAGAAGCTTAGCATACAGCAAGCTTGCAAACCATTCCCATCACACTTACCAAGTTCAGCATACTACCTGGCTTCTTCAAGAGCACACTATGTCCCTCGCCACCTCCATCTTCCTCTCCCACTCTCAGATCAAGCCTTGGGGATCTGTCCTGCTTCTGAGGATTTGGTTGCAATTGGTGGAGATGGCTCAATAAGGGTACTGAACAGCACCTATAAAAGAAAGTACTTGTAATGTGGAACTAAACAGTTTAAGTAAAAACAGATCTTTAAAACAATAAATCAATCTATCATGTGCCTTCCTTTGCCTAAGGGTCATAATTCTCAGGAACTGGGCAATACTCACCTTCCTCAGAAATCTTTTTCCACAGTCTCTCCAGTGGCAACCTATCTTTCCACACAGGGCCTGACAATCGAATCTCCAATCCTTTTCCAGGAATGTATTTTTAACTGTTTTGTGCTCTTTGAGCTCTGCACTGGTAGTGTCACTACCAGTGGTAGTTGACAGTGGTCATTTTGATCTGGAACTTGGAAATATGTCACTGTATGCAATTGCTTCTCCTTTTGTGACTGTTGAGAGTCTTCTGTTGTTTTCTCCAAATATCCTCTTCCTTCCTCCCATTATTGAATTAGATCCATTACTTTCTTCATAAAGTTCTATCAACTCACCACAGTTGAGTTAACCCAGTCCTGAGTTGAGTTATCAACTCGAGTTGATAATCACTAGTGTTCATGAGATTTTTGAACCTTTTTGTCTTTGATGATTATCTTGCACCTCCATCCTGATCAGGGTCTCACTGAAGTCAGTGAGAAGTAGTGCAGGAAAAACCTGAGCGAGAGGAAGGTGCTCAGGTGTTTGCTTGCTACTGTGAGAAATATGACTTGAACCAGGGCTGAGCTGACAGAAGCAATGTGGTTTTGCCTAAATCTCATCAGTTTCATGAAAAGATGAAGAATCATTCATGGCAAATAGAGAAAACCTGAGAAGCTGACAAAAAATTGCCAGTGGCAATTGTTTTCCAAGTGAGCTAAGACTATTGCGCTTACTTTAAAGGTAACTTTTTATCTGTTTTTCTAGATCACACAGTTAAATGTTGTGGATGATATAATGAAACATCCTTTTCCTCTACCAGAAGGATTAGGTTATTCTAATTTTACATTTAATAAAATCCTGATTAAGCTGAATGATCAGCCTTCAGACAATACACTTGCACACTGTAGAAATTGATAACCACTTTCACTGGTTTAGGATTTATCCCTGTGCAAGGCTAATGGTTACCTTTGCCTCTATTTCACCATTCCGCTGGCTTTTCTGTTGTAGGTACAGCCATAGATTTATACAGTTCTCCATGCTTTCAAATTTAACACTGTCACAAACTAAGCCTCCTCACAATGAGCCTTTCATGTGCTGTCTTTACATATCTAAGGACTTTTCTTGCTGAAGAAGCATATGTATGGGTTGTATGGGCTTCACTGAGGCCCTATCCAACCACTTGCATCTTCCTTCACAGAGAGCAGGATGCAAGCCAAGAGACAGTGAACTGTCCCAAACCCACACAGTGAGTCAGTGATATGGTTGGAACTGGAACTAAGTTACTGCTAGCTCTCAGCTTTAAGTGCATTAAGGAGTAATGCTTCTCATCTTCTGTATTCCCCTTGGTATGAATAAATAAGCTCAAACTCCTAGGAATTTCATAAAATCTCCCAAAACCTTGAGGACCACAACCGTACTAGTTAGACCAGCACCTCTTACATAATCCTGGAAAAATGAGTAGCACAAGCTTAAGGTTGTCACTTATCAGTCTGAAGGTTGTAGATAATTTTTTGAAGGGCTGCCTAAGGGACACAGAAGTTCTGACTTCCTTCTTCACAAAGTAGTGTGTTATTAGCATTTTGCTGTTTCAACAGAGGCAGCCTTTCTCTAAATTGCTGTTTCTCTAATAGAAGCAGAATATGTAGAGATGTTAAATGGACAGTGACAATGGGAACTGCTCTTTAGAAAAGAACTGCGTTGTCAAGGGTTCCATACTGTGTGAAGATTTTTTTTTTTGAATTAACGTGAGACCCCCAGATAGCTGTGTTGTCTCACAACCTGGTATGTTAGCAAGCAGTAGGTAATCCATCCTGGAAGGAGGATATTTAGGTGGGACAAAGACTGGAATTGAAGATTCCCTGGCATTTCCCAAGAATAACATCGGGATCTGTGTGAACTGGTTTGGTAAATATTTTTGTATGTTACATAGGCTGCCATTTGCATGTCAAGTAGTCAGAATATCTGCATACATTACACTACTTCTTTAAAACAATCATTTTGGTAACCTCAGTATTACTTGTAAAATCCCTGGGATTTGATACTAATTTACTCCCAAGTAAGATTTCATTTTGCTATTTAAATGATGTCTACCAGTGAGGGGAGCCAGCTATACTTGTATTTGAAAAAAAAAAGAAATTGTATGATAGACATGCTATTTTACACCTGACTTTGTAAGAGTGGCTTCTGATAGGTTGGAATGTGTCTGAATATTTGGAAAAGATCATGGGAAGATCAGTGTCATAGATATTTTTCCTCTTTTGGTAGAAAGCAGAAGAAAATGTTTTGTAGGAAAAAGAAAGTGTCTCTGAATTTTACTTCATTCTGCAACATTCCCATAAGCTTCTATTAGAAGTTATCACCACAATTTTGGCTGCCACTTTTGCTGAATCTATTTAAATACATTTTAAAGGTGAACTATTTGCTGCTTGACATTTTTTTCTAGATTATGTTGCAGTAGTCTATCTGATTTGCAGTCAGATAGAAAACATTACAGCTTGAAAATAAAAGGTTTCAAAGCTTCTTCCCCCCCCAAACCTGTGCACGTATAGGTCTCCCTACATTGACAACATCTAAGGCCATCGAACAAAGAGGACAGCTTGCCAGAAGTGCTCAAAAAGAACTGACATTTAAATTAAATTTTGAAAGTATAAATCTGAAACTTATGAAAAGAACAAAGTGTAGCTGGTGAAGCTGAGTAAAGGAGAGATGAATGTGAAGGTGGTTTTTTTAATGTGCTTAGCAGACCCAGCTGGAGTGTTATTTTTAAAATCTTGGCCCTTACTACACACATAAAAATATTCAAAAATAATAGTAACATAAAGCCTGATTTTCATATTGCCCTCTGTAGCCTCAGTGAAATAACAGACATGCAAGTGGTCTGGAGAAGAACTGCAAGGAACCAGCCAAGGATATATGATTTCTTAATATCATTTAACTGTTGTTTCTTTTTTTCGTTGTTGGATAATGATAAAAAGGCAGACTAAGTGCAATCTAAAGTAGATATTTTTGGCAAGATCAAGCCAATATAGGATTTACATTTTTGTTTTCTACTTTGCTATTTATCAATAAAATTTTCATCCCTCATTAAAGAAAAAATTACAGATCTCACATAATTTAATGTAATCTTGTAGAAAAGGTTTATGTAAGACTTTGAAGCCTAGTGAAATCATAACATAAATCTGTATTATCAGTGTTTCAGCAACCATGTGTTGATCTACAAAATGAGTGAAAATGGTGAAGAAACATTTTACAGTGTGATATTGAACCCATCAGCTTGATTATGGCAGGTTCCCAATCTGAGTGTAGTCCTCTGCCTTTCACAGTTTCCTGTGACATAAAAGGACACTTCTCTCATCAAAAATGTGGTGGCATTTCCCAAGGTCCTAATTTGGTACTGTTTGCCAGATCAGGAAGCACTAAGAAGTGGATCCTTGCTTCTAGAACCTGCTCCTCTGTTTACATCCAAGCAGTGCCAAGTGCATTTGTTCCCAGTGGTCCTATAAGCCTTGAGCTCCCTCAGCTTCGGAATGAAAGAGATGTGTGCAGTGACATGCACCACCTTGGTTTAAACAGCATGTTTCATGGCAATTTTCCATTTCTTGTTTGAAGTTAGAGACTGAAGGCTGGAAATCTAGGTTAAACTATTTTGCCATTTTAAATACAAACAAAAATGGGTGGAAGGTAACATAGCTTGGTGAGAAAGTTTGTTTAAACTGTAGTTGAAGTACTGAGGTTGCGAATGGATGAAGAATTGTTTTAAACAGTGATAAAAAGAAAAGGAGTTTTCCTAGCAATGTTTGCATGAATGCTCTGAAATGTAAACTTCATGTCATCCAGTATATTTTAAACCCTCATACATTTGAATCTTCAACTGCAGTAAGTACCGATTGCTTTTTTAACTAGAATTGATTATGCAATTGATTATGCCTGTCTTTGTAAGTGCCAGGTATGGCCACAACAGCCCTAGAGTGCAAGTACTATTTTGTGGAGCATGCTAATGAATATATGGAGAATAACATTATCCACTTGTGTCCTCAGGCCCAAACTTGTAATTTATACACTGCACTGTCTTTGTAAATGTTGTTGGTCTACAGGAGTATTTATAGATTTTTGTCTCTCTTCAGAGTCAAAGAAGCAGAGGAAGTCTGCAGGCAGAAAAAGGGGAAGTCGCTATACAATATAAGACCAAAACATGACTCTGGAATTGTAAGTAAAAATTGTAACAATACTTCTGTTTCCATCACTCTTTCTACCTTTTCTCTTTGCATTTTATAAATATGTTATTCTTGCTGTATGTTTTTGTTGGGTTTTTATGGGTTGGGGTTTTTTTGGGATTTTTAAATGTCTAACACTTTCATTAATGGTGGTAGATTAACAAATTTGAAATCTGCCCACGAATATTACTCCACAAAATAGATGCAGCACAAGTACATGTGGCATATTATTGCCCCACTATTGCCAGTCTGTCTTCTTCCCAGTCTTGGTGTGGAATGCACCTAGAAGGCAGAAAGGCAGTTCTTGTCTTCAGGCTTTTTTGGGCTATGTTCACCCTCTTTTCTAACTGTGTGAAGAGTAAGGAAGACTTTTGATAGTTACACATTTTTCAAGCTGGATCACTGTATCAAATACAGCAGCTTCTGATCCACTGATATGGATCTGTTTGGAATAGAAACACTAGGAAAGATAATACTGTGCTCTCACCATTCTTTTGAAAACAAATAACTTCAGTGATAGTAGAGGCGTAATTCTGGTCATTCAATGAAACCTTTCCCCTATGATTGCCTAAGCATTCCAAGGATCATGACTGATTTTACAGAAAGGTAATATTCCTCTAGTGAAAAATTATTCCGGTACCTCACAAGTAAATTATAGCAGCAGCAACTGGCCATAGTTTATATTTGTAAAATATTATAACACAAGATTTTTTCATGTGTCTCTGTCCATGCCCTCCCCCTACACCCTGAGACATGACTTAATTCTGTTGTGCTTTGTAGTCATGGCTATATTACTGTGACACATCTTGTAAATGAAGCATGTGGTAATTTACCGTATTCTAACTAACACAATCTGATAGAGGAAGAAGTAATATTGCATTTATTTTTTTCTTATTCCAAATGTTTAATGAGAATTAGCAGTAGTTAATGCCACAAGAAATGGAGTACTAGCTTGGGAAGGAATGATAGACTACATTTTATCAATTTTATTTAAATCCAGATCAACACGTTATTTCAAAAAACCAAAAAATTAACATTGTTTTGGACTTCTCCATTTAACTTATATTTTGCTGTATATAAAGACACTGAGATATTTCTTTTAGGAAATAACTATTTGCTTAATTATTCCTGTATCATTATTATTTGCACTGAAACAGTGACCTTCAGTCTTAGCGAAAATTTGATGAGTGAAAATGAAAGTAAACAAAAATATTTCACAAGCAGTGTATAGCTGTAGTCTACTTCAGTTCTAGCTTCAAATTTGTTAAATAAATTCTACAGTGAGTATAACTGAATATTTGCCTACATATTTTTAAGCTTTTCATATTTGTGTGAGGTGGTTCTATGTATACTCAAATTTTTACCTTTTAAAAAATTTATTTTATTTTTCAGAAAGCAAAGATAAGTATGAAAATCTAAGAGAAGAAATTCAAAAGCCATTGTTACCTGGTTACCAAAACTCAACATACCTGTGGGTGGGGAGTGAGAGGGAAGGAAACTACATCATCGTGATCATTTGCTTCCTTGACCTTTTAAATTTTGCCTTTTGTTCTCTAGTGTTTTCCACCAACTAATGCGTTACTGTGCATTCATTCACGAATGTAATCACTTAAATGGAGTGCCCAGAAATAGACTAGGTATGGACTTGAAACACCTTCCCTGTACTCTGTATCTCCTTTGCCACTCAAAAATGGTATTTTGTAAAGTGTATGGTATATTACAAATAGGACAAGTCAGCATGCACAAAAGGCAGCATCTGCATCAGTTCTGAACATGCTGAAAATTGCATTAAGTTGAACTTCATAAGAATACTACTTGGTACAGCAAAACATTTCCATTCCTACTGGCAACATCTAGCACAAATACTTCATGGCACTGCACTTAGATTAGGGAAAGAAATGTTACTCCTAGTGAATTGTTTGTATCCGTTTCATGTTGGCATTTGTAGTTTGTATTTTGAATCGTTAAGTGCTGTTTATACAGTATAATCAATGCTTTCCCAACTTGTTTGGTTGCCCTCCATGACTAAATATTTGTGGAACAAGATGTTTACTGTAACTATCTTTAAAATCAATAAGGCAGCATACTTTTACTTCATCTTTTGCCAGATAGTGAATGCCAGGTGGTATGGGGGTCAGAAATCCAGCATTAAAAAAAAAGAAAAAAAAAAAAAAGAAAAAAAGAGAAAAGCAGGAAAATACAGAAAAGCACAGAACTATGATAAAGAGTATGAGAGATTTGACTATTATAGTTTGTTAATATATAAAGCAGCTAATACTTTTACATGAACTTTAGAAGGTATAGCATAGTTTTAACTGATGATCACTTAAGTCAGACAGGCTTTTGGCCAAATGTACATGACTTTGCTTCTGGAATTAGCTTTACAGTTAATTTAAAACTCCTTTAGAAAGCCATTAAAAGATGCACATGGAGACAACATTTATGGAAAACAGTAGCCAATTCTAGTGACAGAACATAGACTACCAACTAATTGACATCAATGTCACACTTAACAGAACTGCAGACATTCCCTCCAGGCTTTCAGTGTCCCTGACTAGGAGGTTAATGATTGAAATATGACTTAGGGCTTCCATTTTAGACCCACGTGCTTAATTCCTATTTGCAATCCAGAATTCACTAAATCAGTTTTGGTCTCCTCAGTTGACAACAACCCCTTCCTCCAGTCCTTATTTAAAAGCCCCAAACCAATCAGCTTAATTGATAATGTTTTTCTTACAAAGATGATTTTTCCCAAAAGCAGACCATGTGTGCAACTCACTGGATGCACATGCTCACAGCTTTGGAGCCTGAAAGACACTCGGATAAGGCAAATGAGCTCTAACCTGCTGGGTTGCATTATTCCCTGTCTAATCTAGCACATCAAGAGACATTCTGAGCTGTTCAGAGGCTAATATACTCCACAGGGTGTCAAAAAAGGAAGTGCGAAATATGACCTCAGGAATCCGTTATTTTTCACATACACCAAGCACTAGAAAAGATGGGTTTTTTCACTGTGTGAAAAGCAAGTCTCCTGTTGCTGATAAACCTATGTGAAAATCTGTACTACTAAGAATTTCTGGCAGGGATATAAATTACCAAGAATGGCATTCTAAAATTTTGTGTTGATGGGAGTAACACTACCATTTGGGGAAGAGAAAATAAGAGATTATTTCCTGTTACAACTAACTTATGGAAAAAAAAAACCTTTAAAGAATAAAGCTATTTTAATGGCACTGATTCAAATCCATGTTTGTATTTATGTAAACAATAGTCTTTTCCTCCTAACTTTGCTCCTAAGTGCAAGGATACAGTAGCATGTTTTCATTTGTAGCCTTCCTGTTCTCTTCAGTACCTACAGTATGTATATTACTATACTAAATGAAATTAGATCATCTAACAAAGATCACTATGTGCAATACTGTATTTAGTGTTTCTATTCCAATTTTTTTAGAATGTTAATTTATATGAAAATAAAAGGAACAATAATGAAATAACTGCTTCTCTCTTCACTCCCTGGCTATCCTATAGTGTGCTACAAACTGCTTGTTCCCTAAGCACCACATCCCATTCTGGCTCCTGTGATCAAGGAGAAGCCTTTTTGAAGTGATCAGCGGAAACAAGGCTTCTTTGCTTGCCTTTTGGAAGGATAGTGACAATAATTCCCAGTATTACCTTCTCCCCAGGTGGCGGTAGTGAGATCTTCAGTGTCCTTTATCCAGTTAGACTATATATCACTCACTTCTTGGGCTTCTGCGTGCTTGCCAGTCATACATGTGGCTCGGGTTTGTAACCTGGTCCTACTAACACTGCCAAAGTAACAGTCTCAAGAAATTCCTATTAGGGCAAAAATCTGCATTGAAAAGTAATATCTGTATATGATGCCTTTTTTTAATCTATATGTGTGTGTGTGTGTGTTTTGTCCATCAAACTGGTAATCTGTCACATACATACCCCTTTTACTGCATCTGCAGCATGGGTGCTAGAAGTTGTTTCAAGCCCCTCTCTCTGTCAAAAGAAGTGTCAAAGGCTGATTGTAGCTGATGTTACCATATTGTGACCTTAAGATACACGCTGCTACAAAGATTTTTCTTTCATTTTACTCAGATGCAACCTATTTGGCTGAACATGCCTCTCTTTTATACAACTTCTCTACAGCCTGTTTTCAAACTTTCATGCAAAGTAGCTCACTATGTGCAGCACCACAGCTGACCCACAGAACATCCAGAGCAAACTCCCAGCATAAGTTTCACTTCCACTCTTTTTTAAGTGGCATACTCAACTTTTTACAAAATTTTGGACTAATGTTCTTTTGTTTGTTTGGGTGTGTTTTAAAGAGGTTGAACAGCCCCACTGGTCCCCTCTCCCCCAGTTACTGCAACATCAAGCACTCTACACTTTGAGTTGGCTGTAATTCTACAAGAGTTCTCAGACAAAATGCTGAACCTTTGTTGATTGCCAACACCACATATCACTCACTGTTACTTAAATGCAGCAGCAAAAGAAGGAGTTTCATACCTGAGCAGCAGATGTGACTTGCTCACAATAACAATCTTTTTTTATGAGAAGCTAAGAGGATTCATGTTGTTTTGCTTGCAAATTAAAGCCTTTCAGAAGCATAGTACTTTGTCATATAATGACACTGTAGTAGTTAGCTTTTTTTGTAGCACCTTTCATCACCCCAAAACACTTCCAAAACTTAGTTAAGTATTAACCAACTGTGGCAGTGGGAATAATAATTAAAGGCATCTTCCACAGATCTACATTTTTTCTTGCTGATTTTTCAGTGATCAGCTTAAAAAGTTGGGAATAAATATGAATTTTTTTGAGAGAAGGTATAGAAAGTCTTTGCATTGCAATTATTTTGTTGCAGACTCTAGGTTAAAAGCAAAGCTGAATTTGTGACAAATCCATTATATCAGTTACTTCAGTTATACAAATTTTAAACTGCTATGGACAAAATAAGAGAAAACATGAAGTTAAGTTTTTCTGAAGATAGCATAAACAAATCAGCAAAGGTAGGAGAAGGAAAACCATGCCCCACACAATTCATGTCTGCCACCCATCCAGAGGATTCCCATTATAAAAGAGGTTTTCTAAGCTATTCTCTTGCTTATGACAGATCCAATCATCTGTGTTGTACCTGTACCTGACAGTCATCCAACCTACTTGCAGAAGCATCCCATGGCAAGGCCACTGCCTCAAAAAAAAATGGTGTCTTTCTGAAGATAAAAGGTCCCAGCACTGTTTTCTTGTTTATCTCCAGCTGCAGCTCAAACGTGAGCTCTTAGAAACTTCACTTGCCACCCACTCCAAACTGGAGCCCTGCCAGCATGGCAGTCCCATGGTGGTTGAGGTTAACATCCTTCCTCCCTTCCCCTGTCCTATAGCACCACTCCACTTTAAGAAAGAGCTGGATCTGTCTCACCTAAAGCTTTTTTCATCTACTCAGAGATACTCGCCTTGCTCGTAGATTGCTTCCACAAGGGGGAGATTTTTGGATTACAGCATATGCCTCTGGTATGATGGTTCAACCGTCAAGCAGCAAGAGACAGAGAACTGGAGCTGGACTATGGGCTGTTCCTCAAGCAGGGGAGCTTCAGGTGGGGGCTGGGCAATTAAGCTACCTGCAAAGCAAGAGACTGACCAAGAAATTGGTGGAAATGAGGGAGGGATGTTTAGGACATGACTGCTGAGCTCCCTTTGAGCCAAGTGACAGAGGCGCTTGAGGGGGCCTGACCCCATCTACATAGCTAAGGCAAAACAAAACACTAATTCTTTAAAGCAGCAATCACTGGGAAAAAAAAAAAAAAAAAAAAACCAAAAAAAAAAACCTCCAAACACTGAACTGTGAGAGGATTTGTGCAAGAGTCAGGGAAGGGAAGGCAACAAAGAGCTCCTGGAAGGCAACAAAGAGCTCCTGCAAGTGTAGTGCCATAAAGGACATAGCCCTCCCTTGCTAGGTGTGGTCTAGGTTCTTCTGCCTCTTTCAAGACCCATGACAGGCATCTCTTCTGGTCACATGAAGGCTCATCCATAAGTGTGAGAACTCCCTTTCCTCACAGAAATTTTCCTTTGAGAAACTCCATTTTCTCTGGGTTGGAAAGAAAAAAACTCTACAAACCCCAAAATATTACCCTATCTTTGGAGTGACATACAGCGTACCTTTCAAGAGCTGATAGCAATCATTAAAGATCACCTATATCTAAGGTATAACCTCTTTTATTGCCTTATTAGTAGTTTGGTGCCTGTTACATAAGGATCTATATATGTTTTAAGCAAACCTATTTAGAACAGTAACTTATTTTATGCCTAATGATGCCAGTGTTTCAGCCAGCAGTGGAGGTTTGCTTGTCAGTTAACCAAAATAAGACAGAACTGGTGCATTCAGAATCAACTCCAGAATCTAAGATTGGTGGATTTTATTTTTCCCTCTTCCCTTGTAGGTACTTTTGAGGGAGGTGGGGAACATGGGGAGAAGTAGTTAGGTTTTCCCAAGCTCTCAGGGTGAGTCATCATTAACCTGTATTTGGGAGGGTGAAAAGAAGTTGGAGAATATACTGATTAGAGAGCAGTTGGTCACAAGCAGTTGAAGCAAAACACCTGGATGCCATATAACCCTAGAGTAGCTTTATTATTTAATCTATAATTTAATAGTTGACCTATAAAATAATTACATTATACTTAAAGCATTTCTTCATTTTTTGTATTCATTTATAAAACGAGAATTAAATACAGTTTTAACCATAACAAGCTCAACTCAGTTTTTACATAAACACAGCTCCTAGAAGGAGTTTTAAGCTGCAGCATATTCATATTGCAAATTGATGAAAAACCCAGGCAGGGCATAGCTTAAAGGTAAAGATTCTTACACGTTTTTTTAAACTGAATTTACTAGGGTGCTTTTCTCTCTCTGGTCCAAAATGTCTGACTTTCAGTTAATTCCTTTCAAGTGGAGACTGAAATCCCTGGAGCCTTACTAGACTATATTGCCACCTTTCCCCTCTGCACCCCACCCACCCACACCAACACTCTCACGCCTAGACTGAATGGTGCCCATCCAGGGGCTGGCACGATGCCACAAGGCAGGAGCAACAGCCCCTAAAGCATTCCCTGTGTGAGGAGTCTCTCTGCGCACTTCTGACCCACTGAAAGGTCACAGCAGAAAAGCGACGTCTGTTCATGTAACAGGGCTACCAGACCCGAGCAATCTCACCCTGCCCATGCCAGTCCCTGTAAACCGCTTGGTGAACTCTCGTGGAGATCAGTCCCAAAAGCCTCTTAGGGAGGCCTGTCTCACATAATGGAGACCTGTGGCTCTGCAGTCCTGGCTGGCGACAGTGCTGAACATATTAACCCCTTGAAGTGGCTGCACGCAAAGAAGCCGGCGGGGAGGGGCTCCGGCACCAGGCTGGTTTCACTTGCCGCAGATGCTGAACTGTGAGACATGCACGGGGAGCTGGCGTGTCATTTTTAATTTGTAAGCTTCAGACAACTGAGTGTGCACTGTCTGTGGTTTGGGGGAAGGGGCTGGTTTGAGACAGGGTTTTAATGCAGCTGGGAGTAATACAGATCAGAACTGTAACAAATGGGATATACAGGACATGTTAAACTCCATCAACTGAATAACAACATAGTATGATTTAAAATGAACTGCAACTGTTCACCAACACGTATTGCACAGGTCTCAAAAACTGAGTGGACCACCAATAGTGTAGCAATTACAAGTTATTCTCTCCCTGTTCCCACAGCTGTGACCCATTCCAGCAGTACTGACTGAGGCGTTTGTCCTTTAACACTAATACATTAACATGGTTTCCAATCATGACAGAGACACCACTCCCAAAACCTGATGACACTTATGTAGCTTTTGTATTCAGTCCAGCAATGACCAAACTTTGTCCTTTGTGTGACAGTACTTTTATACCTTAGGGGACACATTGTTCCCTTAAGTGTTCTCAGCTCCTCTCCCACTACCCTCCCACCTTCCCCAGTGTGAGCAGGCATAAATATAAGCTCATAAATGGATGTTGTCCTTTTTGGAGTAAGAAACACACACACATATCGAACATACAAAAAGCTACCAAAAGCATAGTAAAACCATGTCCATTTTAAGCCAGGCATCTGACCTAGCAACCAAGTCTCTTAACATATTTTAATCGCTGGCATACTCTGCCACAAGAAAAATATACATGGCTAGGTCTATAATACTTTAAACAGCTGTTTACTATAGCTAGGTTACAAAATAAACACTGCTGCAGAGGCCATGTGTTCAATATACTCTAACCACAACAGCATCAGAACCCACCCTCAGTCTGCTCTGTGGTCACCGTGGCTGACCCAGCGCCTCACCCTCTTCCCCTTGCTTCTGATCTGCCGTTCAGACAACAAGCCCAGAACCATTTGTCATTGCACAATTGAAGTCCTCTTAAGGAAAGAAGCCTTGTCAGAGAGTCTCACTTGCTTTTCAGGCATTACTCCTCGTTACTCTCCCCCACCTGTGTCCCCCAGTCCTGGGCAGCAACCCAGCATTTCCAAGTGAGAGAAGCAAGCTCTGGATGAAAGCACAGGAAAAGCGTTCTCAGATTGTGGAGGGAACTGGAGTGTAGGGCAGAGGGCTTTACTCCACACAGTGGAAACATTTAATGCTGGATTCAGCCAACTGGTCACTTAGATGATCAATCCCAGCTTCTGGTAGCCTGCTCCACTCCAGAAGATTCAACTGCCAGATCATATTTAAAATACAATGAAACTTTACGGTGAAGTGCCTAACACAGCCCATTAAAAGGGAATTTTTCCAGTAGGCAAGTGACAAGGAGCCTTTCCTTGCTGGAGAGATGCCTCCTGAAAGAAAACAAAACACGCACATACAGACACACACACACACACAAAAAAAAAGTAACAAACCAACAAAATGGACAGTCCGCTCAGTGGGAGAGGAGAGGCAGCAGTATATCTGATGGAGGCAACACCAAGCAGCAGCTACATGCCTGTTCTGTTCTCACAGTTTGCCTGAGCTGTTTAGATTCACAGACATGCACCGGCACTGCTTGACCTTCTGAATTTTCTTGAGTCGGAACGGTGGGTCCAGCTCAGGGCACTCCAGCTGCACGGTCGAAGAGGTGACCTTGTGTGGCTTGCAGAAAGCACAGGACTGGAAGGACTCCTCCTCCTTTTTCACGTGCCGCGGGATGTAGAAGGAGTTGCACTGCCCATAGCAGAAGCGGTTGATGATGGTGCGGCTGATGCAGCCCTCCTCGCTGACAGTCTGCCGCAGGGGCTGCGTCTTGCACCAGTCGCTCTTGAGGTACTTCCTCTCGGTGACCACCAGGGCCTCCTGGCTGGAGGCCAACACCTCCTTGTTCAGCTGCTGCCTCCGCTCCGAGTGGTTGCTGCCGCTGCCTTTGTACGGGGAGGGAATGGCACCTGCAGGGCGGTTTTTCCTGGTGTCCACTACTCGAACCAGCGCTGCCATCATAAAAACGGACAAGGCAAATTTCCAAATCATTCTGCAAGGGCAACACAAGGCAGTGTTACAAGAAATATATTTTTAAGCCACTGAATTGTAATGGAGTTGGTACTTCACGCATACTTTTAGAAGAAGTGGAGATCTTATAGTCTTTATAATCCCATCACTTTTCCTAGATTGGCTCTATTCTAGGGTGATTACTTACCATGAAAAGGCCCTTTGGAAAGTCACACTGCTCCCTCTCACACTCTCCCCAAACTCTCTGACTACTTGCTTTTTCCCCACAGAGACACTACTGCTTTGATGGCTGACGTGGTGGTTTTACAGAAGCTTCAGCCAGAAATGTTTTCTCCTTCTCTGTGAAATCCTGGGCCAAACAGCTGGGCAAACTCCTGGCTAGCAATGGCTCAGGAGACTCCTGCCAACATGGTGAAAGTTGATTTGGGGATGGCGGGGAAGAGGCGAAGGGAATACAAGGTTACTTAAAGTGAACTCCAATCTGCTTCTTCAGCCCCCAAGTCCCAGCCCAACCTCATTCCACACAGAAGTAGCCAGGGGTGTCCAAAATACTATTTTTATTATTTTAAACTACTTCTGAAGTTTCTTTGGGCTTTTATGGCACTTACAGGCTTGTATTTGTTGTCTTTGTGTGAGGCCAAAACCTTGATGCATCTATTTTTGCTGTAAGAAGAAATGCTTAAACACAACTTTGAGGACTTCACAACTGCAATGCATCTTGGGCAAATGGTTTAAGAAGGTTTGTAAACATGAGAAGATTCAATATTTATTTTAGATGTTAAGGGATACGGTAGAGCATAAGATAGATGCTAAATTATAACAGTAATCCAGTTGGCAAAAATATTTTCTCCTATGGTTGTCTATTAGGTATTCTTGTTCTGTGGAGCATCTCTTACCAGCTCTTATCCAGTTCATTTTAGTAATGTGTCTGAATGCACTTCCAGAATATCAGAGTAGGTGTACTAAATTTCCTCATAAAGTCAATGCTGACTAGTGAATTGCTACAACTCATTTGAGAGTTTATTTCATATCATTCTCCCTGGGAAAGAAGAACAGAGGGTCTCTACAGTGCCAGAAGTGGGTGCAGAATAGAAGCTTCCCACATGGAGACAACACTTGCAAGTCTTTCTAAAGTGCTCTGCTCACCTTTGTTCTTAATGGATATTTTCACAATAATGTACAGAAGAAAGATTTATTCCTCTCTTCCCAGTAAAGCCTCAAGCCTTTCCAAGTAATGATTTTAATTTTCTTCCTTTAGAGACATGCCAAGACAAAAAAATCACCATCACTGGTAATTGTAATGTCTAACACTATACACACTTCACATGTTGCATAGACACTCCCATCTGGAAAATTTGCCATTTTCCAAACAATGAAATCAAAAGATCAAAACATGTTTGCAGTGAAGGTGCAAAAGAAGACAACAATACCAGAAACAAATGCTTCTCACCTAATAAAGCAGACCTAATATGTTTAACTCCAGTGGAGATAAAGAAAAGGAACTACTGTAGCAGACTGGTGAGATAACACCCCTTTAGTCTATTTTCTAAGCCTATAAGACCTCAATGCCAGACTTTGATTAAGTTTCTAAGGGGAGAAGTTTGAAGTGCTGAAGGAAAGGAAAGTGCTAATCCTATAGCTGTGAACAGAGGATATTCTGATGCAGAGTTAAATTTCACTAGATTGTATGCTTGAAACGAACCATCTTTAAATGGAAAGCAGTATTTATAAACCACAAAAAAGTTCATTCATCTGCAACCATGCCATCTCCCCACTGACACCCACTGTAGCCATGGGTACTTTAAATCAGTGGCCTATTTTCACACTGCTTAGCATTCAGCATGCAAGTCCAGAAGTTTTGTCCAGAGTCTTTAAATGAAGCAAGACTAGACTTGGCTTTGCTGGCAGGTATTGTCGCCAAGTCCATTGGATGTCAACCCACATAGCCAGGCCAAATCCTAATCAGGTAATTAGTTTCAGTTGAATATAGTGTTCCATGCTTCCTTTCAAACTGTTCTCATGTTATTCTGCACTGATGGCTGCATTTCAGTAGTAGATAAAACAACTGATCCTCAGTGCTTTGTATTTTATATAGAAAGGGGAGGAAAAATCCCCAAAGTTACAAATCTACATCTTCTAGAAAAAGACAGAAGTGAGCTGTCCACAAGATGCCTTATGCCACATGCCTCAGGCATACTCCTCTACTCCTTTCTTGAAATGCAAGGGATATTGCCTCTCCAGTCTAATTTCTCTTATCCTGGCATAGAAGAGGACAGCACAGGTCAAAAGGAGAGAGACACACCCTTTCCCCCACCCCTTCCTCCCTTCTTGTGATGATCTTTAAGGTTTTTTCCAACTCTCATAATTCTACAATTCTATGAAACCCTGTGTTACCACACCTACCCTTTCTTATCATAAAATGCAACTTGAAAGGGCATGTTTCCTTTTTGTGTCAAGAGTGGTGGTCAAGTAGAAATCCTGTGTAGGAATTCAGGAAAGCTGACAGAGAACTAAAAGTCTACACTATAGAGAAATATTACAGTAGCTTTCTAATTACTGAAATGATTTTATGTAGGCATGGAGAGCCATTCAATAGAGTAAGTAGGATTTATTCAGTAAGTCTGTGTTTAATAAAGAATTGTTAACCAAAGCCATTATTGTACGGTTATAAACACTGCAACACATGTTAGCAAGTACTTCTACAGACAGGTAGGAACACACCACTTATTTCTGTCATTGATCCTTATCAAACTTGAACCTTAAAATTTGTACATAATGGAGTAATAATCTACTTTACACTAGCAGGTCAAATGTGCATGCTGTCAGATCGTGGAATTTCTAATCACAGGGTTGTCCCTTACTAGCCTGTAAATCACCCCTTTCTAAGCCCTGGCACACAAATCCCCTGTTCAAGCAAGTAAGGGTGCAAACAAGGTCATCTGGTGCCAGCAACTTGCCAAGGACTACATATATTTTCAGTGCTCACAGGCAAAGAGAAGAGAAACTTCAGTACTCCCAGAGAAACAGAACATTTTGGCAAACTCAATTTGAATGCAAAGCAACCTGGTGAATGCTGTCTGTCTGCAGACAGAGTGGGATGAGAACAAACACAAAACGTATTGGAGAAGAATCTGGCTTTTGGCAAGGACAGGGCAGTTCTGCCCTACTTAGACAGAACAGAATGGAACAGCATGTGGCTGAGACCATGGAAGGGAGAACTGCCTCAAGAGACCAATACTTCTACAACTTGCACCAGTATCAGCCTGGGACCCCCATTCCTGCTGCACCAGGGGTCCCCATAGCAGACCCAGTGTCAGCTCCTGTGTGACAGTTTTCAACTTCTTCAAGCATTGTTGCCAACTGCTGCCGGTTCCCCCAACACCTTTTTGCCAGCATGTGAGCTGAGAATAACTTAACCTTAGATGAGACCCAACAAGGCTGGCTGCATTTACATATCACAAGGCAAGAATTTTCTCCTTGAGATAAGGAAATCAGCATCAAGTATGAGTTCCTAAACTCATCAAACCCAACATGAAAGAGCTGGACTATCAGGCCCAAGAGTGTAAAACAATCCTTGGCCAGGGAAGCAAGAATGCCACAATCGAGTCTGTCATTCAGAGGTCAGGCCACTGTGCTAGGAGGGGAAGACCCAGGATCACCATGTCTGCCCTTAGCTTTATTTCTTTGTATCCAATTACTGTGTAACATAAAATATCTACCAAGGCAGGCTCCCTCTTGCATACCAACCTTCTGGCCCTATAACTCATGCATTCTTGAAAGTAATCCAGGTCCAGAGCAGGACAGGCAGTAATGTAACCCCCAGAATAGCTTATAGTTTTTGTGGTTAGGGAAGTTCTCTCTGAATTGGAGCATGGGATTTGATTTCAGAATTTAAGGGCATAATTTCTGGAGAAGTTCCCCTGTGAAGAAGTGGGTGCTATGATCTGAAAGGCAGGGCAGGAGGTAACAGCAGCACCCGTCTGTGCTGAGTGACTGCTCTGATGTTTCCTCTGGTTTTCAAAGTCATGATCAGTTTCTCAGCTCAGGATGCAGATTCTGACTGGGAATTCCTGTTTCGTAGATCAGCCTACTTCAGGGTTACAAGCGGTTAAAAAGAAAGGGATGCAACTGGAAGATCACTCTTATTTTATGTCAGCTGCTCAGGAAATCAGGAGGTGAGAGATCCATTTGTTTGCTTTAGCATGCACACCTACAAAGCACTCAGCATTGACAGCATTCCTGGAAGCATCCTGGAAGCACCCTGATACAGGTATGACACAATCACCTCTTCACCAGGTCTTTCTGGAGGGAATTCAGAAAAAAACAAGTAACAGGCAATTAAAAACAAACAAACAAATAAAATAAAAAAAAAAATAAAAAAAAAAATAAAAAAAAAAATAAAAAAAAAAATAAAAAAAAAAATAAAAAAAAAAATAAAAAAAAAAATAAAAAAAAAAAAAAACGAAAACAAACATACAACCAGAAAATCCAAACCTACAAAACCTGTCATACCATGGAACTTGAGAGTCTATTCAGTTTAGTCACAGTATGGATTCATGAGTAAGATTTAGTTCTATAAACCTATCATACACCCATCAAATGTACCCTAAAAGTCAATTACTGGGAAGATGATAAATTCAGAGATTTTTAACTATTTGAAAATTTTAAATTTAATTAACTGCTGAAGAGCTTCCCTTGGAAAAAGATTTCTCTTAAACTACCAGGAAAAAGCAGGCATTACAGACTAGATTAAATTAGGTCCCGTTATGTAGTACAGTATATAGATGGCCACATTTGACCACCTGTATCACTCGTTTCCATTTTCCATCCTGCAAACTTCAGAGACACAAGAGCTCTCCTTAGTGATCAGCTGAGCATGGCTAAGTACAGGAATCCATGTTATCAAAAATTTTTCCAGTCCCCAATTACTTTCATATTAGACCTAGTCAGAAAAAGAATCTGTATAAACCAATCATATGTATAATAATGTAAGAACACAATGTACATGGTTAGTTCTCGCATTTAAGACGGGACACAAGAAGTGTTCCTTGAAGAAAAGCCAGGCAATAGCTTTTCAAAGAACTAAAACTTGGCTTTAGCAATAGATGTGGAAAGCCAGGATATATCAAATTCTCTACCAGGAAGCCAAATATGCTATTTATTTAATGTATTAATAGTTAGGCATGACTCTAATGGTACAATGTTCTCATAAAGGTTATAATAAAGACTAATCAGGCATCTTTGTGCGAAGGAGGTATTTGGGGCTAATTTTTCTCTTTTAAGTATCCTTTAGAAAAATTTCTCCCATGTCCCAACAGCATTAGCAATAACTGAACATTGTACTGTATCTCCTGTTGCAGAGACATGAGCATCTTATTAAATCATTCCATCATTAATAGGTTCCCATTACTAAATTGCCAAGACTGAGGCCAGCCACAACAACAAAACATGTAGGAGGCAGAGCAGACCAAACTTAAAGCAATGCAGAAAACACAGTACTGCAGCTAGGATTCAGTTACTCAGCTATTCAGATACAAAATCTCTGCACTACCAATGTTCTAGGAGTACTAAACATCCCTTTTCAAACCACTGCACACAACACCAAAGGCAGTAATTATTTAAATAAGAATAATTAATGCCATTACAGGCTGAAATTTTTCCATTCTTGCCCTCTAAGAATCTTCTACAGTGATTTGAAAGAAAGCCATTTTGTTGCATCACAGCCCTAACAGTAGATGGCTGAGGGACAAAACATTCTTTCAGACTTAATAAATTCCTAGTACCCTCACTAGCTCACTTCAATGAAGATCCTTCCTCCTCTCCATCTTTCCCTCTCCCTTCCACCAAGGAAATCCATCCTTCTCTCTTGCAGCAACACCTATCCACCGGAGGGCCAAGAGTGCCCACAGGGAACACCACGAAAATTTGAAGGAACCAGGAAAGGTCTTCCTGCAGGCTGGATTTCTTGGGAACCACATTCTACTGTCCAGACTTGCTTTGTTTTTTAAAAGGGGGAGATGAAGTTGGGTTTCAACAATGCCAGCCTGAGTTCCTCAGAAGAGGACAGAATTTCCCCCATAATGCCAGAACTCTTCCTTGTCAAGACAGTTCCTGAAGACAATGAATTTAAAATATTGAAAAATAGAATAAATCATCAACAGAATGGAAGTATGTAGAAAAAAGACAATGGTGAAGACAGTCTATGTTAAGATGAAGTTAGTTGAGAGGATGTTGCATCATACTAATTCACCTCTCACTATAGATTTTCTACTAATAAGAGCTTTATCTTGAATTTTCCCTGAAGAGACTGGGAGTTTAGAAAAAATCTTTATCCATGGACAAAAATATAAGAGGAACGAAGGACTCAGCCAATTATTCCTGTTGTATTCAGCAATGTGTAATGTGTAATTTTTAGGACTGGAGGAATAATGAAGAAAACTTGAAGGTAAACTAACCCTTAACATTAAAATTAACCAGCTTGAATGTTGGGTTTTTCCTTCTCGTCTTGTCCTCTCTCTTTCTTATCTGCCTTTACTGCAAACAGAAATTCATGTTTATAACCACTAAACTATTCTTTCTTTCAGGATTTTCAGACAAACTCATTTGAAACATGTTTAAATGCAGCTGCTCACTTCAGCAGTGTTAAAGGATCACACTACTCCGACGGTTCTATTTTTGCACACACCCTGCTACAAGGTATATTGATCTAAATACTGTATCACTGATCTATAGTATCAGGCTCTTTATAGGCTGAATCTTTCTTACCTTGCATAGCTTGTAAACCTGTGTTTCTTTTTTTCTTTTTTTCTAAGTAGTATTAGTATTGGAGGAATTGAGAGAAGTTTCTCATATTTTAAAGCCAGGACCAGGAGTTTGTGAATAACTCTGAAGATCCTGGTTCTAAACTAAAGTTCCAGAAGACTGGAGAGAGGGGGAAGAAAAGTATTGATGAAATTTGCCCTAATATTTTAATTTGACATACACTCACTAGCATTTATGTCATTAAGGAGATGGAAGTAGAGTCAGGCCACTTGGAATGAATATAGAGGTTGTCAGAGTAAGTGGTAATGAGACAAGGAAGGCTGAGGCCATCTGGAATTACATGTGGCCAAATATGTCAATGAAAACAAGAAGGGCTTCTCCAAATATATCCATAGCAAAAGGAAAACTAAGGAGAATACGGACCCGTTACTAAATGGATGCTGGTAACAGAGGATGCAGAGTTACTAAATGTCTTCTTTGCCTTGGTCTGGCAAGATCATCTCTTAGGACTCTATGACCCAGGACACCAGGGTAAAGAAATGTTAGAAGGAAGAAGAATTGGGTTAGAGAACACCTAAGAAAATCTGACATCCACAAGTCCATGGGCCCTGAGGGGCTGCATCCATGAGTGCTGAAAGAACTGGAGGACACCATAGTGAGGCTGCTCATGATCATCTTGGAAAGGCCATGGCAGTGAGGAGAGGTATCTGAGAACTGGAAGGAAGCAAATGTCACCCCAGTCTTTAAAAAGTGCAAGAATGAGAACCCAGGAAACTACTCTTCAGTCAGCCTCACCTCAACCCTGAGAAAAGTGATGGAGCACCTCATTCTGGAGGCCATCTCTATCCATATGGATGACAAGAAAGTGATCAGGAGCAGTCAGCATGGATTCATAAAAAATAAACCATGCTTGACCAAACTGATTGCCTTCTACCATGAAATAACTACCCATATGGATGAGGGGAGTGCAGTGGATATTTTTTACCTCAACTTCAGTGAGGCTTTCAACTTTGTCTCTCACGACATCCTCATAGGCATAGTCAAGAAGTGTGGGCTGGATGAGTGGACAGTGAGGTGGATTCAGAACTGGCTGAATGGCAGATCCCAGTGGGTCGGAGCCAGTTGCACACGGTCGAGTTGGAGGTGTGTCACTTGTGGTGTCCCCCACAATCAATACTGGGCCCTGGGTTGCTTACAATATTCATCAGTGACTTGGATGCAGGAGCAGATGACTTCTCTGACAAAACAAAGCTGAGAAGAGTGGCTGATACCCCAGGGTTCTGTGCATCCCTCCAGATGTACCTTGACAGGCTGGAGAGATGGGCAGAGCAGAACCACCTGCAGTTCAACAAAGGAACATGCAGGGTCCTGCCCCTGGGGAGGAACAACCCCCTGCACCAGCACTGGCTGACCTGCTGGAAAGCAGCCCTGTGGAGAAGGACCTGGGGGCCCTGGTGGACAACAAGCTGTCCATGAGCCAGCAGTGAGCCCTTGTGGCCAAGAAGGCCAATGGTATCCTGGGGTGGATTAGGACAAGCATTGCCAGCAGTAAGGGAGATGATCCTGCCCCTCTACTCTGCCCTGGTGAGGCCACATCTGGAGTGCTGGGTCAAATTCTGGGCTCCTCAGTACAAAAAAGAAGATTAAGGGACTGGAAGATGCCTCTTACAAGGAAAGACTGAGGGAGCTGGGCCTGTTCAGCCTAGAGAAGTGACAACTCAGAAGGCACCTCATCAATGTATATCACTATCTGAAAGGAGAGTGACATGAGGATGGAGCCAGGCTCTTCTTGGTGGTGCCAAGCAATAGGACAAGAGGCAACAGACAGAAAAACTGATGCATGGGAAATTTCATCTGAATATGAGGAAGAACTTCTTCACTGTGCAAATAACGGTGCAGTGGAACAGATTGCCCAGAGAGGTTGTGGAGCCTTCCTGACTGGAGATATTCAAGAACTGCCTGGATGCAATTCTGTGCAATGTGCTCTAGGATGACCCTGCTTGAGCAGGAAGGTTGGACCAGATGACCCACTGTGGTTCCTTCTAACGTTACTCGTCCTCTGTGATTATGTCCATGATAAATACCAGTGCTTCCCAAAAAACACACACACAATTGATGCAATTATTAAGGCCCCAACAAGAAGAAAATAGTGCAGGAAACAATGCTGCAAGTTTTGTTGGTTTGGGTTCTTTTTAAGGCTAACTGTTAGCCAGGTAATACAGTGAAGGAAGACACTATCAACTGCATATTACCCTGTATTTATCAGGAGAAAAGATTTTGATTCAACAACTGTGTCAGCAATTATAATTTTAAAACAGAAAAGGCAAAATAAAAAGCTGCAAAAAATGTAAAAGCAAAGTCAACCTATAGTACCTCTGGTAATGGAGCAATGCCTTTTTTAGGGAATTAAAAATGCACATAACTCCGATTGAATAATAGCAGGTAACAGGACAAAGGGGTTTTTTTTGTATCATTATGATTAAAAGTCCTAAATTATGTTGTTATTTCAGCTTCAGGAACTTGTGGTTTTAGAATCAACCACAGACAAATGTCTACCTGGTGAGCACATGCAAATTGTCCCAAGCAGAGTGAGATGTCCTGCTCAGAAATGTCTGGGTAGTCATCAGTACTGGCAGCATATGCAACACTGGGGGAAAAAGGGGAAAAGGGGGGAGTGGGAGGAGGGAAAAAACCACAAAATAAAACCAGATTTCTGCTAACTGTCCATGAGGCTGATTTTCTTTCTCCCAACCTGATTTTGAAGAATGCTACAGTCAGGGGGTGGAAGGAATGGATACAAGGAGAAGAGCTTTTTTGGAAAGGACTGATAATTTTCCTGTGAATCTAAAACATGTCTCTCTGCAAAACTGAACTAAACTGAAAAGATATTTGGTCTCCTTCTCAGTGTTTCTCAGCTTTCCAGCACAAGATAAAGAGGTACAAATAGGCAAGTCAGTTCTGTTTGCATATGAACATTTTGTCTAGCATGCAAAAACAGCCTACATTTCCCTTTATTCTTCTGTGTAGAAGGCTGCTGTTACACTCCTATTTGGCAGCATTTCATTCAGGAGAAAACAGCAGACTTCTGCCCTTGGGAAACTAAAAACTAAATCTGAAGGGAAGCAGTGGCTTGAGCAAATGTCTTCATTTGTGACCATCCTCAGCCTGCTGGAAAAGAGGACAGTCGACACAAGAATGGGGAAAGTTCAGCATTTAAATACAATAGCTCATTTCGTTGCTTCCTCACTAGAGAATCAATACTACAAAAGACTATTTTGCAATGAACAGTCTCCATTATATTTTTGTTGTTTGCATTACAACAGAACATAGAAATCTCATCCAAGACCAGCGCCTGACGAAGCGACACAACTTCAAATGTTTGTAGACTGACTTAGTGACCAACATATGGTGGGACCAGAACTGAGCTCAGAGGGGAAGTGAGTTACTGGAGGTCAAAAATTAACTGAGAATGGACTGTTTCCAATGTCTTTCAATTGCACTGCATGGCACCAATACTCTTCTTTTTGCCAAGCAATACAGATTTTTTACCCTTAGGCAAGCTTTTCTTTAAAAGCGCTACACTTTTTCTAAGAGAATATTGTTTAGTACAAAAATTTCCAATAGTTTCCCTGAGTTTTGATAGAACAGAGATAGAGTTAGGAGCTTTATTTCTTTGTAGCTTCAAACAACACACTACTTCTAGAACACACAGCTCATTTTCTAGCCCACAATATGGGAGAAGAACATTAATCTTCAGTATATGTTCATTGCTGTGCTTGCACACTCTAAAAAAAGGGCTCATTTGGATGAGTTCTGTTCTAGGACAAAACTGAGGTCTCTAAAGTATCATAAAAGTACTCATAAAATAATTGAATAAAGAATGCATAAAAGAATTTCTGCTTGCTTAATTATCAGAAAAATGCAAGTACTTCTAAAAATCAACAGGTGGTATGTAATCTTGTAAATAAGAAACACTAGATTAACCAGCAGAGAAGTAACATTTAAATTTTCCAGATTTTCTGGTAGATTCAGATAGCTTTATTCTTTTAGGCTCTCTATCAAGATGTTATCCTCAGTCACCACATTATGACTCTGAAGTGGTCATGTTCCTGTTTGAAAAATCTAAAATGTTATTGATGGTCTAGTCTTTATATTATGAATTTCTGTAAGCCAGTATCCTATTTATAGAGCTGAAACACAAATGGTTCAAATAAGAATTGCTCTTATCGCAATATCCCGCAGGCTAATCTTTCTATTAGGTAGTATGCAAATTCCCATACATATAAAATTTCACCTATATATCTCACTACTTTCCAATACATCACTTGTAAGAACCATTCCAGCTGTATTTTAATACAGTTGTCTTTAAAACGGCATAGATTTATTGCTTTGAGTTTTTCATTTATGTTTATCTCTGCTTGAATTTGCCTGACAAAGCATCAGTCCTCGTGACTAAAACTTACAGCAGTTCTGGGGACAGAGTGAAGAAGATCTATGCTAATGAACAAATAAAACAAGTATTGACCCCGTTCAGCCTGGTAGCTGCAACCAGGTCTATGCCACACAAACACATAACTAAATGCCTTACCAGAATTATTAGTTTCACAGAAAAGCACTTTTTCTCCTCAGTGAGACTAAATCTAGGGAATGCTCTCATCCTTTTTAGCCTTTTCTTCAGTTTATAAGCAACACATCTGACACTTTCTCACAAATAATTTTTTCCCCTGCCAAATTTCAAACGGGTGGGGCAACAAGGCAGGTTTGAAACTTCTATTGCATTACACTAAGTGTGTTTTCTTCTAGGGTACACAGGGAGGTATGAAAAACATTTCAGGGAAGGGGATGGGGGGAACAAGTGAATGGTATCACGATTTAGAACAGGAGCTGTGAGTAGTAAATGGGACATTTAGGTTTACTGTGGTGGACTGGCACATTGAACACAGCCATAGAAAATCAGAGTTCATGAGCTCTGATGTTCACATGTAATACAAGACACCTTGAAACAGCAGTGGTCACCTCAAAGTTTTTAATACATTCTTTCACATATGGTGTAAGCTGGCCCAGTGCCTAAAAACTTGTTTGTACCACGTGTCAATGGAAGCCAAGGAGTCACAAGTCATTGCTGCATGCCATACATGGTATTATCCTTGGGTTGATCTTGTAATATTTCATATTCCCTTTTGTTCACAAACTTACTTGGAGAATTACAAGAAATTTTCCTCTTTCCCTAAGAAAACCAGACTTCTGCTTGGCTTACTTTTGCAGTTACTTTTTGTGGATTGACCAATGGTCTATCAGAATCGCTGTTTAATTCTTTTTGTTTGAAATGTTTAACTCAGTAGGGTTTGCTCTGAAAGGAAGACTGTTCACTCAGGGTCTCTACAAGAAAAAATTCATGTGTGCAACCAAAATGCAGTTCAAACCAGTGACAGCTGAGAAGTAACCACATGCTCTATTGGGATTTTGTCTGTGTTTTTGCAAGCCTGTAAACAAAGATGACATTTAGAGCTCAGAACCCTTGGAGTTACATGGCTTCTTGGCAACCCTAGTCCATGCATCAGTTGATGTCTTGATGCAAGTTAGTAGCTATTTTGACCCTAGGTGTCAAGTTGTCTTCTAATATATAAAAAAGAATTTTTTTTTCACTACATGTATATTGGTATTTCCAAATTGACAGTAATGTTTTTGACTGTCATAGCTGTCAAATGGACCAAAATAAATCATAGCAGCTCAACAACTTTCCAAAGTACAAAACTTATGAGGTGCTATGAAGTCAGGAATACAAATAAAATTTAAATTAGATATGCACTATCAACATAAAATGCTAAATACCTATACACTTCAATATCACTTTCTAGATATATCAGAAAATGTATAGCACACAGAATGAATGGGCAAACTGCCATTTATGCACTGCTATTGGCAGTGTGTGTCACAACTAAAAGTAAATATAAGACATTTTCAGTGAAATGCTGCAGGATGACTTGTAGTACAGAAAACTTCACATCCAAATACTGGAAATTTACTCCATCCCTCCCACTTCACACTGCTGGTAACACGTGGCTGTCCCACATCTATGTTCTTGTGGCTTTGATTCGTGTTCAGATCAGTGATTCTCATTCTGTCATTACAAGCAGAATGTAAATATTTGCTCTGTCTGTATTCTGGTTTACAGACTTGACCCATTATTGAATATGAAGCTGTAATTGGATCATAGAAGGATCTGTTGCCATGCGCAAATGGGGATTTTATGTTTTATGACTTAGGCTTTGCAAAGTAGTCATCTTCCTACTCACCTCCCCCTCTTGTTGCCCATGACTGAATTATAGTTCTGTCTCTAATTGAAGCCTAGTATTATTCTATTTCTCTTCTGCTGAGAGAAAGACCAGAGCCATCATTCTGAATACACAGCAAGCCACAGGAGCCTGAATGAGATATTCTAATGACAGGTCCTCCTTCACAGCACATTTGCAGTCTTTCTGCTAATTAATTTGATTTCTTTTGTCTAGACTAACATAATACAGCAAGTTATGCTCATTTAAAGGGAGATCGTTAGCCTTTCCGTTCAGTCCAAATGAGGAAGAAAGAAGAGTCAATAGACTGGAATCTGGGGGAGACTGACTGACTTTGTCCTTGACTACCCCATTGCTTATGTTTTCACTTGACCAAGACTTTGTCTCCAGGAGAACCCGAGACAGCACTATCATCAGAGGAGAGACTATAATCAAAATCAGATATCGTCGGTATGTGCATGGCAAGGCAGTGGCAGTTACACAGAAGCGTTCTGTCTATGATGGACTGCAGTAAGCAGCTTTCTTTCTGGCAATCACTTGGCATTTGCTGTTCACAGCTCCTGACATCCTCAGAGGGCTGAATTAACATGTAATTAAAAACACACACAGGCTAATTTCTTCAGACTCCCTTCACAGAACTAATGGAGATTCAATAATGTGCCACTGGACTAGCAAACCAGAGGCAAACTTAGAAACGGGGTTAAGTAACTCCTCACTATTTGGAAGGCAAGATCTACCTTTGCCAGTTTTGACAATGATTGAAACTTAGGAACTGAGCAAAGTCTCAGAACTGAGCTGTCAGTCAAATACCGAACTTGGGAAATGGAGGGATGCATGATAAACAGACAAACACATTGGGTTTGAAAATTCAACCTTCTGAGTCATCTGGGCAGATCCAGTTTTAAAACCTAGTAAGAAAAGTGACAAGGAATCAGACATCTTATAGGTGCCCTGTAGGGTGGAATGAGTTCAAACATGTCTTAGTAATGGCAGGGAAGATCTTTCCCTATGACAAAAGAAGAAGGAAGAAAGCCAACAGGGACAATCACCAATCCCTTCTGCTCACACATCCACAGAAAAGTGTCAGAGCTCCCCTTCTGTTGACAGTTTCAGGACCACTTTTATCCTTGTAACTTCAGTTGCATTTATAATTTTACAGCATAAGAGAGGAAGGATTCCAACTTTGTGACTTCCTGTCTGAGGGCTTATTTTTTTGGCTCATAGTAACTGGAGACCTTCTTTACTGAAACACAAGCAGAAGAAAAACTGCACCTGGAGGCTCTTTATTAACTTATTCTGACCTTGGTTTTTTACAGTGTTTGGCCACAAGCCATTCAAACTGTGTCACCACAGTTAAGGTCTGAGTATTTTTCCATTATTGACACTTTCAAGCTCAGCAGATGTAGACAGTAATAAAAGGAAAACTAAAGTATCTTCTCTTTGACTCTTACAGGGAGTTAATCTCAGAAAGCTCAGGGAAGTATCTTGGAAAGGGCAGACCAACATCTAGCTATAAATTTCAGTGTGACATCGCAAGCTCCATTTCTCTTCCAGGTCTGTTCAAGGCCTCTTCCCCAGATCTACCTTAGGAAGCTCTTCTTTGAATATAGAGAAGAGATAACACTTCTGATAATCTTGGGTGACCTCATGTTACTACACAGAAGGGCAAAGATACCAAGACCCCACTGCATGTTAGTGCTTAATTGGATTGAGAGTAATGAATTGTCCAAGTGAAGTGGACAAAAGCTTCCCTTTTGACATGACTGCAATGTGAGATACTAGCTAACAGGTCCATATGGAACCAGTCAATGCAAGAATAATAGGGAAGAGGGGGAACAAGTGATCAGAAAGATTGCCCCCTCAGGGCTTGGTTCAATTTCTTTTCTCTTATTACAAAATAGTCAGTTAACATATGCATTATAGTTTACACCATTTTACTAATCCTAACCACTTAGTGCTGGTTCAAGCAATCATGTATATCGTACTGAAGCAGCAAGGGAGTTTGACTAGATGAAGGTTTTGCAAAGTGCTTGTAATGGCTCAGCAACCAAATGCCATCTCTGCCACTTGCTAAGTCTCACTGTAGTTGATTATATCCAAATAAAATAATCTCAAAGAAAATGCTCTGATCCACAGGTTTACTCTGGTTCCTAATGAGTGATCATACACACAACTCACATATTCATTTATGAATTTTGACCAAAAGTACAAAAAACATAATGTACCCATGAACTAGACTTTTTTAGATTTTTTTCCTATGTCTTGGCTAAACAATAGACTTTTTAAAGAAGTTATTTATAATATGGGATTAAGAGGACTGGAATCTCAAATAAGGAATGATGGAAAATATTTTCTGACACTATAAGAACTAGACATATTGAAAGCCTCCTCTCGATAATGGAGGAAATATTAAGTCCTGGCTATTGGCCTATGTTTCCACTTCAGATCGGCTAAATTATTAGATTCTGAATTCTCCATTATTTTTCTTTTCAAGAAGGAGGTGAAGTGAGCAAAAATTTGTTTTAAGATACTTTCAATGTAAAATTAATAAATCCTCAAAAGCCAAGAATCCACTTCACAGAGTTAACATGAAACATGTTTTTGTCTCAGTAATGTGAAAGCCATAAAAATGCATGTAAATTCAAACTAGGGCCTTCAGGTGTTTTCAGTCTCAAAATGTCCATATCTCTTCCTTTGAAAACACATCTCTGAAAAAAAGTTTTGATCAACATTTCTGAAAACTTTCATTCCCATTGTTTGAAGAGACAAAAAAAAAGTTTCAGCTTAACTTACCACAATTCTTGTAGCATGATGGTCCTCAACGGGTCAATGATAACCACAGCCCCATGGGACATTCTATGCTTGTATTTTGAAAGGAGGCTCAGTAAAGAATTTGGCTTAGGAAAACAAGGCTATGCTTCCTCTCTTCCCTTATTTAGTTTCAGAACAACAGCTTTTGCTTTGAGTGATTATTTCAGCTTCTGTAATTTTTCTCCAGCACAAAATTATAGAGAAGTTTCATACATATCAGATCAGTGATTTGGGCAGCATAAGAACATAGTGAATGTCAGAGCAATGGAATAGTAATTAGGAAAAACACTATTAAAAATGCACCTCGCAAAGGTAAAGCTAAAAGCAGCCCACCTGCCTGAAAATCTGCTAACTTGGCAAAACCCATTCTTCTTAGAGGATCCTAAGAAACTCTCAATTAGCACAAAAACTGAATAGTAGCAGTTGCTACTTGGCAAAACTCTGCTTATTAAAAACACAGGGACATTTGTGGGGGTTTTTACCTTCTCTCCCTCCCTTGAAATCAAACGCTTTGTTTTACAAAATGAAGGACATAAAAAGCTACATCAAAGCAAGTTCACATTTCTGTATCTACATGTTTGTTATAAAATTGAAGAAGTGGACTCTTAAACTTACCTAAAAAAAACCAAACCAAACCAAACCAAACCAAAACAAAATGGAGTGATAATTAAATAATTAAACTGTATGGTTTAAGCAGAATGTGCAATGGCACCGCAAACCTGAACAAGAAAGGAAGCAAGAGAGGTGTTTTTGAATTAACAGGAACAGACTTAAGAATGCAAGCTACTGAGTGGATTTACAGCAAAACTGTGCAGAAGATATAAAGAGCTCCTCTAGATATTATAGTTTTAACAAGGTCCTCTCTCTGACTATTCTCCACCCCCCATAAAACCCAAACATTATTTGTTTAAACCTGCTTGACAAATCCATTACAAAGCATCTAAGAGAAACAAGAGATTTAGAGACACATTAGAAATAGGTGACAGGGACATACCTATCACTTGAATCAATGTGAGCAATCCAGAAAACACCTGTTCCCACACCTACAAAGCCTCCAGTTTCATTTTGAACTGTGACATTGCTTACGTGTCCATACACTAGTGCTTCTGCAGAGTGCCCAGATGTACAACTGGGTAGGTGGTGATCCTGTCTTCTGCTACTCATACAGAAGACAAATTTGGGAACCTCTCAGCAGCTCACCAACAGCCCTGCTTTGTCATGTGTGTTTCACATACAGCCACTGAGTGGAAGATGAACAGCATGAACTGCTACCAGTCAGCTAAAAATGTAGTCAAATGTAGCTACTTATCTTTCTTGTAACAAGACTTTCAACATCTTCCCTGTTTATGAATGCAGGCTCATGGTTTCAGTACACACATGAACTGGAGATAATTTGACTGACATTCCCTTCCCATTGTAAAAAAAACTCTCTAAAAATTGGAGAAAAGGCTAGTGAGAAAATGGAAAGCACAAATAGGCATTTCCCATACTTAACAGTTAAAGCTGGGTTATTAGGTAGCAATAAACACAAAATTACTGAGCATTATTTTCCAACATTATTTTCATGTCATTAGGTTTTGAGGTATGGAGGGTGAGGTCTTGATTTAAGCTCCTTGAATTATATCATCATCCCTGACACATTAAGAAGGTCATTTGTTTGACATTTTTGAGTCCAAATGAAACTAATCACAGACCAAAAGAATTAAAATCTATGCCTTTTCCCCTCAATTTTACATTCTGATCAGAATACTGCAGGATGTTTGTTCAAATATATATTCCCATTACATATAGTCATTTTAGAATAGTATAACTCCACTTTTGGGTAGAGTAATGGCACATAGAAAACCCTGTATCTGACCTTGGGAAATAACCAAAACAACAATTAATGTCAGCTAGATATACTTCTGATTGCAACTTATACCCCTCTGAGATAAAACTTAAATCATCTCATGCTGTCATCCCGTCAAGGGTGCAGTTTGCGTCCTTTAGACTGTGAGCCACAGTCCCTCTGTTCCTGATCTCACCTTCCCCCCCACCCCGGGCACAGGCATGTGTGCAGCCACACAGTCAGCAAGATGAGTTTGCTGATCCAGCCGAAAAGGGTTAGATTTTTCTTTTTCTTTTTGTTCTGCCTGCAGGATCAGTGGTGCCGCTGGGCTTCTGTGCCACTGCTGGGCTGCTCTGCCTTCCCAGTGCCACCCTGGAGGCAGGCTGCCTCCAACCAGTGGCCACACCACACCCTGATACTCCTTCCAGACTGGGGCCTGGGAACGCTGTCACCCAACTTACCTGTTTCAGGGTGGAGGAGGCTAATGTAACTGGGAGGGTGTGGCTGATAAAGGCAGCGTTGACAGATGAAACTGCATGCTTCGGCTTCCTACAAGAGATGTATGGTCCTTATATCTAAATGGCTTGATGTTAGTAGTACAGTCTGTACCACTGCAGTGAGAAGGAATAATAATAATAATAATAATAATAATAATAATAATAATAGAATAGAATGTGATGAGTAGTACTATTTCAGATGCCCAAGAGCATCACAAAGATGTTTATTTAGGCTGACACATCAGAGAAAACCCTGTGAGAGATGTGTACTCCTCCACAATGGCCACTGGAAGCCAGGTGAGAGATGTGGTATATTTGAAAAGGCACATGTGCTAGGGCAACCAGCACTCCATCAGAACTTCATTCTGCTATAAAGACACCAGAACCTGATTATGGCAAGTGTCTTAAACACTACAGCTCTTACTTATGACTACATTTCCAAAAGAGGTATGCACTGTTTATCTCAAGTCCTCAATTGATATTGGGTACTTAAATAGAGGATCTTTTATCTTATCTTGAAAATGTGCTCTGCAACTGTAGTGCAAAACTAAATATTAAACATGGAAAAAGAAGCATGAAAATGTACTCTAGCTTCTCCATCCTACTGTCTGACTTCTGAGTGTCTTGCCTTTTAAGTGCAAAGGCTTCTACAACTATGACATCAGGGTTTTAAGTGATTAAACACAACCATTGGTTACACTGCAAAGAAATTATCTACATGATATATGAAACACTGATGCCTTCTGCTTCACTCTTTCTCTATTATAACATGACCCCTCACACCCTCCTTGTCCTAATGTATACCCTTGCTGGATTCTACACACATGATCCAGAATCTAGCCTGGAAGATCATGGCAAGGTGGCTCTTTCTTTGTGTGAAGACGCTCTGTACCCATGCAATTAATGCAACATGAAATTAAACAAAACTGAATTTAACAACAAACAAACAAATAAGGTAGTTTGGCAAAAGAAGTAGAAGGTAATGGATATGTCAGAATACTCATGAGACAGAACCAATCTGGTGGTTTATAGCTGGAAAAAAAAATCTGTCAGAATTCATAATACATTTTGAATGCAAATATTTGTCCAATCCCCAATTCAGAACAGAGCACCAGAGCCGCAACAAAAGTTGGTCACTTGTTCTGTTGTTGAATTCACGTGGATTTTTGCCCTCCTTAGGCAAAAGCATAAGTTGTGCATTCACATGACATGGTAAGAAATTGAGTGATGCTGCTAATATCTGAATGAGAAAAAACACAAGACAAGTATTCAGGAGCATTCATTCAGCAAAAGGCTGAAACAGTCTGTTCACTTGGTCAGATACTGTTTCTCAGGTGACAGCTTCAATGCTAAAGAGCACCAGTTTGTACATCTGCCAACCGGTCAAAGGGTACAGACACCACAGTGACCAGCCACACAAAGGGAACAAGCCTTATGCACAGAACCTGCTCATTAAGCTTCTCCCTTGTTACTGAACAAAGGCATCTTCATTCTCCAAAAGCCCAGATGATTCTGAGAACCATGTGGGCTAAGGTTTTCCACTTAACTGCAGCTGCTTTTATGCAAGAATAAATGTAATATAATTAACAGTCAACAAACAGGACTAAGCTCTCATGCAGGTATGGGAGCATTTCAGTAATTAGGCCTCTGATTAAGACAAGCTTCCAACTAACACTGTAGAAGTTAAGCAAACACTTATTTGGTTTCCTGTATTCAGGCCCAAAAGCCAGTTAAAGTTACCAGACCTTAGAAGAAAAGTGTGATAATGTACCTTGCACACCAGCAAGTCAAAAGTATCAGGGAACACACCCTACCCACTTGTAACTAAAATTAAGAGATGGAAATTGTATGCCAACTGGATAAGCTTGCAGTTTGGATCAGCTGGCATTTAAACAGAGAAAGGTGCCTGCAATCTTAAATGTATAGCTCTTATTTTTAATCAATTGCAAAATAATATTTATTCTTCTTAAAGGAAGCCATAGGCTCTGTACTTCACTGACAGCTTTTTGTTAAATCAGCTTCCATACACTCCCCCAATTTTATATTGTTTCAGTGTGCATTGATGTCCCTCACAATGGTCGTGACAGTAACACATCTGTCCCAACCTGTTCCACAGTAGACAAGAGACTCTGCACCTGGAAATTAAAAAAAAATCCAAAAGCAGAAGCTAATCCACCTTATACACAAATCTCAGATCTATGACCACCACACTTCACTGCTGGTACACTGAGGATGTTAAGGACAAATCAAGAGTCTGTTTTTGGCCCTGAAATCATGGGTGCACAAATACGGAATGAAAGGTAGGAGCTTATGAACTAGTACTGGGTACTATGCTTCAAAACCACGCAGTCTTCTCGAGGGAAACAAGGAAGACAAGAACATTTATATACACAGAAACTAACTCAATGTGTCAAGATGCAGCAATCAATGATCTTTAATACAAAGAAGTAAAGTCCGGAGGATTGATGTTAACAGCTTTTAAATGCATAAAAGGCCATAGAAAAGAGTGAAATGATTTGTTTTTATTCCTCATGGATTCAAATGCAGTAATGTTAGCAAATAAGATTTCAGACAATATTCCTATTAGCAAGCACCATGATACAGATACTGAGGCATTGGAATTGATTTGCCTAAGTTTGTAGACACGTCATCAGAATTATTAAGGAAAAAAGTGATGCAAATGGAAAAAAATCACACCTGTCACAGATTACGTTAGATGAAATGGATGCTAAGAAGCAGGAGAAGAGCAAGACAACTTCTCAAAGTTCCTTTAATTCCATTTTAAGTAAATAGAATTATATACATTACATAGAACATAGAACATAGAATCATTATCCACCAAAGAACCATCTTCTTAATATGCTGGGGGGGTTTTTTGCCTAGTTTTCTTTCACCTCTCTTCTCATCTTCCTAGGCTTTTAGGTTTCATGCTAGCTATCACAGAAATAAATCATCATTCTTTTTGCTATGGGGTCACTAAACCACTGCTCAAAGCCAGCCTGATGTTCAACACACTCCAATCTGCTAAATGTGAACCTACCAGGTTCTACGCAGATACTATCAGATGGTTTCAGAATTAAAGACTCTATTTGACTTCTTTTGCTGCAGGCAGAATACATAACTTTTGTGCAATGCTCCTCTGTTGGCAAAAGAGGTCAAGACTCAAGATTTTGAAGAATGTCTTGGCTTTTGCAAAATTTCAGTTATTTAGAGGAAATATTGTCTTGTTTATTTTTTGAAGAAGATGAATGTAATTTATAAATCATTAGTAAATAAGTCAGGTTTCCTAAAACATATTTAAACACCCATAAAACACACAGACAGCATTTTCCACACAAGGCTAATTTGGGCACAGTTTTAAACCATCTTTGAAGACCAATTTAAAGACAGAGGAATCAAAACCACTTAATAAGCCAGGGTGGGTAGATGATAACTTGCAAATACTGTGCCATATCATGCTTCTTACCCACAGTCCCTTCAGAGACAGTGACAGACACATTGAACCAGAAGGTTTGCAATGGCACTGCTGCTGAGATACCAGCTGATGGAGCTGCCAAATTCCACAACCAGTAACTGAATGGAACAGCTCAGTGGCTTCTTACCCAGAGGTCTCGGGATGACAGAACAGGCCCAGAAACAACCAGATCCTCAAAGAGCTGAGGCCAGCTGCAGAGGTTTACACAGAAGAAAACATCTGTAATGTCCTTATGACAGCAAACACCCAAATTCCTCGCTGTTTGTAATACCTGTAATTAACAGGTGTGGAATAGTTTGTCAACAGCTGTTATCATAACGCTATGGTATTTGTCCTACAAGCACAGCAATGCTCTGTGAAGCTGTACCCACTGTCCAACACTCCCTTTCCCACAGAGCACAACAAGTCAGTTAATGAAATTGCCCTCAAACAGAAACTGAACACACACTGTGATAGAATTCAAGTTTTCCATCCACCTTCTTTATCCTTGCAAAACTGACATAAGTTTTGAAATTTGATTTACCTACTGCGCTAATTCCCTAAAATTAGCCTAGAGAGTAAAGACATCTCCTCAACATTTTCAGTATGAAGAACTGCTTCTTTACCTAGATACAGTATAATATTTCTTCTTAGTTGAAACAGGTGGGGTGACATTGCAGTGTATGGTTTATCAATATTAGTTATTTCTTTACTGTTATGTTCTTATTATTTACTGTTTTTTAGTAACCAATATACTGCTATTTCTGAGAGAAGCCAGTTGTTGTGGTATGTTTTTTAAACCAATGTTAAATTCATACTCTCTTGTAACCCCGTGCAAAGCAATCAAGTGGATATAAAGTATATCACTCATTGTCCAGGAATAACTGTAGAATTGTTACAAAAGGGAAGTTTAATACAAGACAGAATCCTTAAACAGATCACTACAGCAGAGGATGAGAAGAATCTGTGAGGCTTCATGCACTAGGCAGTTCTGCAATGATTTCTACCAAGAAGTTCCACACCTGTTCACTGTGTTCAGTAAACTCAGGAAAAAGATTTATGGCAGGTGGGCAGGTTCTCTGCAAATATGTATTTAAAAATATTTCAGAGACTTGATCTGACAAATACTGACTTCATTAAAGTGAATAGAAAAAATATTTTATTTCCAAAGGGACAATAATTTTACTCTGTGGGAATAAACTTGGGTTTAAAATATACAGTCATTTAGATCAGACAATGATCTGTCTTCTGGTAAACTCACTGATATTTGACACATTTCAGGTGGACAAAAATGTAATGCCATTAAAAATACCTGATCAATCTCAAGTAGCCAGGAAATGCTTACAGATAAGTTATTTTTACAGCTGACAGATGGAAAAACAAAGAATGACACAAAAAAATGTTTACCTAGAAGTAATTTAAAACAACAGATTAACAACATTTATGTTCTTAAAATATCTTTTGATTCCAATACACATTATTTTTCATTTTCACTTAATACCATGCTGCTGCTTTACTTTTTATACTGAAAATTTTATTATCATTTTAATTAATTATTTTTCATCTGGCTATAAAGAGGAAAAGCAAGGACAAGGGAAAACTCCAAAAATGAATGTTTTCTGCCTAATAATCCCAAATAAATAATCCCAAATAAATAATCCCAAATAAATCTAGCCTATTTAGTCCTAATCTAGGCTAGAGCAGCCCTTGGCTTTTCAAGAGCACCAATATTTGAAGAGGTTCCATAAAACATGGCTAAGAAGGTATCCCCTAAAAGTGCCTGTGAGACTGGACAAGTTCGCTCTTTTTAAAGACATTCAGTCCAACCAAATTCTGCAAGCCAGTGGTAACCCAAAACTTCTGCTTCCTGATTTTTCTTGCTTATGCAAATTAGTGAAGCCTCCCTGCAGGATCACTTGGGACATCTGAGAATGGTTCAGTCTCCCATTAAATGCCTTTCTAAGAAGTTTGAGCCCACAATAATTTAGCATCAACACACCACAGATAATTATTGCCTAATATTCTCTCTTTCCATGAACTTATGTATAGGGATCTAGTAAGAACTTAATGGAAGAACATTCTGGGTAAAATACTGAAGTAACTGAAGAAGGAGAAAGAGCTGTAATACAACTTTTTGTGGGGAGAAAATTTGAAGAAATTAGGAGTTTTTCATGGCACAACTGCCATGCAATTCTAAAGCAATCAATATGTAAATGTAATTGGAATCACCCCATACTCCACTGATTTACACTCCTGGCTTGAACTAAAGAGCTGATTAAGGTTTACTTCAGCAATACCAGACTATCTCAAGAAACCAGAGATACCATGATACCAGTTCATCTGAAGTCATGAGGTTTAGTTTCAGCAATGGTGACACATAACTGTTTCTAAAGCTATTGGTAACTTTCCCACAATATGTGCATTACTTTTGGCTTCCTAACACAAATGTCTTGTTTGGTAGTTTCCTGGCTGGAAGGACCTAGTTACTGCCACTTGGCCGTACCAGGCAAATCATTTCAGCAAAGAAAAGCTGATCCTAATCTCTTTTCATGCAAGGCTAATACAGTATCAGTGAAGAATTCAGTATCTGTGTTCCTTTGTGTGCATAGCTCCCAACTGAACTTTGGACTTGTAAAATTAGTTGTTATAGAGGACTTCCTCATCTTGAAGTAAAATCATGTTCAGTGATCCTCCAAAGCATCTAGGAAATCCCAACAGCCCCTGAAAGTCTCACCAGCTCTGAACTGTGACATTCTGGCTACTGGCACCAGGGACCATTCCTTATATAAGGGCTTGACAGTAGAGGGGAGGGGGTAAAATGTGTCTAGCTGTCCTTTGGATCTAATTACATCTTCTTATAGCTCTGAGGATCTTATCATCTTTAGTTCCAGAGTGTAATTTAACCTATGCATTCAACCCTTATAGTGATCCTCACCAGCCTGCAGTTGCACCTTTTTCCTTTCAGAGTGAAAATCTCAGCAGATGCATCCAAAAATGGGAGCACTAAGCAGCATCTTGCAGCATTTCTTAATCTTTCTTCCACCTTCTTTTTTCTGAACACTTCTGCAGAAGCTTCCACTTATGAGATGCAGGGCTTTGTAAACACTCGTTTCTTCAGCTTTATCTGAAGTTTAACAATTTCCCAGTCTGGCACACTGGCTTATGTACCCTTTAAGCCTAATCCCCCAATTCCCTATTGGCAGTAAAAAGAATGCGTCTGCCTTACTCATGGAATTCCTATACCGGACATCTAATTTTTGTGTTTTTCAATAGTCCTTAGGAGTCTTGAGAGTGATGCCTCAAATGAATTATTTTGGTTGCTCAGCTTCACATTTGAAAACAGGTGCTTTGGAAAATCAGGGCTTGCATTTCCATAATACTTTGCAGCTCAGTCTACAGAGCCATTCATTTTGTAGGAAGCCACCTAGACAGGTGATCACAAAGCAGTTTACCTTAACTGTTAGTCTCCTGCTTCTCTTGCAAGACTTACTAAATTCAGACTGTCAGGCTAATCTGTTTTCACAGCTCCACATACTGAGCAAGGACCATGCAAAATTCTTAGCCTTTGTAATGTTACGCAGAGGAAAACTTAAGCACTTCTAGAAAAAGGTTTAAGGCAAGTTGCCCAACATGAAGCACGAAAATTTGGGGTTTCATGCTCAGAAACTAGCACTCTAGGCATTGTTATTTGTAGAATTCCTTTGACCTTCATAACAGGCCAGTCTTCTGCATAGTGAAAATAGGTGGGAGGAAAGAAGGCAAAGGCTACTTTTACCCTCCACATATCTGAGCAGTGCCACAGGGGCTAGATACATTTAGATTCTTCTTAAGTTCTTCTTACATTACTCAGAGATTGTGCTGAAATTTCCAGAATGAAAGTAAAATGCTATTTCATTAACTTATGCAGGAATCAAGGTTTTATTGCAAGTCATATATCTATCTATATCTATCTATATCTATCTATATCTATATCTATATCTATATCTATATCATCTATATCTATCTATATCTATATCTATATCTATATCTATATCTATATCTATATCTACATCTATATCTATATCTATATCTATATCTATATCTATATCTATATCATCTATATATATCTATATATCTATATCTATATCTATATCTATATCTATATCTATATCTATATATCTATATATCTATATATCTATCTATATCTATATCTATATCTATATCTATATCTATATCTATATCTATATCTATATCTATATCTGCAAGGTTGGGCTAACAGACATATTTTAAGTAAAGGGTAAGCTGATACGAGAAGGTGACCGAGACAGAGGGACAATGTCACAGTGATTTGTGATTTTTTTAGTGTGGCAAAATAATGGAATCCTATAAGCAAAATCAGTGAAAGAAAAAATGGCTAAATACTTAGCCTTCTTCTCCTCACACTCCTACTATGCCCTGCAGAGCTTCCAATGAACAGGAGCAAGCAAAATCTACAAATGTGCAACCCTCCACCTTGCAGACACCAGTGATTGCCTTCCTCAGCACAGATTCAAAATGATGCCAGCATTTGTTTTACTCCCTTTTCTCCTGCACATTCCTTCTGCAGACCTCTAACTACAACTCTGCATCAGGGCATAGTTGCATGCCACTAGATGATTGCTGTCTCAACATAGCATGGAGATGACTCAATACTGACAAAGTAAATCATCCTTCAAAGATAAGTCAATAGTGAATAAGTAATTTTATCCGTCAAGAGTTAACATGCAATGAATACTTGCAAAGGTTACACAACATAAAATTTAGTAGTGGTCAGACACGAGTTCCCTCACATATGCTAACCAAGGAGGTCTGTGAAGGAATAAATCCCACTTGACTTCTCATGAAAAGCCTTAACAACAGCAAGCTGTATGTACACACTCCTAGAGAAAGATCATACCTTAAGAGATTGTTAGCTTACAGCCAGATACCTTACTTAAAGATGCACCTTGTAAGTATTTCTTAGGAATCATGTTAAATTTCCATGTAAAAATACTTTAAAAACCAGCAAATGTGTAACCAGAATAGTCTGTGATGAACACAAAAAATCCTAAACCTGGTTAAAAAAGCCCAAAACACTTGTTGAACCCACTCACACTGTGAAGCCATAAACAGTCTCGAATTTAACTTCAGACCACTGAAAAGCTCAACTCACTTTTCATTTCTGTCACTATTTGCATTTTTCTTTTTTTTTTCAGTTACATAAAAGCATTAATCTGTTTGGATTTTCTTCTTGAATATACTTTTCAAGTTCTTATATAAATTTCTAGCATGGCATGATATCTTTCCAGTAAACTGTGAAAACATAGCTTATGATGTTTAAAAGATTCTATTTAATTAAAAGAAATTAAGAGTCCTCTTAAAATGTGCAAGCAGCAGTTGTATATTCTGAAATCCAGGCTGCAAGTATACATCTCTTAAATTTTCCTAACTTCCTGAATAAATAGATCCTTTGAGGTTTCCCAGATAAGAGGTATTTTAAACTACTTAGACTATCCAAAGAATGCTTTTGCTGCTCTGTGCAATTAGAGCTGAAAGTGCATTTATCTTGCTATAAATAAGGTGACTCTTAAAGAATGAAGTTCAGAAGTGTTAACGTCAACCCTTTAGTGGACATATCTTTGATAGGGTAACTCCATATCTCAAAGCACCTAAGCTAGTTTAACTCAAATTTGAAATCAATTCTGATCTTTACAGTATATGCAAGTCAGGAAAAGCTGATGGAATAATTTTAGAACTAAATTATATGAGTTTTATCATAAAACCTAAATAGGTGCAAAGCTGTTTTGAAAGTTACCATTTAAATATGATGTTGACTCACAACTACCCTGAAAATCACATAGAGTTAAAGGTATAATTGAAATTTTCCAGGAAAATCTGTGTATGAAATAATGCAGTTCATCAGAAGCAAATCCTCTCTTCCCTACTTTAGTGTGCTTGGGTTAAATATGCTGCTTCAAAAGAGAAAAGTGCAAGGGCAATTAGCAATTGTTTTCTCTTTCTTTTACTACAGTAAAAATGTATTTTACAGGTATTGATGGCCTTGTGCAAACCATAAATCACGGCTTTGGATGTCCCAGGTTAGAAATATTAAATAGTGACTTCAGCAGAGCAATACACACTGGGGTGAAATTCTCACAGTATAGAAGGCATGGTTAACAGTGTTAGGTTTTTTAAGTATAAACGTTTATTTGCATTGTCTTGAAGTAATACATTGTTCTCCTTCTCTGTCCAAGAAATTTAATCCAGTGTATGCAAATCTGCATTAGAATTCACATCCTTATATGCTTTGCAGAAAAACAAAACATACAATTTTTTTGTATCTACACATAAGGTCATAGCTACCTCTTCTAGATACTATTAATATTTGCTTATATGCACTTGTATCACACTGCAATAAGCACTTTAGCCTTTAATACCTTTTTTTTAAAAGTGCTGAATGACAATAAGAGTTTTTACAGCTCATAAAGTGAACCATAAGGTAATGTTCAAACAATGACAGCATTCTACAATCACAGAATGGTCCGAGTTGAAAGGGAATTTTGAAGATCTGCCAGTACAATCCCTCTGCCATGGGCAAGGACATATTCCACTAGACCGGATTGTTCAAAACCCCATCCAACCTGGTCTTGAGCATTTGCAGTGATAGGACATACACAGCTTCTGTGTGTATACGTATATACACATAGAACATACATATGGGTCTCACCACCCTCATTAGCCCATGTCATTTCAGAAAATTTGGACTGGTCTTTGGGCCGTCTCTTAAATAGCAATCTTATCCAAAGATTTTCCACACTTACCAACTAAGCCTGTCTATCTAGACCACTAAAGCCACTCAGTACTAACAGGGTTTTCAAGACACCGTGCAAGGAGTCTGCACCTATGAGCCTTGTCAGTAAGAGGACATACAGTGTTTTAAACACTTATGTCAACACTTACAGCACATTTTCTGAGCCAGTTTCCCATATGCATGGATTGTATACCATCTCAGATATGCCAGAAGGCAGAAAGAAAGGTTGTAACAGAATGAAGACACAACCTAGTGGCCAGGAGCACAGCCAAGGGCAGGAGGATCCTTTCAGCTTAGTAAGTTTAGACCTATGCCTATCTAAAGTGATACCACATGTGCATAGCCATAGGTAGCAGAACAAAACACAGATACTCTCTGGACCATTAACACTTTGTGATGCTTTTGGTGGGGAATTAATACAGTTAATTTTCCTCACAGTAGGTGCTATAGAGCTGTTTTGGATATGACAGTGTTAGTAACATAGGGATGTTTTAGTTATTGCTGAGCAGCACTCGTACATGTGTACAAGAAGTGGGGGACACAACCATGACAGCTGACCCCAGCTGACACAAGGGATATTCAAGACCATATACTGACAAGATCAGCATATAAAGCTGATGTAGAAGATGTAGGAGAGACACTCAGAGTGATGTCATTTGTCTTCCCACGTCACCATTGCATATGGTGGATCCCTGCTTTCCTGCAGATGGCTGAACACCTGCCTGCCCATGGGAAGTAGAGAACGAATTTCCTGTTCTGATTTTCTTGCATGTGAGGCTTTTGCTTTCCATATTAAACTGGTTTTGTCTCAACCCACGAGCTTTCTCACTTCTGCTCTTCCAATTTTCTCTCCTGATCCCACCAGGTAGGGGAGTGAGCAAGTGGCTGTGTGGGGCTTAATAGCTAGACAAGGCTAGACCATGGCACACACTTATGAGATTATTAGATTCTGTCACCTAAAAAAAAACTGGTAATGGATTGAAATCAAAAGGCCATCACAGAAGCTTTAAAAAATGTTTACAGTTAGTATGAAGACAGCACTTTCACCCAAAAAATTCTATCAGCATTGCTGTGCAACTAACTGCTATATATGTTATCGTGCATCTAGAAATTCAAAGTATATCTGTTGCCCAAATTAAGGCATCAGCCCTAATCATGCTAAAGTAAGCCAGTTTTCAAATGTTTTTACAGGAAAAAGAAATATATCGGTGAAAAAATCTAATTTGGAGCACTTCGTAACCAAATAATCTTAAATGACAGTTCACTTTTATTGAGAAAATAAGTCTCTCTTTAATGAATATAAACCCAAACATGCACATTCTAATTCAACAGTAAAAAAACAGCTAATTTGGGGTGGGTTTATAAACAGTGATAATAAATCCAAACCCATGATAAATACAATGACCAATAGGTTTTAATGTTCTTAAAAAATACATCTAGATTTTGGTGTGGAGGAAGAAAACCCAAACAGCAGACACAGCATTAGCATCTCAAAGTCTCTATATTTTATACATTCAGATAAAGTAACAGCTTAAGTCAATCCTGTTTGACTGCTATCCAGTTATTTATATGAGTAAATGAAGCTGCGTCCGAGTGGGGAGATGAACTGGCAATGTGCTGTAGCCTTGAGTTACAATTTGCGTATAACGGGGCAAACTGCAAGCAGTCTGATCATAGTCTATCTGTCTATGCAGATGAAGCTAAGCAGAAGAGCCAAAACGGGCAATACTCTGGTTTACCTAAGCAAGGCAGAGATTTCTTCAATCTGCAGGTGAAGTTGCCAAGGACACAGCTGCAGAACTCACCCAAGCAATGCCCTGAAGCCTGGACTGCCAGTGTAGTTAGATACACAGTAGTCTCCCTCAAGGCAGGAAACCCTTGGTATGAATTTCTCACCCACGGATTTGCAGTTCTACTGCCTGAACACATCACCTAAAACCAGAGTAAAAATTCCCATGGTTCCCGGAAGTCTCGAAGACTCCACAACATGCTGGACTGTACTACAGTCATGGTTAAAATAGAAAGGCATGGCCTATAATGAAATGATAACTCAGTTGACATGGTAAGGTCATCTCCAGTTATTCCACAGACCTTTAAAGACCATTTTGGGTTGGAGAGGAATGCAGGAGAAATGACATTATTCCTCCACAACTTGAACAGGATGAGACAGATTACGTCAGACTTCAATATCTCAAGCAGGCCAGGAGCTCACACACACATCTTAGATGAACAGGAGTAGAAATTAGTGTTTTGGGATGACTTCATAGGCAGCATAGAAATCCAAAAATTTCATATGAAGAGTGATACTTGCTGTTAGGCTTGTTTGTAGAAATTTCATAGTTGAGAGGAGTGTGGAAATTAACTACTTTCCCTAATCACCTGTTTATCAAATAAATGTATTACCATACACAGCATGAACAGCTAGCAGTAGTAGTTTCCATAACCAATAGTGACTTCATCCTGCAGTTCCTACTAATTACCAACACGTAGTGGCAATAATCCACTGGCCTTTTGTGGTGCTCAGAAGGACACAGTGAATATCTGCCCACTTTAGCAAGAGATCTGCCATTCTGGAGGTAATGAAAACATTTACAATAGTAGCCTATTTATCACAGTGTGATTATACATTTCCCTCTACTCCTAATATTGCCAAAAAAATTTCCTGTGTTCATGTCATAACAAAATTACTTCAGTCTATTTTACTGATTTGTAAGCAGCATTTTTGAACATGTAAAAATGACCTCTTAACTTGTATGTAGGAATGGAAAATCGTCCCTGTAGCCTTTTCTTTCTCCAGAATTCATTCTCTATTTGAAACATTGGCCAAGGCACAAATAAACAAACATTAGTAAATATGAGACTGGACAGCCATCGCTTCTCAAGAATAAAGTCTGCCAATGCCAGATATGGATCCAGAGACATTGCTGGTTTTATCTCTTCCAGAATAACTTTTCCAAGGAGCTACACCCTTGTCTATCTTGGTCAAAGTCTGAAAATTGCTGTTTATGACTGTGGCTGTAATAGTTGACCTAACCAGAAGTGCCAGGAGTCAAACCACAGTCTTTGGAAAGCAACAGGATCCATAAGCTAGACTCCTTATTTTGACAGACTGTGCGATGAGATTCCCAATCCTAAGCCACATGAGATAGCTATGCCAGGATAACAGTTCAGATTCCACAAATTACATCCATATTGTTAAGTCTTTTAGCGTCTGGTGTACTTTTAAATGGACACCAAGTCTGTTTGTCGGATAGAGTCTGAGCTGCTAAATAAATAGTGATAAATTTCCTAATACTACCGGGCAGAGTGTTCCTGCAAGTACAACGTGTGTTTATCAGCTTCCCACTGAGCTAGCGCTGACTTTCAAATTTCCTTTAATCTTATTATAGTAAACATAGTACAGCTCTCTGGCAAACAAGAGCAACATTCTTCCTGTAATATCATATGCTTCTTTTAAAGAAACCTGAGAGATGTCCAGAAAATAATTAGGCTCAACTTGGAATAACACAATAAACTTGTTTCCAAAGAAACAAACTTCACAAAATATTATATTTTTGTACTGAAAAAAACCATGTCTATTTTTATTTACTCATAAATTCTGATAGGGACTCAAAATATTGTTTGCATGTACCATGTTTTTAAAGTCAGCTATTGAAACACCGAAAAAACAATATTTTTCTAGTTGGAAGCAGTCTACCTGAATTGAAGGTTAAAGCAAATGGAATTTTGGATGTAGAATTCAGAAAATAGTAGACTGTAGTTTGTGAAGGAGCTTTTCCAATGCTCCTTCGAGAAGAAAGAACATCAAGTGCAGAAAACTTTAAATAAAGTTAGATGAAGAAAACAAAATGGGATCTAATATGGTACAATTCGTATTTAAAACTTCTTTTCATTTGAGAGAAATTTATGGTAGACAAAAGTGGGATTTGTCTTACAGTTCAAAAAACCCCAAAAATCTAGATTGAGTTGTTGAATGTTGTTGAATAACTTTATATAAGTGACTGAAGGACCTATGGGAAACTGAAAGAAAGGCAGTTTCGGTGACACAAACTGCTTTAATTTCTAAGTGTATGCATTTGTCTTGTTTGCTTCAGGGTTTCTATAGAAAAATGGTCATCATAAAAATGGCACACAATGCCATTTTCACATATCTTCTGTGATTTTTGAACAAAGCAATACATTTTCTTAATAATCAGTTTCTGTGACATTTGAATCTTCAGCTTCAGTGACCATTAAGAAGCTACAGGTTCTGACCTATGACTTCACTGAAGGCTCAGCTTAAGTAAGGAATGGAAATATTAAAGAGACAGATAAACAATGTTTCCCTGCTTACATGAAATTCAAGATGCTTACAATTTGTATTAGTTTGTAAGTAATCACCCTTCAGACTATCTCAGCAAAAGCTGTTCTCAATGAAGAATCAGGCACAGTTTCCATGGACATCACCAACAAAGAATATAGACCAAAGTCAACCAACACGCTTAGTATAAATGCATTGTGTGTAATAATCCGAAAGGTGTCAGCCAGAAAACAATTTAAATCAAAATACAAGTGATAGCCATCTCGCTCTTTATTAGGGGACTTTACTGGATGCATTCATTAAGTCATGTAACATGTTCACATATTTCCATCTTCTTTGCCTGTCAGTCTCCTCTTGCTCCTCACAAAGAACATTGAGCTCCAAATTATGTTGACGGAACAGGAACTGACAAACAATAGATTGATCATAACAAAAAACATGCCTACAGCAAGGACGTCTGATATTCGAGAGCAGGGATGTTTTCCTTTTTGATAGAAGCTCTTACCCACTACTTACACCCCTATCCCAAGTGCTCCCACATATTTTTAAATGACAACTTTCCAGATGTTATCTGTATGGAGACTAGCCAGATTTATGGGCAGGATCCTGCTTAACTCTAAGCCAAGCTAGTGTTTTGGCCTCACTGAAAATAAGATTAGGTCTGAGATTTGCACCAGGGAAAAAAACCTGCTGTTTCATGCCAGAAATGGTCATGGAGAATTTTTACAATGCTGTTTATTTTTTTGTTAGCACTACTGTATAATATCAGGCTATTTTAGCATTATCATAATAGCACTTAAGTAGGGCAATAGGATAGATGAGACATGGCTGGAATCCCCAAAAAATCTGCATGTAAATGGAGACGGGCAACTAATTCACATCCAGACCAGCTCAACACAGTTTTCCAACTCCAGTAACTATTTGTACAACACAAGGTCAACAAGGCGTTCTGCATGAGCTGTACAAATGTTGTTTCCAAGTTTTAAAAGATGTTAAAAATTCAGGAAATTTTTAAGATTTATTGCGTTAAATCCACATTCTGATGTTGTATTTTTGTGCTGCCCATCACACTCAATAAAAACTCGTTCCAAAATGAAATTTGGAGGGTAAATAATATCTTTTGATTTCCCAGCGTACTTTACTTCTCCCACTTCCTTAACACAAAATAGACAGAAACAAAATCTTTATGAGTTTTTCTCTACTTGAATATATCACAATTTTAATTTCCTCAAGTTTCATTGCAAATTATGGTTTCTTAAAATACTCACTTCCTAAACAACGACTTTAAAACTGTCAGGAGTGAGAGATAAATTTACCCTTTTTCTTTCTTACAATAAAATGTTGTCATGAAGACAGTAGCGTGCCTATTTCTGTACACAACATGTATTTACAGTACAACTAATTCTATATGGCCCCACAGTCTATATGAAAAACTGACTTAGTAAAGCCTCCTTATTAAGACTAATCTAAAATACACCATTATAACCCTTAGAGATATTATTTGGACAGCAACAAAGAACAAAATATTCAGAATGTCATAGATAAGTACGGTTAAGCACAGAAGAAAAAAAAATAATGTTAAAAGTAGGTGCTGTAAGATGACTTTTTGAGAAAGACGGGTTACAACTGAAGTTGCCATGATTGTATCACACCAGATATTGAAAGATAGATTGTCCTTTGTTTTAATGTCCTGGAGCAAGACAGATTTTTATGGTCTGCTTCCCTTTCTGAAACAGGCTTCAAAACTCTTCATAAAATTGATAATAAAAGGCTTAATGCATTGAGAACAAGAAATACCATGGTTTCAAGTGACATATCACTACACAACTCGTTTAAATCTATACTTCATCCCACAGAGAAGGTATGCATTGAAACAAGACATGGAGTAGACAACTTCTAGCTATAGAAATACAGCCATTTAAGAAGGAAATGATCTCTTGTTTTTCACTTCCTATTGTTCCTCATAGCACAATATTTTCTGCAATCTAAAAGCAGTCTTGGAGCAGTCACACTGATCCAGAACAAGAATCTTTGTATCAAACATGCTATACACATGCAACTCTATCATTTCCATCATGATCCCGTGAAAATGTGTGTAAAACTGAAGAGTTGGTAAGAAGTTCGCTTTTTTCAGCCATGACTACCGTATTCTGTTACTAAGCGAAAGAAGGATCTGATCCATAATTGCTCCAATAACATATTTTTTTAGCAAGAAATGCTTTCATAAAAGAGATAACTGTTTATAACTAACAGGATCGTTTTTCTATTTTAAATCATTTTCCCCAAAGAAGCAAACTAAAGAAAAACATGAAACTGTACGAATCCAGCCAAATCACCAAGAAACAGAGAATGGAAATTTCTTCCCTGAAACAGTGAAAAATGCAGGAAAAAAGTTTAACATGTTTTAATCCAGCTTGAATTTTAAGTGGATGTTTTTAAGCATATCCCCTTAAACATTTCTACCTGCCTGAGGCAACTGGACTCCAGGGTCAGAGCATGATTCTCATCATGTGCTGGGACCCAGGTAGTACCCCCACAGGCAGAACCTCCTGTCAAGTGGTACTTCTGGTGCCTTGTGGGAGATGCAGTCATCCACGATGCTGCACCCAGGCAACAGGGTGCAGCATTTCTAAATGACAGCTTTAAAGTTTCAAGCCAACGTTTCTCACCACTCCCAAATGCAATGATGAATTATAAACAGCCTTATGGACCTTTATATGCACAAGGGCTATGGCCAGTGACATGCAAACAACCACAAAGCAACACCTCTCCTAAACATAACTGCTGTGTCCACACCCAGCAGGCAAGCACAAGGCTACACCATCCAAAGTTCCCACTAAAAATCTAGTGTGCTGTCACATGCCAGACTACAAAAGGAAGAAAAGAAACCATTAGCCACCTTAATTCTGAACTGAAGAGACCTCAGCAGGACAGCCACAATTGGTTGCAGGGGCTGTGCTCTCCAGATGAGCCAGGAGTTTCTTGGTAATGCATATGTGGCCCATGGTGCAAAAAGCAGGGACTAGCCCACGCCCTGGGAAAGATGGCTAGTATTGGCTTCAGACTGCGTGGTGCCTCCGTACGAGCATGCTGCAAATGGACCAGGTCTACTGGACCAGCTAGCATAGCCCAACAGGAACTGACAGGGACAGCAAAACATTTAAGCACAGAAGACAGTTTGTATTTTATAAGGTTTTACTTCAGGCTAGATCTGCTCCCACAGACTATTTCCAGCAATGACTCAAGCACATCTTCTAGGTTAGATTCATCCTAAAGGAATCCAGCTGTCCCACCATGAGGTATATAGAGATGGACAGTAAGTGGAATAACTGAAGGATGGGTGTCAAAAGCCCACTCCTAACATGAAATACAACACTAATATAAAGTGCACAGCCACACCCATGAGCATCTGTGAGTGAAGGGAAAGATCTTTTTGTGCTGCTCTTGAAGAGACTCTTCAGATGTCAGTAAATCTGCACAGTAGCTTAAACTGCTTGGTTCCTACTCACTGACTTAAACTGCTCATTGAAACAATTCTAGCTCAAGCATCAGAAATTCATAAAAAAAAAAAATGTACCAATTCCAAATTGCAATTTAACAGTTTCTTATGCTTGGGTTAGAATTTTTTTGATGTGATTTTAGCAGTAGTGTTAGAATTAAACCAGTCACCAAATGTATTAAACAAAACCCCAACAGGACTATTTATTACAAAAGATGATCTGGATCTATGAGATTTGCACTTTCATATACATTGACAAATACTAACTGAAAGCAAGCAGTTTTCAATTTGTTGATTCAGTTCAGTGGATGTTTCAGATATTTATTTTTACCCTGACCTGATATTATGAAAACAAACAATAATCTCCACATTTTAATTCTTCAACTTCTCATACTTTTGTTCTATTCCACGTTGAAAGTCATGCACAGTCTATTTGAAACATAAAAAAAAGAATATATTTCAACTAAACCACTCACCTCAGAATCTTGGGTTAATGGCATTTATTTTTGTGGCACCCTTATAAAGGTCTTACTGATGCTTTTCACTGACACACCTTTCACTTACTTCTCCTGCTGCAATGGAAGTCTGAGCAAAACTCACTGCTACCAGACACACCTCCCCACACACAAGAGCTCTGCCCAGGCAGCGAGCTGCAAGAGAGGTGAGAAGACAAAATTCTGCTTGCTAGGTTTCTCACTCATCCTACAACAGAGATTTAGCAAACCAGTCTGCTCTCTCCAGCTGTAGAGTAATCACAAATGTTTAGAATTTAGGACTTCACTGCACCTCTCGGATGACAGCAGTTCACGAGGACCATGAAACAGAAGTGAGAGTTCCCTTGCTCAGAGCCTGAATATTGAGACAGCACCTGCATGTCCTGGCTCTTGGTGTAAGCAGACTGCTGTTCCACTTGGTTATTTTTCTGAAGCATTTCTTTAAAATCTTAGGGCGTTTTTGCAAGACACAAAGAAAGATCAGCCTGAGAAGCAGGAACCAAGTTTTGCAAGTGAAGCATCTGCATTAAAGTACAGCACTCAGAATCAGGAATTCTAAGCAAATACTTCAGGCTGTGTGTACTTCTTGGAGTTCAAGAAACAGACTAATCCCCTAAGGACACATAGCATTTGTATTGTATTGGTACTGGTGGGAAGACAAGACTCTGAAGCGATTGTTGATTTCACCCTGGTTTAGCAAGAAATAGCCTTGAAACAGCCCGATAACCGGCTTCCTAATTGGGGTTCTGAGCTGACATTGCTTGGTCTTGCACCTGCTGCTTTGTGGTTGTTGAAGGACTGTGGGATTTGTAACCTGGGGCTTTTTCTCAGGGAATCTCTGTCGTTGGGGTGAAGTTCACCTGACTTTATTCATTGGCCTTTCATTCTGTTTATTTCTCCTCTCTCAGAGAGGGGGGGAAANNNATATTCCCACCTCCAAAAAGAAAAAAAAAAAAAAAAAAAAAAAAAAAAAAAAAAAAAAAGTTTAACTTGTTATGAGCTGTTAATTTTGTCCTCAAAAATCCACCAAAAGTTATATAACCACTTTCACAATAGCGTGCTAAAAATAAGAGCTGTTCAGTCAAATGCCACTGCAATTTTTTTAAAAGACCTGTGACTCCAATTCTGCAAGACCTGTGGAAGTGCAAATATTTCCTTAACTTTAGCAGACAGTCAAGCAGGAGCTCCTTGTGAGACACACACGGATTTGTATAATCCTCAATTTCATGGTAGAAAAAAAATGAGTGTATGTATACACACATATATATTTCCAAGTCATGACTTGAAGTAATGCTATTCACTCTTGGAGCTGATCCCTCGTGGGGTTTCATAATCACAAACCATCATTAACCCAAAGCAAAGAAAGAAAGGTACAAAGGGGCACAGGTTTCAAGCATGAGCTTTTTTTTTTTTTTT
>VZRZ01005028.1:1037215-1162972 GCA_013398175.1 Climacteris rufus | reverse complement strand
TCTCTCCCCCTCGCACCCTCCCGCTCCCCCCCGAGCCCCCCTTCACTAAGACGACGTCCAATCCCGGGCCCTTTGTTTATGTAGGGACATTCTCACACTGGGTCGGACAAAACACCCTCCTTCCCTTCGCATCTTCCTCCGTCGGCTGAAGGACCCGCAACTTTAAGCATTCGTGACATTTTGTGTCATGCTCAATATTCAGACACGTTTGTTCTTTGAACATTTTAAAAAATATCCCTAGCTGGTAAAATTAAAAGCATGCAGTGCCTGATCACCTGAGGGCTAAGTCTGAGGTAGGACAAAGCATTCTTTGCCTGAGTAGAGTTTGCTTTTCTTAGGTTGTTTGGGGTCCTAGCCCCAGCTGCATTAACTACATGTCAAATCTTGGCATGCACAGAAAATAGAATCAGGATGCCTCCTCGTCCTGAATCTCGGGTTATTCAGTCACAGCGGCTGTGGTTGTCATTCCTTGGTGCATCTTTGATGTTGGTATTCCTTTTGCTCAGGATGACTTAAGTGACCTGTGGAAAAGGATTCTCCTTCCTGCAGATGTGCTCTAGACTTCAGTCAAATCTTAGACCTGTCTTCTGGGCAAAATGGCAAGCTTTTGGTTTTAACAATACCCTCTGTTTAAACAATATACAGTTGAACCAGACAAATAGGTCCTCTGGGTTTTCTCAGTGCAGAAAGATGTTGTAATACTTCCAGTAAGCATGTTGGCAAAATCGCTTATTAAAATTAGTGAGAGCAAAATGATGAGTTATAACAGATGCACTCTTAATTAATGCAATGACTTGCATTTAACTGATGCTGTTGAATTAAATAGCATCTACACTTGTTGGTAGATTAGGTGCCATTAAAAGTCAATATTTATCCAAATTTGGCAGATTGTAGCATTTGAAACAGAGAATAGAGTTGCAGAGATACCTTTGCGTGACAGCAGCATGTACATTTTTAATGGTTACCTTCATAGCATTTTTAATTGATTCTGTGTTTAATTAATTCTTTTCCCTACAAAATGGCATATTATTTTTCATTCCCTAGAAAGCATGCATACTTTTGTCTCTTCAGGGCATACAGAACTAGTTAGGAATGGTTTTGTTTATATTTTGTACAGGCAAAAGTCAGAAAAATAAAAATAGAAATATTGAGAAATATATAAACCCAGACATATTTAGAAATATCCATACTTGGGATATAATCCATCCCTCATTTTAAAAGTTTTATTAGTAAAAACATCCCTCAGTAAACTCAGTGAAGCTACACCTCTGGAACTTCCATTATGCCCCAAGAATAACTAAAAGATACCGTTTTGGGGTTTTTTTATTATATGTTTTTTCTTCATAAGTATGTTTCCCTGGAGAAATTAAATTGCTAGTTTAGAGACCAAACTACGTTTTCATTCATGGCCCGACAGACACAGCAGTCACTGCATCTCCATCACCCCCCTGACACCTTTATTCCAGACATATCTCTTCCTGCGTGCTCCTGGTCCAAATGACTGCATGATACATACACACACACACACACACAGACGCACGCATATATATACATATATATATACATATATATGTGTGTATATATATATATGTATACTGTCTTTCATTATTTCCTAAATCAGAAGGTGGTGCCTTTCTTCTTTTTTCTGGGAAGAATGCTTCCTGTTGGATCACACTCCATTTCCAAGGCCTCATTTCAGCCTCCTGTTTTTCTCCCTCAACAGACAGGCATTTGTGTCAGAGGAAGGGGTATGGCCCTCCAGCTGAGTGTTGACTGAAGCAAACACCACAACAGGCTGTTCCCTTAGGCCTCCTTCTAGCTACCAGTTTTCAATCATATTGTTGTATTATTTCAATGCAAATTTTATCTACTGCTTTGTGTTATTTGGGGGAAAAGCTCTGAGCACACTGCAGAAGTTTTCCTGTAGTATATTCTTCATACTCCTCCTTATAGACCAAGAACTTTCTTTGGTACAGATGAATTGGTACTTAATAAGATTTTGTATGTCCAGAGTTGCTGCTTCCCATTATCCATTCTCAACATTGTGTTTGTTTCCTTCTGTGTTAGGATTCCTTTAAAGCAGTGATAAGTTTCCCTCTAGTCTTGTTCAATTTAATAGCTTTTAACCTGTCTGTTTTATTTATGTCTGCTTAAGTGCTTATTTAATCTTTTCCCTTATAACTATAATGACCTTCCACAGGTTACTATAATCCTGAAAGGTATGTGGGGAATTTAAAGATTTAAAAGTCGTTTGACTTCATAAATAATTTTTATTTTCTCATTACATGCTTTATTTTTAAAGCAGAAATGTTTCATTTTCTGTTTGATCAATGACTGTTTTTCACACTTATTCCTTTCACATATGTAGCAAGGCAAACTGAGACATTTTGGATTCTAAACAACATTTTTTTTTTAAGTTTGTCAATGAACACTGCAAAGGGACTTGATCTGACACAGAAAAAACATAACATGTTTATGCTTTGGTCTCGTCTACAACTGGAATTTTATGCCATTAAAAATACTTTAGTTAGTTGTGTAGGTTTTGTTTTGACTTTTAAAGCTGAAATAGTTCTATTCTGCAGATAGCATTTACCCAGCAATATGAATGTAAAGCACATTCATATTGATATTACTGCATCTTTCCTCCACTGTGAGTGCCTGACTTCTATTCTATGCTGTACTAATACTAACAGACTAACAGACTAACCTTTAAGTGTCCTCTGGCAATTACAGAGCCATTAATTCAGCAAGATGTTGAAGCCTATACCTACTTTTAATCTACAGATTTAATGACTACATTCTACTTCTGATGTGGCCACACTTCAGGAATGACTGTAATCCATGTCTTTTGTCTCACACTGAGACAAAACACAAACAACTGGTGCCCATCTCCTTCACAGCAAGGACCATCTCTGTCATCGCCACTACAGAAACTGTGTTCTGCTTTGCAGCCCTGAACACAGAGCTTGATCTGTGAACACATCTGGCAGGAGTGCCTGGAGAGCACAAAGGGCTGTAGCACAGCCCTAGAGCCAAAGGAGGCTTGAGAGGTGATAGAGTCAGTCACATACCCCAACCTGATTCCTGCCCTGAGACATGATCCACAGAGTTACATAAGTCAGAAGAGAGTAAACCTGAGAGATCTGGTGATCCCGATTGGTGATTATATGAATTATCCCTGTTTGTAACTTGACATATCTGCACTGAATGAACACACTGATTGACCATTTGTGTCGGGTTAGGCACATCTCCCCCACTCTCACTCCCTGAGTAAGCAGTCAAGCTCTCCAGCTAGGAGCTGGCTCAATACTCTCCTGAGAGATTGGTGTCCTGAGAAGCCTAAATGTCCAAGGGATGGCATATGTTTCTGATTCAGGTACAGTCCCACAAACTGCTTTCACTGCCTTACTATACCCCTTTGACTCTGCATGGTTCCTGCCTCTCAACTAGCCTACATTGTCCTGGTCTAGTCCTAGCCCACCTTTATCCACAACTTTCACCACAAGCTCTTTGATTTCCTGAGCTTGGTTTTGATTTGCTCTTTGATTTGAGTTAGTCCTCATTTCTCAGCTTTCCTGTGTGTGTTTCCATCTGGAGCTATTGCCCTGGTCTGTCCTTGGTGACCGACTCCTGATCTTGATTTTCCTCGGTCTCAGTGGCTGGACCCACCCCAGCTACACTCACTTAGCACAATTATTCCACTTGTGGCTCCTTAATAACTTCCGTTCAAAGCCACCTTTCTGAATGGGATTTATAAAACATGATATCCCAGTGCTGACGCAGAACATTTGGCACATAGCTTATCTGCACGATAATTCAGCCGCCTGTGGAATAGGTTGTATGGGCAATATTGGGTTGTGGCTTAAGAAAAGATGCAAGAATGTAGCAGAATGTCGTGTCCCTTCAAGATTAATCACACTTGTCAAGATCTTCAATGGTTCGTACTGTTTTCACAGACAATTAGGCACCTAAATGCCTTTGGACATAGTGCACCTGTTTTTTAATTTGGAGTTCTTTCTAACATTGTGGATTCAAGCCAGAAAAGCACTCCAAGCAGTGGTAATTTTGATCCTGGTTTTTTCAGTACTTTATCTTTGCTATGTGAAAAACAACTCTGAAATATGTCTCTACCTAGACAGGGCAACATCCCATCTCGGAACATGAGTAAATACTTCATCCAACTCCCAATAATGAACTTCATTATCATGGGTAAATGTATTCCAGGAAAAAATGCCATCTCCGTATTTCACACTCATCATGAATGAAACATTCTCAGTATTGCCTGATTCTGACTTCAAATATAAATTACTCAGTGCACTCCTTAGATGGAAAAGAAAGTGCTATCACCTTTGTTTACCGTTATTTTCTTTCACTTCATTCCCAGCAAAATTTCATGTTATCTATTCAGATGCCCTGAGCCCATTTGTGTGCTCCAGGAACCCAGGCTTTATGTAGCTGAAAGTTGTTTCTTCTTTGTGTGTTTCTTGGAGGAAATAATTGCTCCTCACACATCTACCTTTGAAAAATCTCCAGAAGGCTCACAAGTTCAGTTTACCAGATGAAATAAGATTAGTCCACACAGGGCCTGAAGTAAGTTTCTCCTTGACTGGAGTTTTTTTCCACCCTGGGGATGATTCCTACTTAGACTGGTGAAGGCTTAATATGAAATGCTGCCATACTGGTTTTGAGAAGATCATTGTAAGAAAAGGGATAACTAGTGAAGAGCAGGAAACAAAGCAGAGGGAGGGAGAAGGGTATGAAATATTAATGCCCTTTTAAGACAGAATGCATCTGTAGATATGGTAGCCAAAAATGCCTCTCAACACTAACTTTAAAGCTGTGGTTCATTAAGTCATGAACATTTTACAAAATTCTTCAATTCTCCAAAATAATTTGAAGAACCTGAGCTACCCAGAACCCTTCAAAAACTGCTTGTCTAGAACGAAATAAATTATCTCATATGCTAAAACATCAAATGTACGCTATATTTTCTGTTTCATACACCCTATGACCAATCTAGATTCTTGCATGGAACAAATTTCAGTGATAATTAAAAGAAAAAAATATTGTGTGAAACTCTCAGACACCTGTCATTTCCCTTCCCTAAATTAACCTTAGACACTCTTTTACCCTGTTTTGATGATGTTCTACTGGTTTTAGAGCAGATGATCCTGCCAAAATCTGGGATGAAACGAGAATGAACGAGAACACCAGTTAATCTGCACTCCATCTCCATTTTTTTCTGTTTGGATTGTGCTATTATCTAGCCAAAGAAGAAAGATGAGTAGCAGAGAGCAGAAGTCCATTTGAGATGAGTTCTCTTGCTTCTTCACTGTCATGAGGGACTGTGGGGACATCTGGATCTCTAGGGAACATCACTAAATAGGACCAGATAACCTCAAAATATTAGAGCCAGACCAGCCCTGTCATGTATGATTCACTTGCTGTATAACGCCTAATAAAGGCAGTATGTGTGGAACCAGGAAGGCAGCCAATATAGCGTCTTCCAAGAACTGTGAGTAATTAACAGGGTCTCTGGTTAATTTCTTTCATGAAAATGTGTTGAGTGAGATTCTTACAAGTGGTGCTTTTTGTGTGACATCTCCCTCTACTTCCAAACAGCACAAGTTCATGAAACTTGAAAGGGAGAAAAAGTAAAATAGTCAAAGATTCAAAATCTTGGGGGTAGTTTTTCTCCAGCTGCTAATGTATTCTTGCTCCACCTTAGTTCCTCATCTCCTGGTGGTTTTCCTCTCAAACCTGTTGTATAACCCATCTATAATTATTGTATCCTTGTATAACATGCCCCAGCTTCTTGCTTTGACTTCTTACTTTTCAAAGTGTTTCAAATCTCTAGTGTTTTAAAGGCAAAATCATTCAAAACTTCCCTAAGATGAAAGAAGACTAATTAGTTGCAGCATGTCACAAAGGCAAATAAACTCACACAAAGAACCACGTCGTCCTTGTTTGTGGATCTCTGGTCACAGTAGCTGTGAAGAAGAGGAAAAGATGATTCCTGGCCTGCTGTCACTGTTACATCTTGTAAAGAAGGTTGAATCTCTTTTGCTCTTTGTACTGCAGGTTTTCCCCTATTACTGCTCTTGAAGCAGTACGTCGTTGTCCATGACTGAAGCCATGTCTCCTTTGAACTTAAGAAGCATTTTCTTCCTTGCTACAACAGACCAAGCAGGTTGTGGAAGATATTTGAGTTGCCCAAAGCAAGCAAAGGATGCTCCAAGAAAACAAATAAAATGATGGATGGTTCCTTCCGACAGCAGGGCAGATTTTAAGTGACAAGAATCGTGCCAGGGATATGTTGAGTATGGAGTACATATGATAACAATTTAATATGTGCATCACACAAGGCAAAAGTTAATATCCCTTGTTATATTAATATCACATGGCACAATTGTATTTGATATTTTAATTAAACCTAAATATGTCTCACTGATAGGGATTGGCAGTGGATATTTTGGGAAATATACAAGCATTTAACTGAAACCATCAGTTTAAACACAAGCATAGTATTCTGTTTCAATATTTCAAATGTATTATGTCAGCTAAATGTTATGGAGAAATAATATTAAGCTACTACTGAATGAGGTGGTGAGGTGACAGAGCACAGAATATCTGATAACGTAACATTTGCCACATATGACTGTCTCCGCAAGCCCTCAAAACCATAATGTCTCATCTAGATCCCTTTATGTTCAACATCTTTGCTGGTGGCATGGACAGTGGGATTTAGTGCACTCTGAGCAAGTTCATTGATGGCACCAAGCTGAGTGATGTCACTGAGTGGCAGTCAACACAGCTGGAGGGAGGGAATGCCATCCAGAGGGACTTTGACATGCTTGAGAGGTGAGTTGATGCAAAGCTCATTAAACGCAACAAAACAAAGTGCAAGGTCCTACACCTGGGTCAGGACAATCCCAGGCATACCTCCAGGTTGGGCAGAGAAATGATTGAGAGCAGCCATGCAAGGAAAGACTTGCAGATGATGGTTGATTAAAAACTCAACATGAGTCAGCAGTGTGTGCTCACAGCCCAGAAAGCCAATGGAATCCTGGGCTGCATCCAAAGCAGCATGGCCAGTGGGTTGAAGGAGGTGATCTTCCCCTTCTAATTTGCTCTTGTGACAGCCCACCTGGAGTATGGTGTTCAGTTCTGGTGGCCCCAACATAAGAAGGACATAGAACTGTTGGAGCAAGTCCAAAGACTGGAGCATCCTCCCTATGAAGACAGGCTGAGAAAGTCGGGTCTGTTCAGTCTGGAAAAGAGTGTAGCAGCGTGCTTGGCAGATGCTGCTGCTTTTGAGCTTTAAGTTTGGTGGGAAGAAAGCCAAGGCAATGCCCTCAACCTTCTTCCTCCTATATCTGAACCCTCTACCTGAGCTGTGGTGAAGTCCCATATTTCTCTTGTGTTACCTGTACCCATATCTTAGATCCCATATATGGCTATGCCCTGAAAAGCTCTCCCCTCCACTGGTCACTTTGAACTATGCGGTTTCCCATTGGGTGGTTCCTGGTCCCACCTTCCTTTAAAGGAGCCCTACAGGACTTCCTCACCGTCTTTCTTCTGGGTTACTCTAGCCACCTGGATGTCTCTGGACTCCCTTCCTGGACCCTCAGAACACAACACTGGATTCACAATAAATTGGCTGTTATCCCAGAGAAGAGCCCTCTGTGTAGCCTTTTATTCTCATCAGCGCTAGAACACCACGCCTGGGGAAACTCTCGTTTCTAGAGGAGCCAGCAGAAACAGGTTATCTGCAGTAACTAGAACTCTGTCCTTTGGGAGAGTTGTAAAACCATTGCAAGTCATCCCAGTAGGGATTTCACTCGCATAAATGCGCTGTCACTACCTCGAGAGCATCTGGGTTAAGCTCCCTTAAAAGAGAAGGTTGAACGGAGACCTCATAGCAACCTTCAAGTATCTGAAGGGGCCTACAGAGAAGATGGAGAGGGTCTCTTCATCAGGAACTGTAGTGATAGGACAAGGAGTAATGGGTACAAACTGGAAGAGGGGGAAATTAGGTTAGATATTAGGAAGAAATACTTTACAGTGAAGGTGGTAAGATACTGGAACAGGTTGCCCAGGAAGGTTGTGGATGCCCCAACCCCTGCAGTGTTCTAGGCCAGGTTCGATAAGGCCTTAGGCAGCCTGGCCTAGTGGGAAGTCCTTGCCCATGGCAGATAGGGTTGGAACTAGGTGACATTTAGGGTCACTTCCAACCCTAAGCATTCTATGATTCTATGTTATTTTCTTAAGAGGCTTTTTTCATAAACCTAGGAAATAAATAGATGTGGTCAAGGACAAAGAAAATTTAATAACAACAAAAAAATCTGTATTGCTTCAAAAGCATTCACATGTATTGCATGAAATAGAATGGGACTGACATTTGGCCAAAACAAATTGACTCTTTCCTTTGCTGGGAATCTAGGAACATTTATGTGTTTTTTAAAGTGAAATGTACCAGTTTGAATAGCACCAGCTTGTTTTTATTGCACAATTTGACTGTTGATTGATTTTTTTTTGCCAAGGTTTGTTAATTTACCAGTTTTATACAATTTATGGACAGTTAATAATTCATTCATCAACTGTATGTAAATGATGATTTTTTTTCTTTCTCTTTGCTCCTAATGCCACTCTATAATGTCTGCCCAGTTCTGACTAAATTATCCAGCTAAACTTTGAGATATATATGCATACTAATATAGCTCTTTGTTTCTTAATTCCTTCAGTTCCTTCTTTATTTGTTGTCAATTAATAAGCAATCTTGGTCAACTGTGGGTGGATTCACTATAAAGAGTCTTCTTTTAAGTAAAAAATGATCACAAATACTTGTGTTATGCAATAAAAATTATGTATAGAGATAATATTTACAGATGGTAAATGTAAGATAAAATTAAATAAACATTTGTCTTTTCATCTTCTTGAAGAGGCTAGGAATTTCTTTAATTTGAGCTATGTCCTTTTCAACAAAGGTACAATGTCAGGTTCAAACTGATAAAAGAGCAGAACTACCAAAAAAAATACATCTCAAGAGCAAATTTGGCAGCTGAAGAGCTCTGTCACAAATTCTAGGAGCAAGGCATGCCATCTTCCCACTCAAGCTGGGGGAATGCTGACTTCCTTGAGGACCACTTGCTGCTTACCAAGCTCACCTGCCACTTTCTGGGAGGCTCAGCTGGAATCTAAATGAATGCAGACAGCTGTCCATTCTCAAAAAGCAACTAGTCTTTATGGAAAATCAAGAAAACTATTGAGGGAGTTTGCGGTCTATTGTGGTCTATAGCGGTCCACAGCTTCCTCAGAAGGGGAAGCTGAAGGGCAGACACCAATCTCTTCAGTGGCCAGGGACAGAACAGAAGGCAAGGGCATGAAGTTGTGTCAGGGGAGGTTTGGATTAGATATTAGGAAAAGGTTCTTTACCCAGAGAGTGGCTGCACACTGGAACAGGCTCCCCAGGGAAGTGGTCACAGCACAAAGCCTGACAGTGTTCAGGAAGTGTTTGGACAATGCTCTCAGGCACTCTTGTGACTCAGGCACTGATGTGACTCTTGGGATGTCCTATGAAGGGTCAAGAGTTGAACTCCATGATTCCTGTGGGTCCCTTCCAACTCACGATATTCTATGGGGCTATTTATTTTCTTAGTGATGGACTGGGATTATTACCAGAATAATAAACAGCAAATGGTGGGGTGCTTCAGGTAGCTATACCTAACACTTCATAATTATTCAATTTATAGATGATAAGATGTCTTACTGTTCACATAATGCTTATTCATTTTGATATCAACAATACACAAAATTTGCTATATATATTAATTTATGTTAAATTATGCAGGCATCTGAAGAGGATCATCCAGAGAGAACACAGAGCAGTCCAAGCAGTACAGGTATGTTTATTATTTCACAGTGTCTGCAGTTGTCCTGAGTGCTTGACACTGCATTTGGAAAAGCATCGTACTTTCTCAAAAAGATGTATTTGACTACAACCAAGTATTTATAAAGCTTCCAGCTTCAAAGTACTTGAGGATCTTCAGCAAGTTAAAAATTATAGCACTGCTGTGCATACTTATCTCTCTTTTCATGTCATGCTATTTAAGATCTGAATAATCCACTTTTCTATACATGATGGTAAGGCTGGGTAGGAATATGGAGAAATTCACACCCTGATGAAACAAGATCAGACCATTTAAATCACAATAGAAACAAGAAGACAAGGCATCTCATAATTATTTTTGTTCTAGTCCTAGATCTGTACCTTTCTTTAACAACCTCATGAACCTTTTAGTTGAGAAAGAAGATGTGATGTTGCTCCTAGCAGGCCAACTTACATAGTTAGACAAACTTCTGAATATTTAAGCATGTCTACAGGTCTGCTTTCAATACCGTCACTATTTGCTTAAATGTTATATAGGAGGACAGGCTTAGTACTGTTCCCTCTAACCATGAGGAAATTCAGAAAAAACTTCTAGGTTTTAGTGTTCAGAGGTAAAGGTTAGAACTTCTGCTGCTCCTGAAGTGCTGTGGATGCACATAGTGAAAATATGTAATGAAGTATGATGTGCTTTGCGGTATTATATGCTTCATTCAGGTGCCCTGGACATCTGCAGTGGAAAAATGCACTTCAGATGAGCAAAACTCCATAGTGTAGCTACAGCAAGTGGACTTGCTCATATGCCTCCCAATTTTCACAATAACACACTTTTCTAAATCTAGGGCCTGTGGAAGTGGAATAATCTAGAATTGGAATGGTCAGGATGATAAGAAAACAGGCATGAGGAAAAGGCTGAGAAAGGTCTGTTAACAGAAGGATTTGACAACTACAAAGTTACATAGAATGTAGAGATGGAGAAGCAATAGGTGCAGCATAGCACCTAGAAAAATTATGTGTAAAACAGAAGGTGACATCACAAGTCTCTGATGTATCAATCCACTTTCCTCTGAAAGTTCATTGTACTGGTCCAAAGTACTGAGAGAATATTTTAAGGACTTCAAATAATTTCAGTTTTGCTTATGCACTTTTTCATATTTTGATTAAGTAATGAAATTTTATTCAAGGAAACATCTGTGGATGGCACACATGCAAGTATTTGTCCACTCAGGTAACATACACAATACCAGGTAATCATTGCTATAAGAATGTCAAATATAAAAATATGAATGGTGTCAAGTAAATTCTTTTAGTGAAATATAGCTGAGTGGCTCTAAATACTGACCAAATCGGATTAATTTATTATTTGCAAGTGGACTTTGAATAAGTATGGAAAGAAAGAGTCCTAGAGCAATTTGTTATCTATAGTTGTTCTTTGTAGCACAACCTCTTCCCCAGAACTTTGAACATATATCTAAGTTCGGGTCATAAGTCACATCTCTACTACACACAGAAAAAGAAAGGAAAAAAAAGATACAATGTATTTTTTATCTGTAAGAATCAAAGACCATAGTTTAAAATAACCACAGATCAGAGTTTGTATAAAGGTTGGCTTGGGTTTGTCTTTGGGTATGAGATTCTTGTACCAACTTTTAAGTGCATGCTCAAATAGGGAAGACATGAGACATAATGCTTGAAAGTAAGTACCTTACTTCACATTGACTTACTGCTTACCAAGGTCCAAGAGGAATTTTAAAAATCTTGAAATTCTGGACTCAAATCCATTGGTCTAGCTAAGCAAAGGATTATCTTTTTTGCAAGATAAACCAGTCTAGATTCAAAAGTTTGCAGTGATTGATAATCTAATTAAGTCCCTCCTCGGTTATGCAATTCTTATAGCCTTTATTTTAATCTGAATATTTCAAAACACAGCTTTCTGATACTGGATCTTGTTATGCCTTTGTCTGCTGGATTAAAGAGTTCTCAAAGCATTCCTGAAGTGGTTTCCTGAATGCTTTCCAATTTTTCAAAATCCTTTTGAAGGTGTAGATGCTGGGGCTGGACACAGTATTCCAGCTGACAGTTAAGTTTCATTCCCTTGAAATAAGGATTAACTGGGAAGTCAAAATGACATAACTTGGTGTAGTGACATTTCACCTTTGGTGACCTGGCTTAAAATTAGTGTTTGGTCAGCAAAGGAAATTGTTTTTCTAATCTTATCCAAGCCCCTTCTGACGTTTTTCTGTATCAAAAAAGAATCGCATAATTTTCCTTCGTGACTAAGGACAGACCTAGCACTGGGCAAGCTGAATAACAGGTTTGAATGGCAAGGACACATTGGCAGAGCTGTGTCTGTCCTGGGCACAGGCTGTGGCTCATGTGCTCCCAGGCACAAACACACTGTAGGTAAACACTGTGTGTATATGAGGCGCAGCCTCTCACTTTCCCCTGCTCTGACCTCAGACACAGCCAGTGCAGCCCATTGCAGGATCCCTTCTCCCCTTCACTTGGTGGTCCTGCCTGAACAACAGTGCCAAAGAAGCAATTTTCTTTACAGCCTTAGAATGAAATGATATTTCACAGCTGCAAAACTATATACAGACTTGAGTCTTACAAGCTGAGCAACAGGAAGCAACCTAATTTTAAAACCCTTTTTGCATTATAGAATATTGCCAAACAATATGCAATGAAGAGAGATGTTTCCAAATGTGTGGTTTTTTCTTTTTCCATAAGTTGAGAAACTATGACCACATACCAAGTATTTAGGTAGTGATGTCTTCCAGACTATGAAGAGATAGAAAGGTAGTTCAAAAAGGAAAGATAATTTATTTGGTATGAAGAATTACTATATTATTATATTATTAGAATATTATTAGAATTGTTATACTTGTACGGAGTTTGGATAGACTCATTAGTATTTAAATACACAGGCATTAGCATATACATAGTTATATATCAATATAGAGCTCTTTGGTTGCAAAAAACCTCATTTTTTCACTACAAGATAAAATTAAGACATAGCTGTTAGGATTGATCTGACCCAACTCTATCCTCCAAAGTATTAATTATCTTCTTTAAATTAGTCACCTAGGTCCCCTTTCGTGACTGGCAGAGAGAAAAAGATACCCCTGGAGTTATTGGTACCGTAGTCTCATGCATAGCATCAGAAGATATTATTTTCCCTACAAAAGTGCTCCTTTCTCTCCACTGAGTATCAAAAAGCTTGCAGTCTTTTGCATTTGATGTGAATTTCAAGAAACTGAAGTTAGGTAATTGCTGTAGATACTCCCACCCACGCAGATTAGAAATGTATATGGATACTAATGGCTACACTCAAAATGTTTAGTCAAAGCAACAAATATTCATAAACTCCTTCGTAGCACATTTTTAATGCAGTGGTGCCCACTTTTGCGAAGGATGAGGAATAGTTAGATGTGAGAGTGATGGAAGAAAGTCCATGTTAATTTCAAGAGCTATTGATGTATATGCTATTGATAAGATGTGATACTGAACCAATACTCCAGCAGGATTGTCAAGGAAGAGTGAGATAACATATTCAGAAAATTGTTAGTGAAGAAGGGTAAATTAATCTTTTATTTTTTCTGTCAAAAAGTCCCGTAGTACTTAGGATAGTCTTTCCAAACTCCTAATTGGAAAGTCATGATATGACAATTCCATCCAGATTAAAGTTTTAGTAAGTAAAAAATTTTCATGCCCTTTGGTTAGAAATCAAACTGCCTGTGCCAGAGGTCTAACCTGGATGTTTCCACTGCTTTGCTGAAGAAATAGCTGGGATGTGGGAAGTTGTCATAGTCCTGGGCGGGAGGCAGCCCAGCTGGGCTCAGTTTCCCTGTCCCAGGGAAGTACCAGAAGCAGCAAGCCTGGATGGCTAATGCTTTTCCTTGTCTCTTTCTCTCCTATATTCCTGTCCACTCTTTGTCTCCTGTCCTTTACGAGAATGTCTGGCTCTTGCCCTGCTCCATTAGTCTTGGAATGGAGAAAATCAGCTCTTCTTGCACAATTGAGATCTCAAAATCTGTCCCTGATTATTAAACCCTGATAGTTTTGAAGTCTGCATGCACAACATGGAGAGGTAAGCATTTGGCATGGGGATCTCTGGAGAAGAGGCTGAAATACTCTTGCATACAGAAACATTGTTTTGTTTCAAATTGATGTACTCTACATTGAAATGTCAACTTTTTTTGCTGTCCTGTAATTTCCACAAATCAGTTTTTAAATCTCAAACAGAATGGTACTTAGAGTCAGAAGATCAATTAATATAAATTATATTTATAATAACCTGTTCTGTTATAATTGGTCATTTCATTGCTAAGAAAAATATCCAAGAATTCTGTAAGAGAATATTTAAAGCAGATACATCACTGTTTCAAAGTTTTTTTTTCTGAATCTGTTCAAAACTTCACAGAGAAAATACAACATTATTCCTCATGCAGAAACATTCCTCAACAAAATTTTCTTTTAAAAGGCTCTTGATGAGATGTATTTAGATTTCTGACCAGTTATTGCCTTAAATCATTTAATCACTGAGTACTGTAAAAAGGAACCTCACTTGGTGGAAAAGAAGTGACAGCCAAGCAGCATCATCTGGAAGAATATTAGCAGTAGCAGAGATCTGCAAGGCTTTCATTTGGTTAGCAGAAGACCCTCAAAGTTTGTAAAGTAGTAATTTTTCCTGCTTCAGAAGGAATAAAGGTAAAAAATAGCTTATAATTCAGATTCAAGGAAGAGTATTAATGAATTGCTTAGTCTATTGCCAAATAAGATGCAGAAGGAGATAAAGGTTCTTAGGACTTTAGTAGATTCTGAGAGCATGGTCAAACACTGGAATAGGCTTCCTAGAGAAGTGTTCAATGCCCAAACCAGTGTTTAAGAGGCATTTGGACAATGGCTCTAACATGTTATCTTGGTCAGCCCTTTGTCAGGCAGGTAGACTAGATGATTATTGTAGTTCCCTTCCAACTCAAATAGCTCTATACGATTCTATTCTATTCTAGTCTAGTCTAGCCTATTCTCTTAACTAAGCAAAACAATACATAAGGTGCCCTTGGACTTTCATGGATTTCAGGTCTTTCAAGCATATTCAGATTTGGTATAATTAAAAAACCAACAGTGTAATGAACTGTATGTAGGTATGCTCACCATTCAAACTGCACTGTACTTTTCAAAATACCCATCTGTATGTACTAGATTTTCATAAACCATAGCAATTATCTTATTGCTACCTGCCATTTACAGCAATAACAAAACTCCCCTAGATGATAACACAACTAGGGCAATGTTGAGCACATCTGGGAATACTATGGATTACACTAGATTACACTGTGAAAACAGTGTGAGTGATAACACGCTGCACACCAGGAAGAAATATTTCATTATTTCCCCATGTATTGTGAGTATGTAATTAATTGAGCAGAGGATGGGAGTTTAGATGCATGCACAGACAAATGCAAAAGGTGTGCTAACAGAGTGAAAGAGAAAAAGGGAAGATGGACTATTGCTTAAACTCTTTTAAGGATGTTGGCATCACCAGATATTAATGATCTACTACTGTAGAAGCCTAAAGATAGAACCTGTGTACCTGTGTAGTCACAGCACAAGAACCCTCTCCATAGTTCACCCTCCTTATCTACTCATCTGAATTGAGTGCTGGAAGACAAAGAAGGGAACCAGTATTTCAAGAATTTGACTTCAGTTTTCTGGTGTACAGAATGGAAAGTCCACGGGTCATCAATCCTTTGAGTGAACCTCAGTTACAAGTCAGTGCAGCATACTAACATTAACAGGGCTCTTTCACTCTAGAACCAGACAGGCTTGGTTCTCAGCTTAATAGACTTATTTAAGGGGAAAAAACAAACAAATGAACAAACAAACAAACAAAAACCCCAAACCACATAACATAACAAAAACAAACAAACAAACAAACAAACAAAACAACCTCCCCCCAACCTATATAGGAAAAGGATGTGTTTCCATTGCAAGACTAATAAAATCTACAGTTTTGGCTTCACTCCATCTAGTGGCAACCAGGCAGAAATCCTCCCTCCTCTTTCCATGCAGAAGTAGCAGTGCATAAGCTGTGGCTAAAAGTTTGTTTTGGATGTGTGTGTCATGGTTTGGGCTTGTTTATAGTCTCTGAAGTCCAGGAGTCATCTAAGAATGGTCTTTGATGTGTTCACCACTGAAAGAACATGGTTCCCATTGTACCACCCCCAACTTGGTGCAGGAGCCTGGAATGGGAACTGCTAGAGAGGAGGCAGGAGGAGAAATTGTCCCATGTAAATGGAAGCAAAGATCTGCTTGAATGCCTGTAAACAAGGGGTGCTATGGTAAAAAGGTCTGAGAAAAAATGCATTTGTAACTTCTGATAAACATTTCTTAAGCAATGGAAATGCAACAGAGAAAAGGCAGTTTCATTCATTGTCAAATGTGTCCTAGAGTACTCAGTAAAAGCTCTTGGCTCAAGTCTTATTTTTCTGGTGTGCTAGAAGCAGACTAGTTCTTACAAAGTCTAGGTATTCATGTGTCTGTCCTTTCTTGACATTATTTTTTCTGTGATGCTTTATCTGAGTTTGCAACCCTTGTTTTTCTATGTGAGTTTCTAAACAGCACAAATTTCACAGCAAGGCACATCTCTGTCTGCTTCCAGATCCATGCTCAGAAGGAAAGGATCCTCTCTGAGCATATCAGTTCTCACGTAAACTTGCTGTAATGCTAGGTTGGATTTTATGCTGGGTTTAGATACATTGAATGGTCTGTGTAAAACCTATCTAAATCCAACACCTGAATTTTAGGAATGTTTAAACACCACTAAGATCTGTAACCTTTAATTAAAGTATAAAAATTAATTATATATGTGTGGGCACACACACACACAGACTACATACTAAAATACTACATATTTTACTATCTATATACATATACATAATGTAACTGCTTCTTCCAGGACTTAAAGGATCTGGGTCTCATTCTCCTGTATTTTGTATAATGGACTGTTTAAAAGCAATCCTTCTGAGATTCTGCATTAAGGCAGATACAGAAAGTAATTTTACATGTCCCCTCTATCAATCAGGGTAAGAAAAGAAACAAATATAGCAAGATAAATTCTATAAAGCATTACTGAATCATGTCTCTGTCTTCATTCAAATCATATAGCAATTAGTAAGTGATGATCTGGTTTAGAAAAAGGAACATATTGTTTTTGTACACTGTGCTTTGTGTACTGTTTGGGCTAAATTAAGACAAATAACTAAGACAATATTTTGCTTTGATATCAGTAAATATTGGCATCAAGAAACCATTGCCCCATTATTTTTAATGGGAAGAATTCAGTCTAAACCTTTTTTTCATCAAGTTGAGGAGGTGATGTCATATGGTAAAGGCTGGATATTCCAAATAAATCACTAACAAGTCATTTTGGCCGAGCAATATGTGTATCAGATATGCAATTGAACATGTCTGGAAGAAAATACATTATTGTCATAAGACTTAGGAGTCAGAGCCTGATGAGTTTGTATATCTTGCAAACAGTTACACAAGTAACCAAACATTTCCTGCACAACTCAACATTTTTAAGGGAATGTCCTAGACTTTATAGCAAATAACCTTGGATTACACACTCAGGCCCTGATTCAGCACCCACTGCTGAGTGTTTCACTCTCTTCCTGTAGAACCCCGCATGACAGGCTCGTCAGGTGTGGTTGTAAAATCCACTGCAATAGCCAAAGGGCAGCAGTGACTGAGCTTTCTGCATTAGTGTTTCAGAGCTGCGTTCCCCACGACGTGGCAGCAGCTAATAATTACAGGCTGCCTTCTCTACTTTTCTCATTCTCTGATCCTGAGTGTTCCGAGTGATTTAGAGCCCAGGGAACTGGACCCACTCCCTCAACACCCAGAAGCTGCTCCAGTGCCCTGTGTTTGTTCCCCCCATGGCAGATGTGTGCCCCATGTGGGCATTGCTCCAGCTCCATACCCATGGCCACCAGCAATGCAAGGGAGATGCTGTTTTGTTCACTGCTGTGCTTTGGTCTACACTTAGGAGGCCGTGAATGTGTAGGTGTCTGGCTCCAAGGCAGACATCCAGGAGCATGAGTTAAGCTCCCCATGGGGAGTGTGGAGTAGATTTAAGTGCCTTATAGGCAGTGTGTGATATCCAAAGGTTATGAGGGTATTTACTAAAGCTCCTGCTAATTTGATCTGCCATAAATCCTAAAAGGTTTTATCAGCTAGAGGAATCAAAAAATAAGATCATTACTCTTTCTCACCAATCGACCATGATCTTTTTCCATCATTTCACTACCTAACCTTTTGAATTGACAGAAAATAGAGTATCAGTGGACAAATTAGACCTTTTCTTGATGACAACATAGCAGATCACCCTCCAGAAGAGGAGCTATGCCAGTATAAGCTTGGTTTATATAAGACTCAATTTTTGCATCAGGGTTACTGAGGATCCACTCTGCAGAAAATCAGAGCAGATGTGTAAATTCTATGTGGAAACAGGAGCCTTCCTTTCTAATTGATCTGCAATGATACCTCAGGCATGGATTAGACCCCAGGAAGGGCATTTCTCATGCTATAAAGTCTGGAGGTGGGTGAATATTTTCACAATCAAAGTGAGGCTGGGGAAAAAAAAATTAATAAAGAAAAAGCTGGCATGTCTCCAGGAAGCTCTGTTTTTCATTTCACCTGAACTGTTTAGAATTTTTACAACTGAAAATTGCTTCTTTCCATCTGTGAAGCATTTGCTTCTTGGAAAAGATGCACAAAGCCAAGACATGAAAGACATTTGAAATAAATAAATAAACTAATGCATTCTTTGGAGAATCCATGCTGTTTCCCTACTGCTCCCCATTTTCTTATGAAGACCTCTCCACAGATGGAGGGCAGCCGCGGTCTCCTCAGCAGTAATGAGTGATGGAAAATAATTCCAGTAAGTAAATTACAGTAGCTCATATGCCTGCAGTATTAATAGATTCTGTTTCGAAAGCAAAAACTACTTTAATGAGGGGAGGGCATCTTTCATATGTGTGCATTCAAAAATATTACAATTTCCAATTAATCTAATCAATCTAATAGAATCATCTGTGGGTAGTACTCTGTAATATAAATATTTTGTACAGGAATGGCGTGGAGGATGTAAAGTGAGGCTGCAGCACCTACTTCAGAAAAAAATTCAGGGCTGTGCTCCTGTTGACACTAGGGTAGCTAAAGATTATTTTATATACCTCAGTGGAGATAGAGATAAAATGAGCCATTTGTCTGGTCTCTCTAGAGCCTCCCAAATTTTATGAGTACCCAATAACAACAACAAAAAAATGGCTATGGTGGCTATTGCCATGTTCAAAACTCCTCTTGCTCCTCTATGACTACATCCCTCTTTGAAAGGCTTCACAAAGAAAATTCTGAACTGAAATTATGTCAGATAATTGAGGAATTTCCCTCTGTCCTTTAACCTGAAATGATTGCAATAAAGCAGAGAAAAGGATCTCCAAGCAAGGACAGCACCAAGGGCAAATACTTGCTCAGAAAGAACTGAAGCCTTTCCATTGACTTTGGTCAAATGATGCTGGCTCATGCCAACTGCAAGCTTTACCCTATATTTTCCTCCATGGAAAGGAGTTACGAAGTGCCATTCCATATGCTCCTGGGAGTGATAAAGTTCACTCAGTGACAGCTGACAGCAGACATCAAATTCTGTGTGCCCAGATGCAGGGTTCTGTTTGGTAAGGGTTTTACTGAGTTCAGAATCAGAAAGCAAATGTTACATTAGCAGGCAATAGAAAAAGTTATTGGGCTGTCCTCTTTCAAAGTAATTATTTAATGTGACTAAAGTGACGTAATATTTAATGGAACTGTTCTTTAATTGTTGCTCAGCAGCTCTGAAATAGTGGAAGGAGTTATTTTGGAAAATTGCATACCATTCTGTCAGGTATGTTGATTTGCAACTAGATGGTGGCACCAGCCTCCATGGTCAAGCAAATTGGAGACCAAATTTCCTTCATTATTTGTGTTGCTGGAGCTAGGAATTGCATTTGAAGAATGCAGGAGAGGAGCCAGGTCTGGTGAGGGCCTGAGGAATCCTTCTCTTACTCAGATTGAAAGCTTGGCTGGTTACGTAGAGCACATAGACGATTTGCTCCCTCCTCTGTAACTACCCTGGAGAACAGAAAGCATTGATGAGATCTCCTTTGGAAGCTCATACATTGCTGTTAAAATAGACTCAAAAGCAAATCCGTTCTTCTAAAATCTTCTCTTTAGCACACAATAATTCAGGATACACAAAATATCAAGCTCTGAGAAAAAAAAATAAAAATAAAAGGAAAACTCTAAAGGCCATGCTTTTGATCCCAGGCTCAACAAGGCCTTGTTCTGTAGATGAATTTGCAAACCTCAGTTCTATCATTCTGCTGAAGTGAGAGCTATCAGGGTCTCCTTAATGTGTTACACAAAAGGGCTGCAGCACACAAAGCCTGGAACACATCAGTTTACAGATCCCAAGAGGGTCCTGTGGAGTCTATAACTTTGATGAAGTGGTATTTAAAATTGCATTACCCAGCAGTTGTTTAACCCTCCAGATGTTGCCCCTGTGGAGTGTTTAATATGACGTGAAGTGCTGGTAGGCTAGGCCATAACCTCATGTCATCTTTTCAGCAGGTCACATGAGGTCTTACCATCTTCTACTAAATCAATACAGGATGACCTGACATAGCAACTTTCCTCATCTGCTGTTTTGGTTTTTGCTTTCTTTTTTATTTTCCAGTAGTGAGTAGAAAAATCAGAAGAAAAAAATTCCAAAGGAACAGGGAAAAAGAAGGAGATCTGAAAGCAAACAAATTCTCCGAAACTTTTGTTCATCTTAGTTCGTGTTTTCCCCCCGTTTATACCAGCAGCCCGATCCAGCAGCTTGGTGCTGCCATCTGCTGTTGCTCCTGCTGCTCACGCTGCCCATGTTTTTGGGCAAATCAGCGAAGAGCAACTAAAATAAATCAGCATATGAATAAAAAAAACCCCACACAAACAAGCAAACAAAAAAACCCTAATTCTAAAAGGAAATTGGTAAAGAACCTAGAACAGAAAAATATCACAATCTCTAATTTTGGCAGCATTATGAATCTTTGTGTAATGTGCTAATAGTAATTCCTATGGTGATGAAAAAGATGAGGCATGTCTGTGAGTTCAATTAACTTTCTTATGATCAGCTCAACATTTAGAAACATTTAGTCTGGAATCTCATATGGCTTACAAGAACCTGATGCTCCACAATGTTTTTCATGTTTAGATATTTGGTGCCATAGGTATTTGTTTTACAGAGCTGGCTTCCAAAATCAAAACCAAGGAACAAACTTGTTTTGATTGGTTCGGAGCACTTGTTAGATCACATCTGCAAAGAAGAAACTTTCTGTCTGAAGGCTGGATGCTCTCTGGGACATCAGCAGCTTTTAAGAACGTGAACCAAATCCCTGCATTCACCAGAAGGAATTCAGTTAGCATACGACTCCCCCCCCACCACCCCTCATCAGGCTGCCTGTACCTGGCTGGGCTGTAGTTCTGCCAGCATCTGAGCTAAAACACAGTCCTGACAGGATTTCTGTTTTGGAGGTAGATATGAAGATGAGGAGTGAATTTTTAGGGGGGTTCCTTGTAGCACAAACAAATTTGAACGTCTTATAGAGCAAGAGTATTGACATCCAGGATGCTGAAAATCAAAACCATTTTACTGTTATTACATAGAAAATTATTTTTCCCTTCAATACTTTTATTTTTGTGTGAAAACCTATTTGTACTTCTCGGCCAAGTCTTTACCAAAGGTTTCACTAGGGCCAAGATTTCAAACCTTGTTGGCACAAATGTGTTGGCTGTTACTATGATTACATCTATGGAGAACTGGTACTTAGAGAAAATAACAGTTTACTGGCATCTCTTCTGGTGAAGTTTTGAGATTCAAGTATCAAGAATGTAGACATGTATTGAACTCGCCCTGCCAGGACAAATAATCTCTTGACACATGACTGCAGCCACAGAAATCAATGCCAGCATTGCTCTCTCAAATTTGAAAGGATTGACCACTTCCTCTCACTGTTACAAAACCCTGTGTAGGAATGTAAAACAGATACTACAGCGCATGACAGCTCAGGAATGGATGCCTGTCACACCAAACTCTTGACAAATGTGTTTTCCATTATCTGGCTTCACCTTCTGTAATTCCAGTGGCATCCTATGGAATGGTATCTTTGGCTTGCAAGTACTGTAGAATCTCCTTGCCTGATACTGATAGGAGCAGTAAAGCAGCATTTACTGTGGCAGAGGTTCCCTTCTGTAATCCATAAAGTTGGAGCTTGGGAACTTAACAAGAATTGTGCTGTAATTTCTAGCTCTGAGGAATGGTCGTTCTTACCTTTTGCAGGTCCATCTCCTCTGTCACTTACCTCTTCCAAAAATGCAAGGCTTTGGGAGTCCTTTAGCTATAAGAAGCACGGGCGTCTTTGCATCCTCTCAGGATGAAGTAGTTAGACTCAAAAGCAGCATTTTCTCTGTGTGTGCTTAAGTGAAAAGATTTAAACAAGGTAAATGAGCAGACTCATGCTTACAGAGCAGCAGATGTCGCACTCCAGGTGTGGTTAGTGCCAGTGGGACGGAATGGGCTCCCATCCTGGGCATGGCCCAACTTTGATAGGCACCCACCACTCCAGTTCTGAAACTGGTATTTTGCTGCCAAAGATTCATAGACCCAGAGCCAAGCTTAGAAATGCTAGTAATACACTCACAAGTCATTTTAGGGTCTTTCCTCGCCTCACTCCTTCCTATTCTTGTCAAGCCCAAATATCGACAGACACTTGCTACAATACATACTATAAAGTGAATTGGTAACAGCACAAATCTGAAATGCAAATATGTGAAGATACATTTACAGAGAGCAAATTTCTTCAGTGCATTTGAACTGCAACTGGAACATGAGTGCATGTGGAAGAAACAGTATTTTCAACTCATCTTATCAGACTGCCAGTCCCAGAGCTGACTGGGCCGGCAACAGGGCAGTGTGTGTCACCCTGGGGCTGGAGGTTGTGTTCATGTCTCTGGGACCAATCAGGAAATGAAAATCACCATTATTGTGCTGGTGTAGATGTAACTCATGTGTACTTGACCAGTACTTTGCAGGGGAGCCAGAGAGAGCACGCAGCAGGAGCAGGCAGTTGTAGGGTATACGGCAACTGTGGGCCAAATAGTGCTCACCTTTCCAGGCCAAGCATGCTCCATTACCCAAAGTAACAAGAAACAGGTGACATTACCTTTAAAAATCAATAGTATCACCATCCTCATGTCTTCCAGGGTACAAAGAGCATTAATAAAAACATGTTTTACTGGATCATATTGCACAGTTCAGTTTACCTTTCAGTATCAAGATCTTATTTAAATGGTGCATATATATCAATAACAATTACAGAGAATTCAATCATTACCAAATTTTAGTCTCATCTGACCTGACAAGTCCCATTCTGATACCTGTATTTTGGGTATAATCCTTGTCAGAGTATCATCTTCTGAACATAGAAACTTCAAAAGATTTAAATTGCTATTGTGACTGTCCTGTATACAATAGAAGAAATGCATTGTTACTGCAGAGGAAAATGACTGGTTTCATGCTTCTCATATAGTATCTTTATTAAACATTTGGACAGATATGCATCCATTTATTATATAAATAATCTATGGCTTCTTAGTTTGCAAATGCTGGTTGAAAATTCACAAGAGCAGGCTTTTCTGTGAACTTTCTGTCTTTATAAGTTCAGTCATTGCAATAAATCCTGAGCCTATTGCCTGCTTACCAGCATTTTGCACTGTACCCCAATGACTAAAGCTTGGATCTCTGCATTTGAATATTTCAAAACCTCTGAACAGCTTGATTGGAGTTTGTTTTTCTTCTTAAATAATGCAAGTTGTTCTGCAAAGAACATAATCGCAATTATGTGATAGTCAAATCCTTGGGCACTAACATACAAAGCTCCACTGTCACTAACAGAGGATTCATTTGAGCAAAGCTTATTGCAGCATTTTGTAGTTGCTAGAAAAAAAGTGTTCTTTGTGCGTGCTGTAGTTCAGAGCTGTAAGGTCTTTGTGAATGGTTACTCTCAAAGCGCTACAGAAGTTCCCCGGTTCAAGGTGGCTCCTGGCTCCTCGGAAAAAGGAATGTGGGATTCCAGCCTGGGAGGAAAGAAATAAGTGAAAAAGGAGCATCCTTGGGCTAGGCAGGACAGGTCTGCTTAGTGCAGCTCTGCAGCCCGGACAGTCAGTGGTAAGCCGGTTCAGAAGGAAGAAAGGTGAGTGCTGACCCCAGTAAACACAGTGCACATCCGTGAATCCAAGGCATCAATCACAATAAAAGCTCCTCCAGCCCTATTTGTCACAGCAAAAGGATTTTCAGATTATAAAACCAGGAGTCGCCGTGTGGTCACCTAACCACATAATTTAGAACACAGAACATCCTTGAATTTGATCCAGTCTAAACTTGAGTAAATCTTTTAGATTAAAAAAACCCAACAACATCTATTCTCGATTTAAAAATTGTTAATGGTAGAAAAGCCACAATAACCTCTTGCAATCCACACCAGTAGCTAAGTATTTCCCTGGTGAAATGTGTAGCCTTTCATTCTGTGCATTTGTCCAGCTCCAGCCACCAGATCTTTTTATATCTCCACTTGCTAGATTGGAAGAGCATTAGTCCTGAAGTAAATACTTACCAGCCATAACCAAAATCCAACATTTTCTTGGTGTGCTTAAATGATTGCACACCTACCACTTATACCAGAAGATGGCTTCCAGCCTTTTGGTTGGTCTCTGAGCAACCTTTGAGAGTCCCTGAAGCAAACACTGTATTTCAGAGCTCAACACACATACAGAGGAAATAAGGCCTCCATGACGAAAATGGAGATTCTCAGGGGTTACAATAGTTTCTGACCTTTTTTTTTTTCCCTGGAGTTGACACCCAGCTAATGCCCTGGACACAAACCAGCATGTCTTGCTTAATCCCACTGCTCCCTGATGAAGGGTGCTCCCCACAGCATGCACAGCCCCTACAACTTGTTTCTCTGCACCTGACTTCACTTTTGCCCATCTGATAAATGACTGTTGCTCAGTCATATGGCATCAAATGACAAAGCACTTCAAATTCTTCCTTCTAAAGTTCTTGTAATCCTCATTTTATATGGTAACCGTAATCTTTGTAATCTTTGTAAGGTTTTAAGTGATGATTTTATGCCTCTATTCTTAATAGTAAAATTTGTACCATATTTTTACAGGACAGTGTCAGAAGCAAAGCTGCTCACTGCTGAACTGTTCAACTGCAGAAATATTAGCCAGTGTCATTGTTACTCTGTGTAGCTTCATTTCCCTGAAGCCATGCATTATTTTTCACTTCATGTCTAAGGTATTATAAAAAGTTACGGTGCTGCATTTTCAGCTCAGAGAGGTCTCTTGAATAAGGCAAGGAAGGATAGCAAGTGCAAGTCATTTTCTCTGCTCCTGTCATGCTTTTCAGGTGAAAGCAGACGTTATTTATTAATTAGCTCCATGAACTAATTAAAATAATATATTCTGCAAGTACTAATTCACATAAAATATATTATATGTAAGTGAAATTAAAGCCACAACAAAAGATAAGTAAAAGTTTCACAAAAATTCAGTGACAAGCCATTAAGAGGACCCTGGGAGAAACAGGAAAACAACTGTCTTGCACTTTGCTTTATTCCTAAAGACAAATTCACTTCCTTTCTGAAACTGGTTGATATTTAAAATGGGCTCTGCATGACAATCCCACTTCATTTCCTTCTCTCAGATGCTGAGGATCTTTTGATATGTTTGATAAGTCTCTATTAATCAATTCCTGTCAGAGTGCTAAAAAGACACATATGCAGGAAAAAATTGCATAGCTATTCTTCCACATGGACTTCAGCAAAAAAAAACAGCTGTAAACAAGCAGGGATGCATATTTTCCATGATTCATGCTGCAGAACCCACCATAGACTGTAGGACTGTTGTACAGAATTTGAGCTTTCACAGAAAAAAAAAAAAAATTGCTACCAGGCAGCCTAATGGTGAGGGAAGCCTTCCCAAACAGGAACTGAACATGAATCAAGTTAGGATGACTCAGATTGTTTTTATGATTCTGCAGAGAGACAATATGAGATAATAGCTGGGTTGTGTGAACTATTGCTATAATTTATTACAATAAAAATTCAAAATACAATGACTTACTATTGTGAGTTGGGTTTTTATTTTCTCTATGTATACCAAAAGCACTGTAATATTTTGATTTCTAGTTCTTCTGTATGAATAAACACATATAAAATATTTATGAAAGTCCTCCATATGCTTCACAGCAAATATGCATCATATCAAAAAACATAGCAACATCCCTTTTGTGTGCTCGGTGAAGTACACTTTGATAAGAAGACAGTAGTGTCACAGCAAGACTGAATTATGGTGGTAAGTAGCCAGCCTTAGGACATCAAGGCATTTATAATACTGTTGTTACATATTGAAGCTTATGACAGAGCTTTCTAGGTGGTGGGGGATAAAAAAGAATGATTGGAAAAACAAGCCTGGGCCTTTGGTTAAATATATAAATTAGATTTGTGCTGCTTTTGATTCAAAGAAAGAAAGAAAGAAATCCGGTCTATTTTTGTTTTGCTGCAGCAAGGGTACTGGAGGCAGCATGGAGTATCAGTACAAGCAAAGCACATCTCTGATGTCTGTGTGTTGTACATGCAGGTTAAGTAAATGGTTTTAATTTAATCAACCAGGTCCCATGACTCAAGGTGAGAAAAATTCTTCTGTAGTGCTGTACTCCATCCTTTGCCAGAAAGCTGTTCCCAATTGAAACTATATTTATCCATTATTTACCAGTTTAGTCAGCTGAGGACAAGTTGTTCTGAAAATGTTTGTTTAAATCGACCAGCCAGGCATCAAGAAGAAAAAGGAGAGGAGTGGAAAGAAAAACCAATACGGAAACACATCTAAAATTCCAGTGAAAACCCTTCTGTTGACTTTATCAAGATATAGCCAAGATCTGTCGTGAACAGATGAGAATCATGGCTATTAAAACAGGGGAAAGAGACTAGAGACTCTAAAGAAAGAAAAGGCAGGGATAGGAAAGTAGTGGGAACTTCCCATGTTCCCATTAAAAAGGGAGAAAGTGGAGGTGCAGCTGCAAACAAGCAATGGAAAGAAATAGAAACTGAGAAAGTAAATTAAAATATGTATGCCCATTGATTTTAATGGGTAGAGATGTCAGGCATTGGCCTTGTTTGCAAATTTTCCTGAATAGGTGGTAGAGGCACAGGCTGGTTTCAGTATGGATGGAATATTGAAATAGCTGGAAAATTCGGAGAGATTATTCACGCCTGAAGCTTTGGGGAGATCACATCTGGTAGTAAAGGAAAGATTCATCTTTAATTTTAAATTGTTTGGAAACAATTGGGGAATTTTTGTTATGAAAATATATTTGGGGTGCTGCCTCTGAGAGAATATTTTATGAGAGACTATTTGCAATTTCTACCCTGACAAAACAATTTTAGCAGAGCACAATGAGTGCAGCAATTATGTATCAATAATGACCATGAAAGGACAAACACCACATAGTGAGCCTTATAGGATTCAGGAAGGATGGTGTCTAAGTTTAACCACAAAGAAAGCCAACTTGTTAAGAAATGTGTCTGAAATGAAGTGACTAGCAAATTCTTCAAAAATCAGTCTTTGTGGGGGGAGAAAATGTGGAAGGCATATTGTCTTCTTAATCCAGAACAGACTGAGCATCTTTTGAAGAACAAACTGAAATTCTTTCTAAACTATGAAACCTTGAAGGGAGACCAGACATGGATTTACAGCCAGGAAAAAAGGTCCTTTAGCTGCTTTCCTCTTGCCCCAGCCAGACTTCCCCATGCTGCTCCCTTGCCCATCTCTTAAATAGTAACATCCATATACGTAGATAGTAGAGATTGGTGGATGACCAACAGATGAGTAGTTGATAGGTAGAGGCCGCTTAGTTTGTTTCTCACACAGTTTTCTGATTTGTAGTCACTTTATTTCCCTTATCACATCTCCCCATCTGTCCTTTTTGAGCTGGCTTCCAGCACAGTGAATGGTTTCCATTTTTAATTTACCATATATATGTAATTATAACTTTCCCTGTGGACACGAGCGAAGAGCTTGCAGTCTTGACAACCACATTATAAATGATGGAAGCACATGGTAGTAGAAGAATGCCCAGCTAGCAGAACACAAGCGTCCAAAACTTTTCAGAGTTTACTACATAAGATGACCTTGTTAGCCCAGTGTTACAGACATGGATTAGGACAGAGATGATCCATCACAATAAATATCTGTCACATGATCGACACCTAATTTTTCATGGCCACCACTGTCCTACAGCAAATTCATGTACCAGTGTTCTCGTGTGTTGCAGCATCCTCCTCACTTTTGGGTGTTTGCCCATGTTGTGGTGTGTTTCTTCCAAGGCCCCGCTGCTGCTACCAATGCCCTCTTCAGGCTCAGGTCCCTCCAAGTACACAGGCACCATGGTCAGGTTCTCCAGGAGAGCAGTGTGTTGGTCTTTCCCTTTCCACATACATACAAAGGTATTCTTTGCACAAAACCAAAGATTAATTTTGTTAGAAATTCTCTGTATGCATGATGAATGCCATATGGAGAACCCAGCTGACAAAAACAGCTGTTGATGACGGACAAACTGTCACAAAGTTGTTCCTTTTCCTACTGTGGAACTGAATTTGCTAGCATGCTACACTATTACCTCTCAAGCACTAAAAGACCCATATAGGATTTCATGAAAAGTTGCATAAAGCTTTATTACCAAGGGGAAAGAGCAGTTGGTAACAACGTCCCAAATAGTTATGCTTCAAAAGCATCAGCCTGTAGGAGTTCAAAACCTAGCAGCTTCTCGACATGAGCAGATCTTCCCTTCTCCCCCAGCAGCTGAGCCAGGTTTTGAGCCAGCAACGTTTCCAAACAAATTATTAGTAGTAGATATAATAGTAGGAATACTGCCTGCCCCTTCCCATCACTGGAAGGATTTGGAAAGCAATCTTCCAGCAGAGCTGTGCCAGTTGCACACACAGCGGGCAGATACAGAGAACAGCTGTTTCAAAGGACATGTCAGCAGTGCAGGCACAGTGACATCAAATGGCAGCATACAAAAAGGCACCAGGAAACATGCTGTAGGATCCTGTGGGGTGGGAACATTGTTCCTCCTGTGACCAGAGACAGGACTGTTCAGACTGTGTCACAGAAGCAACGTGCATCCTCCATCTTGGTGTCCCTGCTTGCTGCTCCACACACTGCACCACACAGCAATGCTCATTCACCTCTCCAAATACCAGCTTGCCAGTGACTAATGTGAGTTTTTTAATCTTCATCAGGAATGGCTTTACATTCCCAAAAAGTCCCCCTGTGCATTTTCTATTGTCTTGTCTGTTTCTAAAAAGCTGTGAGGATGGACTAACAAAAATCACCTGGGGTGATGAAGGGCTTTGATTAAGGGCTCCCAAAACTCAGCTTAGAACTAGCTACTAGTACCCAAACAGGTGCCTGTACAACCCAGGTAGGACCAAACCAGAAACATATGTGTTTCTCTGAGCTGAGAGGTGCCCTCTCCTCTCTGTCGAACACAGCAGTCTTGGGCACCACCAGCTCAGTGAGTATGCAGCCCCTGATGCTGTGGTGGTGTAGATGACAGTAGGGCATGGTCACATTTCTTAGTCCCAGATGTATCACACAAGCTGCAGCCCAGAGGCCAGCTCAGCTCAGAACTACGCCACACTGTAAGAGCCTCCCTTGCTCCCCAGGGAAGCCAGCTCTGCTCTAAGCTGTGGGAAAACCACAACCAGACCCCACGGTTTAGGTTTTTACTGCCTGCCCAGCCACATCATCAGACTATCTCGTTTTTAGCAAGTGATCTAGACATCAGTGAATTCTCCAGATATTAAAAGACTATCCTTCAGCCTGCTATGCCACCTCTGAACGTGACCCCCCACCTAGACTGCAGCCCTTCAAGTTATCCTTCATTTGTTTGTTGGTGTGCTCCCTTAGATCTGCAGATTGCTTTGATTATTTGAACATCTGGAAGTTGTCACATGCCTTTTTTGACCGTGACCATCTGAAATATTACCCAGCAGGACTTGAGGGGAGACACAGTAAGGAAACAAAAACATCCTACTCATAAGAACATGTGGCAGGAATTATCAAATGACACCAACCCAAAGGGTAGTGCTATATATCTAAGCAAAGGCAAACTTTCCCTCCATCCCCTAAAGCAAGGACAATTTTTTTCCATAATATCCACTCTGGACATAAAACAATATTACATACAAATACCTAAAATATTTTCCATTAAACATTATGTTATAAAGGTTAGTTGTCTATTACTAATGGAGAAAAAGTATTTCTTTCATCCTCTGGCTTTCAAAACTGAAGAGTAGTTCTGCCCCCCCCACCCCCCAAAGATTCTCCACAGAAAAACTTCCCCAAAATGGTTCAGTGCCTGAGGTCATTAGGGGGCTTATTCCTGGTTTGTCTGTTGTCCTCACAGGCAGAGTGCAGGTTCTTTGGTAAAGCTGGAATGGGATATATGAAAAAATGAGATGAAAAAGGTTGAAATACGGAGTCAGAGTTTCTCAGCAATCCCACCAGAGGGAGTAGGGGCTCTGGAGAAGAGGGGGAAAGCAGCCCAAAATCGGTACAAATATGCAGGTGGAATCCCAGAAAAATCAAGCACAGCTTTTAGATTTGGTTTCTCATTCTTAACAAGATACAGAAATGAAGAAATGAAGAACAAATGAAACATGGAGAGTCATACAGACTGTACTGCTGCAGTCCAGCAGCTGTTAACCAGTTCTATTTTGGCTTTTGTCGAGAGGTTCTCCCTAAAATCAGAAATAGATGGCAATGAGTTTCCTTCTGAGCAGCCTGTCTGCTTACATATCACAGGACTGAAATCTCATTGCCCTCGAGGAAAACAGGGGAACAACCAGATTCAGCGCTCACATGCCCAACTTCCAAATCCCCCTTCCCTGTGGGCAACCAGCTGGAAGGAAGGCTGTCTTTGTTGGGGACTAGCAAAAGTAAAACTACTTATTCCATCAGTCCTCGGCCTCTGCGTGTCTTCTGTGTCAAATCAGACCTTGATGTACTGGCTTTGCTCCATGGCTGTCACTCTTTCTTCTTCCTTTGGGATACTTTTATATTTGGTTACACAGCACTCTGATGTTTTCTTCTTTAAACCAGTGCCGATGGCTACTGAAGTCACTTCCTGGCAAAACAAACACATCTTGAGAAGACCCCAACATCCTAGAAGGAACTCCTTGTAGTGCAGCCACACTGGTTCCCAGGAATCATCTTTAAAACAGATGCTGTCCCCTGGTGTAGCCTGACAAGAATCTTCCACGGTCTTTGTATTGGGATATGACAAAAGGTGGTTCGTTTGTCCCCTGCCAGGGAGGGGGAGAGGGAGCTTTTGTATGAGCGCGGCCGTGGTCTCCACGGCCACGGGGCGCGCACAGGGGCGCTGCCCACTGGCGACACGTGGGCTCCTGCTCTTCCCTGGCCGACACAAGGTCCCCGGGCACCCGTGGGAGCAGCGGTTCCTGCGCGCACCCACGAGGTGTCACTGCTGCCCCGCTGCCCGCGCCGGCCCCGCCCGCGCCCGGCAGGGACGTCCGAGCTGTGCACACCCGGCACAGTCCCCGGGTGCTGATGCTGGCACGGAAACTCGCGCTTGCTGCCCAGCGACTTCCAACATCGCCTCAGCGCAGGATTTAGAGGAAGAATATAGTACCGGGTTTATTTGTTTCCTATGAATATCGATCAGATCTCAGCACATACATCAGCAAGACTCCGCATGAAAGAAAACAAAAAACATCAAAGAGAAAGAAGAGGTACATGATCACTTCAGAAATATGGCGGGGATAAAAGAATGAAAAAAAATCATCAGGCTTTTGATAACACCAATCTAATTTGCTCTACTATGGTAAAGAAAATCCTTTTGATTCCCTTCATTTGTTTCTGATTTTATGCTCTATTTAGTTTTCTCAAATAATGGGCTACAATGAATACCGAAAAAGTCCCATCCAGTAAATTTCTCTAATGAATATTTTTCATAGTAAGCATTACACAATTCAAAGTAGTACCATCCAGATTACAGATTTTTCCTTAGCAGAATTAAAACTGCAGCAGTAGTGCAGCAAATCAGTGCTGATACACTGCCCATGCTGGTCCTACCATGTCAGTACCTATAAAACTGTTCCAGGAGTGTGCAGGGGAGGGAGCTGTTAAAAGAAGCCATTTCTGTGTTACATGAAGGACTGATGCTGACTGCTGCAGATGGATTTTCTCTGGTAGAGCTGCTGCTGCAGGCACAAGATGGCAAGGCCTCAATAATGAGGACTAACGACCTCCCTCCTTGTGCAGGAGCTTTCAGGATCTGAAAAGGATGCAGCTTCTAGATGGAACATCAGACATCTTCTCACGCTGGACATAGAAAAGTTTTTTCTTCTTTTTTGTCTCCTTTTCTTTTTTTTTTTCCCCCCCCACAATGCTATTAGGGTAACATATTCAAAATCTTTATTTAGATGTAAAATAAAAGCAGTTGCTTTTGTTATCATTCCCTCCTCTGTCTCATATTTCTTGAGGTCTTCTTGCCTGCGAACACTTGTGTTTTTTTCGTTCTCGTTAAAAGACACGAAGTAATCAAAGCCACTCCATCTAGTCCATGTTTTTGTGGAAGGAGGTTGTCTTCAAAGTCTTTCTAAAGACAAAGGTGCATTCCCAGCACATTCTGCAGTCTGGGGTGAGAGAAGAAGCAGGAGACATACAAACCATCTTTCAAAAAATCCCAAGCCCACCCTACTAGCCCACCCTACTGTACCAAAGAGATTCCACCACTGACATCTGGTTAGCAAGCACAGTTGTAGGAGCAAAGGGTAACTACATTTTAAAGCCAGTCTTACAGGTTTCACATCTCTGATTTCAACAGAAGTATGCTTTGGGGCAAGAAAAGACCAGTGAGAGATGCCAACTAAGGCAACAAAAGATCTGCAGATGCTCAGTGCTCCTTGCAGATGGGAAACTCAAAGTACAGTTTTAACACAGCAATGGGGTTTGAGAGAGTAGAAAACAAGTTTTTGTCGTTCCACTTTGCTCTGACCAGCAGTAGAAGATTCATCTCTTCCATGTTTGTTTTTCTGGTTGGTTGCTTGGGGGGGGTGCCTTCTTTTTCCCAATACCACAAGTATACAGAAAAAGTGGATGATATGGGTCTCTATGATTGGAATTGCAGTGGGAAAAAGCCCTTTGGAACAAAATGAAAGTCTGATATTTCAATTTTCTCATTACAGGATGAAAATAAAGATAGAAGTGAAAATTCTCTGCACACAAATGCACTAGTGGGAGAGCAGCTGCAGCTACTCCATTATGCCCGGAGTTTCCAGTACTGGCAGACAAGGATTGGGAAAACAGCTGAGAAGGAAATCAAGGGAAGAGAGATAAGGCAAAGTCTTTCTAGACAAAAAAGGTTGCTGAGCTACTTCAGGAGGGGTGGAAGAAGGAGAAACTGAGTAACCCAAAATTACTTAGGAATTAGAAACTTAGAGTTCCCTAAAAATGATTTTCTGGAAACCAATTCCCTCATTAACTGAGCATAATTATCTAATTGTCTGAACTGTATCTTCAGCAGTTTATCTATTGATGAAATTCCACATTTGTGCCTCCTCCACCAAAATTTTTTCGGTGATTTAGGCACAACATGAGCTTCCATAGGCCTGTTCATTGGTTTCTGTTGAACTACCTCCCAAACCAGTACAGACCAGGACTTAGAAGTAATTCCTAGTCTTGGGCTTTAATCTTCATTCCTGCCTCCCACAGATACTTTCTTTGATAAGAGACAGAGACACCCTGCATCACTCTATGGACACCCTCACCTCACCCTTACCACAGAAGAAGCTCAAGATCCTAATTTATTTCAAATTGCAATGCTGGGAGTGAATGATCCGAGTAGCTGCCCCTTTCCTTCTCTCAGTCCTGGGCACCAGAGGAGTCACACACCCAGGCTTCCTTTTGCCCGTCTCCATTCAATGAACCTAAGCAAAGGAATAACTCGCCTCCCTCATATCTCCTGAGATTCCCAGAGACATCTCCCCACCACCAAGGAAGAATGTCCCTGCCGTGTAACAGCACCCCTACACAGGCACCCTCCTCCCCAGGACACTGCCCCACACCCTTTCTCCCTCAGCTTGGGGGAGCAGTGGCTGGAGGAGGAGTGGACAGCTCGTGGGAACAGTGTGGGGAAGGGGAAAGGCAGACTGCCAGGAGAAGGATGGTCCCCTGAGATCAGGACACAGTCAGAGGCACATTCAGCATCTGCATCAGCCCCTGCCCTAGCACTGGCCTGCCTTTCCTTTAATGCTTTCTGGTTTGTTGTTGTTTTATTCTCTCATAATTTCTTTCAATTCCGAGAAGGATAAAACAGAGAAGATAAGTATAAAGAGCATTAGTGGGCACCATAAGACCATCCAGGAGAGATCAATGGAGCAAGGATCACAGGAACAACAGAAAAGAACCATAAAAGTTGGAGAATCCTGAAAGAGATGTTACTGATGGACAGGGGGAGAGAAGAAAGAGACTCTAAAAGAAAAGCTGTATAAAGCACAGTGCATCAAACAGATGAACTCCAAAAGGTCATAGATTTCAGGTTATACATTCCTCTCAGCAAAAAGGTAGAAAAATAAGTCACATTAAATATGCTGTTGCCACTCATTGTTGAAAAACTAAAAGGGTAAAGGAATAAAAAGGTGGATAGAAAAGATAATATGCATTATGAAATACTTCATTTATGTGATACATATGCTGAAGGAGCAGCTGCAAGGTTAAGAGCAAGGGTGGGAAATAGTACCCCTTTTGAAAGATGACATCTGTGATGAATCTAACAAGAGATTTCAAAATCCAGTCAAATCAAAAAGAAAGCCAATGGAGGTGAATGCAGCAGAACATATTTTGGGAGCAAAGTACAATAAAAATTGTGCAAATGCCACTAACAAGGTAACATTTACAATCGTGTCTTAATATTGTTTGATATTTACTGTCCATGTCCACACTTGTAAATAAGGACTATCATCTAGCATTTGAGCAGGTTCTCAGAGTTTATTATCTGGACAAATTCTTTTGCAATTTACACATACAGATCCCTCATGGCAAATAGTGATGATGGCACTCATTCTAATTCAAGTGTTTGTGTTAAAGAATCAGGCCAGCATCTTCCCCATTCTCACCCATACATAAAGATACCTGCAGATTAGACTGCAAGTAATGCACAGGTGGAATTAAAACAAACAAACAAACAAACAAACAACAAAAAAAAAAAGATCTTGGGAAATGATAAATATTGTCTGAAAAATGAGAAGGGGCAACTCAGGATGCCTCATTGACCCAAGAGTCAGCTACACAAAATGGAACAACCATCTCTGCTAACTGCAAAGGATCTGGGCATCACTGTGTCACATAAGATGGCACAGTTCAGTAGTGGCCATCTACTGCAAAAGGGGCGCGTCCTATAGTTGTGTGTAACAGGCAGAAGTATAACAGTAATCCTCTGACCGTCTTCTGTGAAACCTTCGTGGGAGTCACTGTCCTTCAAGAAAGCTGTAAGACCCCCTGGCCCAGAGGAGAGTAATAAAGTCACTCAACACTTCAGAAAACACCCGTAAAAAGCCAAAGGAGGCTGTAATGTTACAATGTTCATTTACGTTGGGAACATATTATAGTGACTGTAGCAGCCTGGTCAAAAGTAAAGGGATAAATCAAAGCTAAGAAGATTCAGTTTAGATATTAGCGAAACAAAACTTTGTAGTTTGAGAGATAATGACTGTCTGGAGAGACTCTGCAGCACTCACATCGATGTCTATATAAACAAAACCCATTGAGTTGTACACATGTCATTTGAGGATTCCACAGTCTGGAACAGCATGAGGAGGGGGAATTCAGCCTCAGAGAACTCATCCTCTCTTTCCCTTTGCTTCTTTAATATTGGGACTTCAGCTTATCTTCAACTCACAGGAGACAAAAGCAATCTGTTCAGCACAGTCAGATCAAAAGGCAGACTGCTGTGAGTCACAACCACTTAGCAACTTGCTTAAATGAATTGTGGACACAATATGTTCAAATCATTTGCTGATAATTTCCCTTGAACATGTTGGGATTAAAACCTTGTTTTCTCTAAGTCCCTGTAGCTATTAAAATTCTTTTAGCAAAATTCCTATGTTTTATGCACCTACGTTAATAAGTCCAGTGCTAGTTCTATGCACAATATCTTTAGCTAGAACAGACACAAAATTATAGCAGTTTTAAAATCTAAATTCAAAGAGCTGTTATTCCCTATACATAAAAATAAATAATTGGAAGAGCCACAAATAAATCACTGGCTTTTCCAACTCCTAATTCCAGTTACCTATTGAAAACATCCTTCTCTCACTTTAGTGGTCTTATTTAGTTTTAATTTTTTTTGATAAATAAACATTCTAAATGCATTCCTATAGGTCTTGTTTTCTGGAACTGGTTGTTTCCCTCCTATTTGTTATTTCTTAGGGGACTATCTGGCATTTATGTCTGATGATTTCAGAAAATATTAGGGGAGCAATTTGAAAAAGGCATCCCTAGATATTTTATTATTACACATTATTGCTTTCTAGATTAAAAGAAATGTTGTTGTTGGGTTTTAAGGCACTGGCCAGAGTTGATCTTGCTTGATTTTTCAGGTTTTAATTCCAACTCAGCATGGCTGTGGCCAACAGGATGGCAATCCACCAGCTACATTCCACCTTTCTTCCTCCTATTTATTAAGCTCTCCAATTCTCCTCCCTTGTCGGTTCTGTTCTGGTCACCACAATTAATTCCCATTTCTTAATCCTGCATGAACCTTCAACTCATTAATTTCTGGCCAGTCTCCACTTCTGTTTCAGCTTGGCATTTTGCAATTTATCTCATCACTGTTTTAAGGCCCTTTTCCTCCCTCTTTGGTTTTGTACGGTTGAAGGACAGTTTTTACTTGCACCTTACAGAAGAATGAGTGAATATTTTGCTATTTTCAGGTAAGTTTCAGGATAGCTTCTGCCTCTCCTACCAAACATTTTCCTTCACAGTGTAGTCTGGGAGCACAAAACCATCGGAAGTGTTCAGCAGGACAATCAAACACTTTTCCTGTAGGCTTTAGAGCTGTATTATGTACAAGGATGTTTGGGGAAAGAGACTACCTGATGGACCCCAACTCTCCAATGAAAGTTCCAAGCTCCAACTGGTTATTTTAAGGAATGTTACAATTAATATCCCGCATGAAGGTGTTTTTAGCTTCCTGCAGAGCCAGGAGGCACTGACTGATGGCTCTTCCCTAGAAGATGAGAAATATGGTCCCTTCAGAGGGATTTTCTCTCTTGGTCCTTTTTTCCCTAGCAGATTTGAGGCCTCACTGACATTCTTAATTGGTAAATTGTTGTGTAACCAAAGTAATACTTCATCTGTTCAGTTATTGTGCAAGCATGCCTTAATCTGAGTTAATCTTAATTCTTTGAAGTGGATCTTTGTATAAATTTGGAAACAAATATTAGCTTTTCTCTATAGGGAAGCAAAAGGAACTTTGTGCCTCCTTGGAGTTTCCAAGTATTGTATGATGACAGTGACAAGGTGAAGTATCAGAAGATAAACCTTTTCAAAATCATCTAGTTGTAGGATTGATCTTGTTTGGGCCAAATTCACTCAAGTGTAACAAGGGAATTGTATCACTTGGAACTAAACTCAAATGAAACTTTAACACAGCTCCCTAACTACTTTGAAATCCTTATTAGTAATGTCCGGTTTTACTTTAGAGACATCCTATTAAATCCTGTGCAAATACAGGGAAAGACAGCCATTCAATACAGATTTCATACTGCTTGAAAGGAAATGTCCTGGATTTGGCTGGGATAGATTTTGCTTTCTTCCTAGTAGCTGGTGCAGTGCTGTGGTGTGGATTTAGCAATAATGTTGATAACACACTGATGCTTTCATGGTTGTGGAGCAGGGCTTACCCTAAGTGAAGGACTCTCCAGTTTCCCATGCTCTGCCAGGGCACAGGTGCACTAGAAGCTGAGAGGGAGCATCATCAGGACAGCTGACCTGACCTGGCCAAAGGGATATTCCATACCATAGAACACCATGCTCAGTATAGAAACTGGGCAAGTTGGTCAAGAGGGGCCAATCACTGATCAGGGACAGGTTGGGCAGCGGTCAGCAGTTGGCGAGCAATTGCATTGTGCATCACTTGTCTGTCTTGGGTTTTGTTCATTCTTCTCTTGCTCTCATTTTCATTATAATTACTATTATTATGAATGTAAATTATTTATTTTTTTTTTTCTTATCTTAACCCATGAGTTTTACCTTCTTCCTCTTCTCCTCCCAGTCCCACTGGAGGCAGGGGGGAATGGACAAGCAGCTGTGTGCTATTTTGTTGCCAGCTGGAGTTAAACCATGACAGGAAAGAATTAGAATAAATAAAAAATGGGTTTGGAAATACAAATTCTCCACAACTTTTTATCAACCCGCTGGTGTTGCAAAGCGATTTTGAAAAAAAATAAATATTTCTAAGGGTGAAGCTGCACAAAATGCCTAGTGCTTGAATTTGAAACATTAGGTTTTTGAAGCAGACACTGGTATTTAATTAGTTAACTACTAAAGCAAAGGAGGCAATATACCAGTTGATGCAATTGGTGGCAGCAGGAGTTTGGAAATAAATATCTCTATTTGGCACTGAGAAGTGAAGCAGAGCTCAAATTTCTGTGGATTGCCTGGCCCCAAGCTCATGTCTCAGAGCTCACATTTCTGTGGTAAAATTAAATCTCAGTTTAAGACCTGTGATTCAGTGTGGCTACTTACTAAAATTCATCTGACATCCCTAGGTTGTGAATATTTTTAGTTGACCTGTATGGAAGCCTTAGTAAGATCTTCATAAGACCCAGCTCTGATGGGGCATTTCCATAAAAGCTTAGTAGAATTGTGCTAACAAAAACAGACACTTTAAAGCAGTAATTGTCACCCTAGCTAGAAACCAGAAACACAGTGGCATGTAAAAACAACAAACAAACAGAAATCCCAAACCTCAAGAAACCTCAGCTAAGCAGAACATGGGGAACAGCCATTCATGGTGATTTATATTGCATGTTGTACTGGGTTCACTCAGATTGCCTCTTTAAAGATGCTGCATTTCTGGCTGTGGCTGCACCAGGCTACTGACAGAGCCAGTGGAGAAGTGAGAGGTCCCTGCAGGGGCAGCTCAGCTCCCTTCTGCCCAGAGCTGCTCTGTGCAGCCGTCCTCTCCCTAGCAGCATCCATGCAGGCAGTTTACCGATGTTAAATGAGATGACTCTGGTATTAATGCATTCAAATTGATTGTCTGCTTGTATCTATTCCTGTCCCACTTTGTGTGTGCATTTTTAGGATTCGTAGTCCCTTTGAAGCAAGATTTCTGTTTCTCAATATCAAACCAAAGTCAGCATGACAGATGGTACTAGTGTTGGCTGTCCTGACTCTATCTTGTGAATTGCTAAAAAGGCTTGTTTATCCTGTGCACCCTACCATGCCCTGGAGGTATCAGCATTTTGTCATTTGACTTAGTTGCCATCCTTTGTATTCTACTCTGAGATTCTGTCTACTATCCTTAGATCACCTCTATCAGTCTACAGTGTTGTTTCTTAGGCCAAGCAGAGATTTCTGGTTCCAGCTCAGATTAGCTTCAGAAGCTCCATATCTACTGTCTCACAGGCAACATGAACACACCATTATAAACCTGTCAACAGGTCTCTGTGTGAGTAACCTCAGCAGTGGACATACAACAGCACCCCCAAACAGAGCCCTGGAATTAAAACGACAGCCTCCTCCTGCGTCACTACCAGAGGTTTACTCCACAGACTGTAGACTCAGCACTCCCAAACCACTACCTTTTCAGCTTAAAATGTTGCCTTGTATCACAAGCGACAGCAAAGAGCAAGAAACACTGTCCTTCTTATTTAACACGTATATTCTTGTGTTCTCAGTCAGGTTTGTTCATGCCTGTTCCTAAGGAAATGCAGTTCAGTCAATCCAGTCTGGGGTCGTGACAGAATCGCTGTGAGGCTGCACTGTCTTAGAACAGGTCTAGCTTAACGAAAGGTTTGCTTATGCGATGATGAGCAAGCTGGAAAGGTCTCTGCTGCTAGCTTGATAAAAAGAAAAGAAAAAGTGAATGATTATCAATAAAGTGTCTTAGATTAGGTGTCACTGAGAGAAAGAAAATGCCATTTCATGTCACTTTTTAGAAAGCACAAGGTATGTAACTTTTGGGGATCATTTTGCTCTTGACTAATCTTCGGATTCAATATTAAAATCTCAAACTTCCCAAAGGAAAGAGATTCTGCATCTTTTAATGAAAGATAAAACAACAATATAAACATACACAAATTTACAGAGAAAGGATCAACTTTAATACATCTGGAGTAAAAGGTGTTCTTTTTTTTAAATATGGTATAAAAATAAATGCAAGAAACATTAACAGAGAATATACAGACAACAGACAAAGACACAGGCTTTCTTTCTCAATGTGAATACATCAGTGAAATGAAACCTTCTGTGCTAATTTATTGTGCAATAAATGTGATGCCATATGTATATTTATTAATATATGCATATTTTACATTTCTTCCAGTTTTTGATTGACGTATTTTTTTAATAAACTGTGCCTAGCAGAAGCTTTTTTTTCACTGTACTTGAGCTTGCAGAAAATAAAAAGACACAGATCCAGCTTGATATGAAGGAGGAAGTGAGCAGACAGTTTTCGAAATGGAGGCATCGAAAGGCTAGAGAGTCCCTCGGAGTCTGTAATGCCTTAGTATACACAAAAGAAAACAAGTCAGGTCCTTGCTCATGCAACATCTTGTTCTACTGTCCTCTGAGTCAGGCAATCAGTGAGCTACAAAGTATGTATAATGATTTGAGTCTGCTTCCATGCTACAAGGTGATCCTTTTAGTAGGACTGCACTAGACTGGTTAACCTCTTTGATGTGAGCGATTTCCCCTGAGGAAAAGATAAAAACAAAAAACAAAAACAGAAAACAGAGGCATGATCACTGCAAACCTGTTCATCAGCAACCACTCAGTGTTGCCACATCACTCTCAAATAACTAGGGGCACCAACTGGAGTCTGTCAAATCTTAAACCACAGGAAGTCCTTACACTTAAACACCTGCACTGCCAGCCAGCCAGATTGTTTCACAGAACAAGCCAGCAAATTTAAAGGCCATTTTTGAACGAGTTTGGTTTTGGCTGATGAGAAACTGAGGTTTTTGCTGTCAGTCACACCTGGAACTTGAAGAAAGCTACTGCAAGCAAGAGTGTCTTGTGCTGCGAAGATGAATGTGCAAACTGCAGTAGCTCTGTCACAGAAGACAAAAAAGCTATTTTCAAGTTAAGGTAAGAAAGTAAGAGGCAGATTGCATATAGATAGGAAAGCAGCTTTTCCATGAACACAGCTATAGGTTTGCTGAGACCATATTTACTATTTATAAGGAACATTGCTCAGGTATATTACATGTGACTGCATAACACTGCTTTGAACGTGTTGGATTTCCATGTTGTTGTTTTCCTCATCATTTCTCCTGTTGCAAGGATACAGTTTCAAATTTTTAACAAGTTCTTTTAATAAGGTGTGATGACTGTCCTACAAGAGCTAGGCCTACAGCATGAAGATGGTGTAAGGTATGTCACTATGATATATTTCAGGCAGATTCAAGTTTTATCTGAGCCAGACAGAAACCACAGAACAGGAATTAGCTCTCCTACGACCACATAAAAGGAGTTAGCTCTCCAAGGGCCATCCTACTGTGGCTCTGATCCAAGAGAGGTAGAGCTGGCACAGCAAGTTGACATCACAGGCATACCCTGACAATATAACACAAATATATCATAAAACATTAAATAGCAAATTACTCCAACTCACCAGTTAGATATTTAATACTTACATTTATTGCATTGTTCATTTTAAATGCCCAATCCAGAAATATCAAACTGATTTCAAGGTGAATACAGTAAGAAATACTGTAACTATGGAGACATGCTTCATTTTCTGCATTAAATGGTAAATGAACTTATTCTGCCATATCAATAAATCATTAAGTCATCTGCAGTATTATAATTCAGTGGAATTACACAATTTAATATCTATTGTCATTATCAATTGAATTTATGCTCACAGGGATCTGTAAGATGATCTTGAGCATTCACTCAAATGCAATATATCAGAGTGGGTCTTCAAAAAAGGAAGAATGACTATTTTATTCTTTGTGCTGTGAAATACAAGTTGAGCAAATTAGGATGAATACTTCTCCTACAGCATAATTTGAAAGGGAACTCATGGTTTGTAATGTTGGGTTAGACTGCTCATCCATCAGGTTCACCATATCACCTGACAGTATTAACACTTGCTTCTTTGAAATATGGAAAATCTCATTCTCGGCACTCTGTCTTCCCTGTATCTGTCACTTTCTACCTATATGAGATTCACAGCTTCTTGACACTTGTTAACACTTAAATTATGTTTTCCTCTAATGCATCAGGTAAGCTGTTATAGTAACACAACTTTTCTTTTTAAATAGTCAAAAAAGCCTCAACAGCAGTGTGGCCCTGGAATGCAATTGAAAACAGTATGTCCAAAATTAATGTTTTGTTAGACAACTTTGTTAGACAATTCGTGACTGTCAGTCTTAGACATAATATCAAAAAATATTGAACATATGCTTATCTTTGCCTTTCATTAAGTTATTTGCATTTAATTTTACAGGTCTACAGGTCTGGCTACTTTCTGTAAAAATGTATGAGTTCCCTTTGCTACTGAACTGCATAACCCACTTAATTAAAATATTAAAACCAGGAATTCTCAATTAGTTACAATTGGCTCAGTACTACAATGGAAAGCTGCATAAGCTCTTGTCATATAAAATCTGTGAAATAATTGTTCATTATTATTTGCAAAAATTATTTAGGACCATAATCAAATTCTAACATGTCAAGAATTAATTCTGGTATCACATAAACTAGGAAGTTTTTACCTGAAATCAGGCCAAAAAATAGTTATTAGTCGATCTGATTAGTATAATCTTTTACTACATATTGTTTGAATTTTCCTGTAGAGACACAGTGAGCTGTCATGACAACTTTTTTCTGTGTTCCACATCACTTGCTCCCTGAATATTGCTGGTCTTTGGATATTTTCTCTCCAAAGCCCTACAGTGATCAAGAATTCTCGGCATGGTCCTCTCCTTCACCTCCCCTCCCTGCCTCAGAGAAATCTCCATCTGAATGACAACAACAATGAATGGTCTTTTTCAAGGCATTATTCAAGGCATTCTAATTTATCTTACAGTTGGAAAAGTGACAGCTTAGAAGAAACATCCTCCTTAAGAGATCTTCAATGCTAAGTCTGAATCATACTAAGTTCTCTGATTAGGAAAATAAGCTTTTAATACACAGAGTCCATAGCAGCCCCAAATACGGAATTATCACATCTTCTTATTAGATCTGCAGGGACTTGTTATTTTCCACTTTACAAAATATTCCTTTCAAACTCTGTTCTAGAGTATACTTTTACTTTAGCTCTCTGTGGAAGGGTTTCATAACTACTGCTTCTAGGAGATTTCCAGATTTACTCAATTTACAGATTGATTTAAGGATCATCCATTGTGGGTCATAATTTAGGAGCTGAGCCTAGATATTTCTTTCAGATACAATGTTAACAGCATTTCCATAAGCCAGATTTTGATTTGGGAACCTGCATCTAACAGGCCAGTTTTCAGAGTTGTAGCATATGAGTCCTCATACACAGGAAAATGTTTCCTGTGCTAATGAGATTAAAGAAAATTGGGGGAAAAAAGTCAGAAATAATAGTAGATGTTTGTCTGAATAATGAAAAAGAGATTCTTAATATTTTCAATATATTTTTGCCATCAATATTTAAAGCATATGTCCAAATTCTAAAGAGGATTACTTTGGACATAACAATTGCAACTATTTAAGAATTTTACTAATAAGACACAAGCCAAAATGAAACCCCACACACATACTCTGGCAGGGGAGTCAGAGTACAAGGAGGCAACACAGCAGCTGGAGTGAACAAGTACTTCTGAAAGAACAAAATCAATTGGCCTCAGTGTTCAGTCCCTACTTTAGTGTATTAACTATTTGACACAGAGTTGTCTTTCCAACTTTACTTTTAGAGAATTTAGGGGGAAAAATTGCAAAGCCATGTGCAGATGTATGAACTGCTAAATACTGTCGTGCTGACTGACCCATTTATGCTGCATGACCTTAACACCGCAAATAATCAAGCAACCAAGTCAGCAATTATCTCAGTACATATGTGGCTTACAAGAAATCCATATGAAATGTGTATAGGGGATGGAGTTTAAATGTATTATAGAGGAAGATCACATCTTTTCCTTTTAGAAGATTAGTTCTCTTCCTTTCTACTAAACAACCTCAGTGGTTCCTTTTTCATGTTTCTTTATTGCCAGTGCAGATGCTACTCCCCGGGACTTACACTGGTAGAACTAGAAAAGAGAACTTCATGCATCTGATGGGGAAAGAGAGAAAGAGTGTGAACCCTACTGTGAGCAAAATGAGATGTGGAGTGAGAATTGACCCTCCTCACTCTCACTGTTCCCCATCTGCTCCTGTGTGAAACACCTGCAGCACACCGTCAGCTCAGCCAGCTCGGCAGGGAAACCTTCCCAGTGACACAGCACTGCAGTACACACAGAGCTGGTGCATGAACAGACCCTGACAGAAGCACATCTGGAGAGACATGGGAGAAGAAGCAGTAAATCCCTTTCCATGCTGAGGCAGCCCTTGCTCCACTAGTACAGGGGAATTGCTTTAGCACAGCTCAGGGGGTCAGAATTCTGCTCCAGTTTCCACAGCAGCACAGGATGCTGCTCTCAACCACCTGTGCAGATGTATTTCTCTTCCAGATGTGAGGAAGGGGACAAGGTCAGTATTTACTGAATTCTACAGAAGTTGTCAGCACAGCTGCAGTGCTAAGTGGTTACATGTGCAGGGAAATCCTTCTGCCTCTGGCTGGGATTTGCAGCCCTTTGTTCCCTTCTCATTAGGGCCATACTGTTTCCTGCAATGGTGTGAGGACAGGAGGCAGAGGCTGAACAACTGCTTTCCTGTTTTGTATCACTCCAAATTCAGTGACATTCTTCATTTCTTTCTCCATTTGCACTTATCTTTGCATTTACTGGTGTGATGCTCTCATTTGTGGTTAACTTAAAAACTCTTGGCAGATGGCATAGTTTGAACCTGAATAACCATCTGAAGCGTAGGTTTCCCAGGGACCAATGCACAAGAAAATTATTTTTAGTATCTTTGTCCTGGGCCTGACTCCTCAAGTTTACATACCACTCTGCAGTTCTCATTCCTGCAAATAGCTTAAGAATCAGGTAAATGTTTTGTCGGCTGGGAAATGGCAGACACCAGCCTAATACCTGACCAGTCCATGCTGGCTCCTCACTAGGATGAACCTGGTTGTGCAAGTGCTACTCCTCAGCTGCTCTCTTCCAGCACAGAGCACAGCAGCTTAGCTCCAGCCGCTGCAGAATAGCACAAGGAGGCCTGTCCTCACTGGCATGTCCTTTATAATTTTCCTCTGTGGGCGTCATTCCTGAAAAAACCCTAAATCCAGGTTTTTTGACTAATCAGTAGCTTTTGACTAATCAGTAGTTTTTTGACTAATCAGTAGTAACAATTTCAATTATTATATTTGTTCTTTTTAGTCAAATATCAATAAGACGTCTCTTTACTGAGACAGAAAAAGCCTTCATTTCTACATATACTCATATTTTTCATTCTTGTTTTGTATTTGTCAAATAAGTAGCTTTGTGATTATTTTTCTTCTGACTAGCTATTTTTTTGTTTAAATTTGGGGAATAGAACCTGTAAGTGAGATCATCTCAAAATGAGATCCCAGAGCTGATATCGCACCGAAGTTATTGGACAATGCTATACTTGAGAAAAATCTAGCCCTCATGGGATTTCAGGACTAGATGGGCTTTTGGTCTGGGGGTAGGGCCTTGTGTACATCAGTTTTACTCTTTCATAAAGAAAAATTTCTTTATTAACAGACAAAATTGATTAATCTTTCTTGGTTCTCAGCAAAGGGGAAGATTTTAACATGACAAGGGATTACACTTGTTTTAGCATCTAGAAAATCTATGACCCACTGATAAGAACTGAGGAAACTGTTTTCATGAGTTTTAATTTCCATCTCTAGGCCATAATTCATGATGTTGTGTTAAGTGACATTGGACTCAACCTCTGTGAAAATGTGCTCTCTTTGATCGCCTTTGCATTTCACATCTCATACATGGAATGGTCTCCTGCTACTGGTTTGGAGGGGGACAAAATCAAAAGACTGGTCAGCAAGTTCTTCCAGGTAAGTGGGAGAAGACAGCTGGAAAGGCTATGGGTAGTATAAGACATAATGGTTTTAAACTCAAGGATTATTAAATGGGTTCTTGTTTATGAGGCTATGAGGGGAATAATTACAGTTTGATGGCTTTCTAGTTATATATATGAACTGAACTTGGTCTGTTTTTTACTGGCTGTATTTCCATAAGACATCACAAACTTACAACAACCACATTTTTTCTGGTGTTCTCTAGAGTTAAGCAGCAACAGATGAAATGCTAAAACTGATGGTGGTGTCTGAAGTCATGGGACCAACACATGATGGTGGAGTGTCTCCCCCAGCAGCTCTAAGGAGGGAGGCTACCTCTTCTTGCTCCACTAACTTGGTTCCTGGTGGGACAAGGAAATTTGCATGGGGTGGAAGTTAAACTAGCCTGCTCCCCCTGTAAATGAGATCCCTTTGTCTCAAGTTCCAGACCAGTAATTGCAGCTAAGCACCAGGCTGGGGCTCACAAAGTCCTGCTCAGTCTGCCACTGTCACAAATACTGCACACACAGGAGAAATTACAGACAAAATTGTTCCTTAAAGAACCTCTTTGTTCCCATCAACATTACTAGTGTATATTCACCTGTTTTTCCACTTGTAATGGAGATATTAGCACTTGAGGTAGTAGAAATTTGCTAATTTTCTAATTTTGCTAATCTTCTAATTTCTAATTTTTAATTTTTTAATACATTTTACCCACGTGAATTCCTCAAAAGAATTTCAGTTTTTAAATGCCACAAAAACTGATTTCTGTCTCTCTATTGCTTTAGCATGCAATGAGATTCTCTTGCTCCGTGACTTAGACCTTTAGCCTCCCTACTCCCTTGAGGAGCTGCAGGTGACTGGACTTTGACTATTCTCAAAGAGAAAGCTGAGGGGCTGAGCTAGGCAAAGGGGAGCACAGAGCACACTGTCACACTGCTCTCTGTGCCTCTGACCCAAAGCTGTGACACCTGTGGTTGCCTGTGTTACTCCAAGGCAATTCACTTATCCAATGGCTTCATTCCAGTAGAGCTGAAGTGTATGTGCTCTATATTTTCACACGCTACTCAGGAGTGTAAGTGAGGCAGACTGAGAATAGCTGGGGTTTCTACTCAGATGCAAACTATAAAGTGTTCAGTAATAAATATTGCATAGAACAAATGCCAGTTTGCTATTACTCTGTATATTTTGTGTGACTGCAGACCTGTTTCTAACATTATTTATATTGTCTGTGGCAGACTGCTGAAGGCATTAGCAATTTTGCACTACAAAATCTACAGTGCCAGCTAATTAGTCTGTTTCTAAATTGAGCATATAGGCCTTTCATGAAGTGCACCAGCTTATTGAAAGTTTTCTGGAAAGAAAACTCTTCAGTGTCAAAGAAATGAAGAGCTGAGCCTAGTGGTTTTGTGTATATAGCTCCTCTGCTATTTTTTCCCCATCAGACTAGAATAATGACTCGATAAAATAGGTTATTTCCATGTAATTCATGAAACAGTACAGAGCAATTGCTCTCAACAAAGTTTCTAAACTTTCTAGTTTCACAAATGCTTTCTGTAGCAAGTATAACCCAGTTTCAATTAACATTGATCAGGAGCCTCTTAGAGTCTTAACAAATCAGATTATGAATTACAAGTCTGTCTTCTCAGATTGAGTCCCTAGACACAAGCAAGATTACTGTTTTTTTCTTTTTTAAAGACTTGAAATGGAAAAAAATAGGTTTAATTTTGTTCAATACAAACCCACTTTGATATGTGAGGAAAAAAATCCAGTGAAAATTAGTCTAAGTATTGTAAACCATCAGAAGAGAAGAGAAACTGTAATGTTCATCTCACTAAATCAGTGATGACAGCATTTATCCAGGCTATAGAAGACCCTTCTGTATTAATACCTTCTGTATTAATCAGTAGAACAGATCTATTCCACAGTTCCTCACTTCACAGTTGATCAAGTTAATCAGTACACTGTAGGATATTCTGAGAAATGTTTCCCTCATCCCTCCTGGTTGGAACCACTGTACCAAGGTAGATAATTACATACTATAAACTCACCACAACCAAGAACAAGAGTGGAAGAACAAGGATGCCTGGTGGAAAGGGGTCCTGAGGAAGTTACATGGATTCATTTGTCTTGGAAAAAAGGTTTGCATTCAAGCATCCTGATAATCTGGATTAATTTGCAAGCCTCAGACCTGTCAGTCTAATAGAGAATATAGATCTAGCAGTGCCATGTTTTTCTTTCATACCTGACCCGACTTGACAGACTCCACCCGGATTAACAGGTAGTTGTTGCAAAAAAAAGCAAAACCACAGATTTTATTTCAGAGCTTGCTCTGTGAAAAAAAAAAAAAAAAATCCCCCTCTTCTACCGAAGTACTAATGATTCAACATCCAGAAATCCTAATTTCCATTTCTAGTTCGCAGCTTGTTTATTGGGCCTGCCTTGCTCTCTGGTATCCTGCTATTCTGGTATTTCTGCCCTGAGAGTAGCAGGATGAAAATCGGGCATGGCTGCAGGGCACAATGCTCCAGTGTTTGTGCCCAGAACTGCTGGTTTATATTTAAGGTTGCTCTGGAAATGATTTCGGTGTCACCCAGTCTTGTCTTCACCTTTTTGCACTGTATTCCCCTCCCATCTACCTGGAGCTTGCTATTTCTCTCCTCATGGCCACCTGTTTGCACAATGTTTACCATAGCCAATTCCTGACCCGTGAGCTGTTCAAAATGCCATGAATAAATGTAGCACTGCAGCTTGCCAGGCACTGTGACTGGGAAAAAGTCTGGCTCTCAGACGTCCCAGATGTATTACCCACTCTGTGCACTCTCTTTTACAGACTAGTATGGAACTTCCTACTGAATTAAAATGGAATTACCATGTATAATGCTATCATGTACAATGTTGTTTTGTAGATCCAACCTGTTTAGACAACACACAAATCACACTGCAACATGCTATGGCGACACCACCATGCAAAACATAGGGGTTTTTGTTTCAAACAGTGGGATAGTTTCCTTTGTGGCCGTTTATTTACTTTTAGTGTCCTTTACTGACTTTGTCCCATTGAATCCAAATTTCTTCCTGATTACAGTGGATTCAAAGCATATTACAGGAAGCCTTTACCTATAAGAAAGTAGTTAAAGGATTAGTTTTGTTTTAAAATGTGAGATATTCCCACAGCCTCACAAAAATTTCACTGTGTTNAAACTCATTTTTTAAATGATAATTTCTTTTGTTTGCTTGGGTTTTTTTTTTTTTTTTTTTTTTTTTTGATTACTGGAAAGTAGATTTTTTTTTTAAATACTTGAGGCAATACTCTGGAGCCTCATTATAGGGGAGACAGTTTCTGACAACTGCTTCTCCTTCCCTAGAAACTAAAAAACAAAAACCATGATCTTTGCTGAAAGCTCTCATATTTTTCATTTCAACGCACACAATTCCACTAACCAGGTCACAGAAAAAGCCACAGACGCACACGCACACACACAACAGCGTCACCTGCACAATTCAACAGACAATGCAGACAAACTTGAGTATAATCCAAGATCTTTCTACCTCTTTTCATAACAGGTTAGTGCTCGCCCTCAGTGTTGGTGTACAGTTTTTATGGCATGGAAAAATAGGGATGTTTCTGCCCTACAAAAATAAATGCGTTGAATTCTTTAGTTTGAATTTTTACAATGTAAAAAAATATTTCCAAAGAAACTGGATAAGTAAAAAGAATCCTAAATATCAGGAAATCAGTGGCTCTTTTAGCAGATGGCAAAATAATGCCCCCACAAAATCTACCAGCCTTCATATTTTTTACCTTCAAGAAATAGCTTTCAAAAATTACATTGAAAAGAAAAAAAATCAGTTCTTGTAGTCCATGATAAAAATGAATCCAAATCAAACTCTGCACAGAAACAGCATTAATTCTTTGGTCCTGCAGAAGCTGTGTTAGACATTAAGGAAGATGGGCAAATTATTATTGTTTATTTTTCCCTGTGCCAAATTTAAAAAAAGCAGGACAAAGCCTTTTTTAGTAAAATAAAAAGCAGGCAGGATGGAAATCCAATGTATTTAACTGTTTTAGAGTTAGTATTTTGGAAGGCACCAGAAAAAGAAACAACATCAAGCATGTTTTCACAGACTCTTTACTAAAATTATAGGGGGAAAAAAGTGACTAATTTCATGCTTCCTAATGCAAAAAGCATGGCTTCCAAAGGTCCATTCCTCCACGTGTGACTATGGAGATCAATTTGAAAGGGACTAGGGAGGAGGGGTTTTAATGAAAGCACATTATAAAGCTGTCATTCCCAGGAAAATTCATAAACTGTGATGAATACACTTTTAACCGTCAGGTTAGAGAAGCAAAAGGGAAAGTAGGGATCAGTGAGGGAAGGGGAGAAAGATGTCCCATCAGGCTTACTAGTCTTCCGAGGCAACAAACTTACCACATTGCGTGTGAATTTCTCAAAAGATGTTCGACGATCCAGAGTGTTTTCCAACTTAAATTTGAAATAAATAAAAGAAAAGAAACAAAAAGAAAAAGGAGGGGAAAAAGAAAAGCAAGAAAAATGGAGTAGAAAAGAAGGATTGATGAAACAATGGACTGCAAAACAAGGTTTGTATAAATCAGGAAGCAAACACAGGTATGAGGCTGTAATGGGACTTGGCAAAACAGGGGATGAGCAAAGCAGATATAGTACTCGACAAAAATAATTTTTTATGGGATCAAACTGGTTTGAATTTAAAGAAAAACTGAAAGTAAAAAGAAATAATGAAGCGCACATCTTGTGTTAATGAACTGACATTCACAAACTTAAGGACTTCACACGGACAGTTGAAGCTTTCTGGTATTTTCAACATCTGTCTCTATATTGGATCTTCAGAAATCAATGTTTGAACAAAAAACAAAATCACACAGTACTTTCATATAATTTTAGGTTGTCATTATAAACAATAGAATGCTACAGTGTTAATAACTACCTCGTTCCAGCAACAATCAGGGCCCTGATTTTGCAAGGCACAGGGCTCCCAGCTGATTCTAGGAGATTACTATTCAGAGCCCGCTAATAGACTTATTTATCATCATGGAAATCTGCATTGTACAAACGGCTCCACATACTCTGGGCTGTGGCTATGCAGAACTCGTTCCATAATATGGACTGTTCTAAGCAAATATTACATACCAAGACATGAAACTCTGTTTGCCGAAGTGTGACATGATCAGTCTTTCAAGTCAGATTCCTAGCCTATTCAAAACTATTCATGTAATAATAGGGAAAGAAACAAAATGAGGAAGACCCTATATTTATAGTTGCAATTAGAAGTTATTCATACGAATAAGATTGTTTCTAAACACATTCTGTAGATTTCATAGGTGGAATAAAGAGAACAACAATTATTACATAAGCAAACTTACAAACATGAAAGACTATTCTTCTGGGATTTTATTTTATTATTTTTAATGTATTTGTAAAGCACTTTGCAATTTAAGGTGCTTCGTAACAGAGAAAACAGTACAATATGGGATGTAAAAATAAAAATAAGTTTTGCTAGATTAACTTATTGAAACATGCCCGCATGCAGGATATATACACATATATGTATATTGAACTCCTGTGTGTATGTGACCCTCCAAAAACGCCAAGCTGGTCACCTACCAGATATCCAGTTGCACTGGCACAGGGGAGAGAAGACTGAGTATTGTTGCAAACATAACCACTGCTTTGCACAGTGGCAAGACAAAGGCAAGATGGACCAATACCTTTTTCTTGGCCTGTAGCAGCTCCTGGTAGGCACTGGATCGTATAAAACGAGGATAAGAATCACTTTTCATCAGTTTGTAAATGTGCTCCTGAAAAGGAAAGGAGAAGCTGTTACTCCCATGAAAGAGGACATATGGGAGGCAGTCACATGTTTTGGTTGTGGAATGTATACCAGCTAGCACTGTTATGAATAGGAAGTATTATGGGATAGCAGGTTTCAGTTCTGAAGCTAAGGCTGAATTGTTTCTATTCTTAAAGCAGAAATGCCACACATTTCTCATGTACAATTATACAATACACCTTTAATTTATAGACCATATTTGCAGTACAAAATTATTTTCTAAGAATTTACAACTGAGTCCTACCTTAAGGCCCATCTGCAAAACTCCCTTACATTAGTTAGTTTAGCTAATTGATGAAATTAGAACCTGTGGGTCCTTTCTCATCAGATTTTCTGAATTAGCTTCTGGAGATACTCTTGTGACTTCAGAGAGCGGGACGAGGTTCAAGGTTTTCAATTCAGCATCACAAATAAGTACTTAGGTTAGTGAGGATTTCCCCTGGCTACTCTTGAAAATATCCTTTGACACCCATTTAGTCTGCTCATCAGCTAACCAGCTAACAATATAAAAAGGAAAATACATATGTAAATTGAAAAACAGTTCCAGGCTAATTTAATTTTCAAGATATTAATTCTTCAGAGGCATATGAAAATTTGGAAACTTTTATTCAGAAAACAAATGACAGGAGCAGCTTATAGAACTTTTAATTTTAGAGCATTCTAATTTCTGAAAAACATGGAAAACAAAAAATCTATGATGTAGGACACTTGATAATTCTAGTTCTAATCATATGCTAGAGAAAAGATTTGTAGAAAAAGCAATCAGAATACGAAATGCCCTCAAAAATATTTTTTAAAAATCCTGAATTGTTTTAGCTATTTTTGTGGAGTTTTTGTTTTACTCAAACTCTATTTTTTATTATAGGAAACCGCACTGCAATTATAGCACTGCAATTGGGAAACAGCAAACAAATGGTAAAGTAAATACTTTTTCTCAGCTTCGTAGTGCATAAAATTAGCGAATACAAAAAATAACAAAACCAAAAACAAACGAACAAACCAAACCAGACCAAAAAACCCCACCTTAGCTGAAAATTAAGGAAGGTAAATTTAAAGCTGATTTTTCATTTCTGCTGTATTGGAAACCCTAGAAATTATTCTAAGTGTCTTTGATTGTATTTCTTACACTAAGCAGAGAAATTCCAGTGTATATTCAGAACTCAGACTGGTTTATTTGGGGAGATATTTTCCTGCTCAGTGTATGTGAAAGCACTCAATGCAGTCAACAGAGAGCAGAAAGTGGTGATGGGCATTAAAATGTTATTTCTGTACAAGAAACAAGCCTGTAAAAGCAAGAATAAATTAGGCTGTATTAGTATTGATAACGTTCACAATTAGTCAGGAATTGAGGCTGTGTGGTTTTTAGCACGACCGGACTATTTTTACTTATGTGTCTACCTTTGACATGGAGTTTCATCTTTCTGTATTTCCAGTCCAGAAATGCTTTTCATACATTTTTAACCACAATTACATGGCCCACTGGCTGCCAGGATGGCATATAAGTGGTCTTTTTTCCCAGCTGGCAGGCCACAAGGACCCTGTTGCAGAGGCAGAGCCGTACTCCTGACAAAACCCTCCACCTCAGGTGGGACACTTTAAAGCTCCTAAAGCTTCAAGTGAGAACACAGCAGGTGCAGCCTGCCCCCTTTTCCAGAGAAATTGGAGCTTCCAGGTTTAAGGTTTTCTTTGCCAAGCTGGATGAACTAAGCAGAGGTCATACAGGAGGAAAAGTCCTGCTTCCATAAAGACTGAATACTCCATGTCTTTTACAAATGAAGGCCAACATTACAAGAAGAGAGATCTAAAAGTAAAATAGTGTTGAAATTTTACACCTACTAAAAAATTACAGATTGGATACTGGCAAGGAATTTAGTTGCCCTTTACTCACTCAGCTGCATATATTTTTAAATATGACACATTTAAAAAACCCTTGACATAATTTTAAAAAACATTTAATGTTGCTAGATTGCTTATTTGTGTAATTTATGTTTTCACTATACACTGCATTCTTAAATGAATGCAGGGGTCAGCAGACACAAGCAAAAGGGGTATGTTTGGTTTAATGCAGAGTACTTCAAAAGAGTGGGTATGACATAAGGTCTAATGAAAAATTTATTGTTTCTTCGTAGGTTGCTATTCTTATAATGGAAAAATTAAAAGGAGGTAGAATTATTCCCCTTCATATTTAGGGCAGAGGCATTCTTCCAAAAAGTAGAAAGCCTCAATTCAGTTCCCTTCTCTCCTTTGTGGGGCCAGCATCTCCTGACTCCCAAGATGATGACCTGATAATTAAGCTGTAAGAAATTCTGCACGGATATGATCTCACTTTCTCCTTTTGACACCGTTCTACTTTGCATTAATAATTAAATTTTCATCACTGGGCTCCTGATGAAAATGGAGGATGATACCAAGTCTGATACTTTTATTGTGAATCCAATTATTTTCTGTCGCGTTTCTGAGAAGTCTGCAAAGATGAAATATTAACTTATAAGTCACATGAAGTGTTGCATTTAATACAGAAATACTTCATTTTTTCTTCACTACATGCTTTCCTCCGCTCAAAGTCCACTTGAAGACTCTAGATCAAGCACAGAAATTTCATCAAGAACTTAATACATCTTATGAAAAAAAGAAAGAATGTTACCCATTTGCATTGCCAAAATGGCATTTTAGGAATCAGGGCATTATCATTTAATTCCCAAACATATCTAATTTTTGTATGTAGATTTCACTAGCCAATATTCCACTTCGAATTCTGTTTCAAAGTCCATTCAAACTGACCTGAGCATCTTCAAATGTGTATCTTCCAGGTTCCTTCACATTCTGAGTGGTTTTGTCATAACTTTTTGAATCTAGGTTGATAGCGCTGGGTGCACCTGGAGCAAGAAATTCTTGCCAGATTTCTTGGACGCGAGCAGGAACTTCACGGATTGGCCTCTTCTTCAGGTCTTCTACTGCTAACCAGAACCTATGGCACAATAAAGCATCTTGACTTCCAGCTCAGGATAACCACTAATTGAGTGCTCATATTCTTACTTGCTCTTAAAAAAGAAATTAAGTAACTGAAGATTTCATCTAAACATGCTAAAATAAGAAAAAGCTGAATGGTTTTATGTTGGAATCAGCATTCTGATATACTGTCTCTAGGCAATCAATCCACCTTCAGAAGCCATTATTAGAAGACTCTTAATGAGCTGGCTAGGAAATCCTTCTTTACTTATGTGTGGGTAACATGCTCACAGAAAGATTTCTATTTAGCTGGAATTAAACTGAGACTTCATTTTGGCTGAACCATAAGGGCTTATATTACTTACAAACTGACTGATTTTTGACGTTCCTTCAAAAACTAGTAATTTATATTCTTGCTATCTACATGAATCTCTGAGTCCTACTAAATTCTAAACTGTGCAACTGTAGTTTTGTTACCCACAAATCATTCATAAATTGGAAAAGCATTTGTTTTGCTAATTATAATTTCATTTCTTTTTTCAGCATTGCATTTCTGTGCATATTTTTGCTAAAAATGCTGAATGGAATTACAATTTCTCACTTCTCCTGCTGAGCAAACCAGCACTGGGCAGCCATATGCACTGCAGCCAGTTAATTGAATCCTTCTCATTAAGTCTGGAGCAAGATCATTAAAAAGGTCTTGAGCACTTTATGACCATAGCTAACTAGCTACTAGCTATTGGTGCTCAGACTCACTGCACAAAATAATTCTAAATTAATTTAGGATCCCACGCTTAGATGTGGTGCAGACCACTTAGTTGTCCCCAGACTACTTAGTTCTCCCCCAAATCCAAGGGCTCAACAAAAATTTGACTTTGTTAAACATGCAGTATATACCATCACAAATTTTCCTTATTTGTTCTGACACAGCTGATCCTATGAAACAGATAATCTGAACCTTGAAGTGATTTAACTGGGAAATCAATTAGATTTTTGAAAGCTTACAAATAAATTGGGTGCACCTTTAAAGTTTAATTCCATCCTGCTTACACTATCAACCTAAACTCTCTTAGCTGAATTCAACAAGGATGGGATAGGAGAGAGGAACAGTGAAACTACTCAGGCCCTCAAGAAAGTAAAATGATACTACCCTCAATCCAAATTCTAATACAATTATTGTAAAAACTTTTAAGAGAGGATAGTAAATCATATAAAACCTTGCAGTATTCATTATACGACATTCTTCACTTGAGAAAATTTACCTTTCAGGAAGCAATTATTCCTTCATAGTCCTGTTTTGAAATTTCTTTGTAGCACAGCTGGAAGGAAACTATGGTCATTTTCCACAAGCCATTATGGCCAGCTGTACTCTACCAAGAAGACTATTTGAGGTATTTCTATAACCTTCAATTTCAATCGTATCTAAGCACAATTTTTTTCATCTGAGATTCTTCAAGAGACAGAGAAGCAATATTGATGCAGTTTGGTAAACATATTAATAATGTAATAATGAACAGTGGTTTCTGCAAGGCCATAATGGAGGTTTGTTCTAATAGAACTCTAGTTTCAAAAATTTGGGGTAGAATCACTTTTATATATGAACTACAGTGCGAATTGGACACAGTTCTGCACAGAGCCTGGGGAAATATCCTGAGAATCTGATGGCAATGCAGAAAGAATTGAGGCCCCATAACTCAAGTTTAAAAACTGCATAGCTCACAAACTCTAATTCAGTTCACTCTCTCAAATTTGGGCAACCTACGTTGGTTTCCTTAAGCTGCTTTCGATATTTGCATTTAAAAGCATATATCCTGCAGTGCTAACCCCTTCAAGTGCATCTTCTGGGACTGTTTGATTACTCATGTGTCTTGAAGTCAGGTAAGGTATAAAAAAATGAAAGGGAAGGATGCTCTTTGTAAACCCACATTTTCTATCTCCCTGCAGACATCCTGCAGATCTACCTCAAAGATGTCACTTCCTTGTTTGTTCCATTGTATCACTGCCAATACTTCTGGAAGTCACCACAAGCATGCCTTAGGATGCTATTTTCTTTTGCAAGTAAACTGTTTTCACATAGGAGGTTATACTCAATTATGGGGAAATAGATGGGAGATAAATTTAAATAAACGTCTATGCTCACAGCACAGAATAGGAAGGTTGTATAGACACATTCTTACAGGCTGAACACCAGTTCTTTCATAGATTAATTTAATTTTATTCTTCTAACAATATCATTCAAAGACCCTATTAAAAATGTGAGGTTCTAAATATAGAAACACCTCTAAAAGTGGGAATAATTATGATTTCAGTGTTATGTTGTGGCTAGGGTGCATATTTCACAGCCAACACACATTTTAAGATTTTAATCTTCTTCCTGATCTTGTAAGAAAAGATGCCTGCCCTCCTCCCACAGAGAGTGGAATTCAAATATTCAAAGTTAGGAAATGATAAAAATAAGGCTGCACCCTCCTGTATTTTCAAAAATAGCTTTTTCCAATATCCCATGGCAACCATTAGCACAGATGATGTTGAAATGGAGTAGCAAGACCTCTGCAGAGGGCCTCAAATCAAAAGAGGTACTTTTTACAGCTCTCTGCCTCATGAGCTGTGACCAGAGCAAGGAAAGACTCCTGTAGCAAACAGCACAGAGTCTGCAACACTAAGTACATGCAAAAGCAGAAGAAGGAAATGGGGAAAGTGCATTTTATGGACAATGATACACACAGACTTAGTGCTACTTTGTGTAAAGAACTACAGTTCATTCTTGGATGAAATTGTATCTCCTTTTTCTTTTGCCATGGAGACCCTTCCTAGAAGATGCTCAGCACTGTCTGAACAGAGACCTGAGTGGCTGGGTGTAAACCTTGCTGCTGTCTTCTATCCCAGCATTTGGGCTGCCACGTACTGGGTCACACATCAGACACGCAGCTGAGTGAGAGTGTATCGTGTGTGGTAGTAGTACAGTAAGCCACATGAGCTGGTAAAACACATGTTGCAAGATATCTGAGGATTATGTTCTCCATCTGGATTACTTTCAAAGCCATGGTGGCCTCACAGATAAATAGCACAGCTGCAACACAGCTTCTGTCCCATTAACTGACCTAAATGTCAGGTGCAGCCAGATCCCAGACCAAGCTAATCAGTTAAATTGAGCCCACAGGAACAAAGAGTTAGAGAAAGGCTGCAGCAGTACTTCATGCAATGTGTGAGATATAGTCAGTGTGGAAACAGTGAAGTCAAAATTATGTGGACTCTGCACCCATTGGATGTGACACAACAAGTCAGAGGCCAGAACTTTTAGCATTTTCAGAAAAAGCAAACAAAAACCTAAACAAACTCTTTGAATAAAACAATGTAATATTTTTCCAGAGGCAGAAAACACTACTCTGATTTCTAGAGTCCACCTTCTTGTCAACTACAACTTCAAGCTTCAAGACATAGTAAAACTGAAGGACCTCAAGAAAATTACAGAGAAAATCATTAAATCTTGCAACTAGAGCTTTCTCATCTAATCTGCAGAAAAGGCAACATTGCTGGGACTTGGTATTTAAGCTTGAGTCTGAATGAGAAGTAACACACAGGCAATTTCAGCCTTGAGGATTAAATTTTGGTCAAGTTATTAGCATCCAAAACAGGGCCTCATAATCACCAGTGTAAAGGATAAAAAGAAACACCTCAAAATCTCAGCTTGCAGGGGGATGGTTAGACAAAAATTATTGGGGGAAAACGTCTAAATCTCACAAACTTCTCAGTCCCTCTCTGCTTTTTCTGGACAACAAGAATGCAAAATCCCTTTTCTCTATTAGCCACGCATTACAGAAGCTAATAAATAAGGATCAAAGGAAAGGGCAAGGTTGCCAGTGGCTTTTCCTTCTGTGTATCGTGGAAGCTAACCTGTCACCACTCTCTGTTCACTAACCTACAAGGTTTTTGCAATCTCAGAGCTGCTTTGGAAATCACACCCACTGCAATATTGCATAATGACTTGGACATAATTTCAGGTTGGCAGGTCTGAAATGATTTAATCTTTAGAGGCTGCAATTCCTACAAAATAACCACTTCAGAGCAAACCTACTGTCAGCATAACTTTCCAAAGAACTCTGCTGCATTACAGACAACAGCAGTATAAGAGGAATGAAATTTCCTACAGCAATTAAATCAGGTCTCCAGGTGCTATGTTGCAGTACAATTGATTTCATAACCTTGCTCTCTTTGAAACGTCCTATTTTTAGTATTTGGACAGCCTTGTGACCAAATTCCATAGTACTGGACCATGCTCAAACCTTAATCTTGTGAATTTTAAACAATGGTCACCATTTTCATAATAGGCAGTGGGAATTTCATAAATCTATTATCCAAATCATATATTACTTTAGCTATTTGTTCTGTGTATTGAGCAGCACACAAAGCAATTCTTTCAGAAAAAATCTGCATGGTAACAAGAGACCACAAGTCATAGCCTGCATTAGGTGAGCGCAGAATCCAATCTGCAAAATTTCAGTCACTCTGTAATGAAGCTACTGCACTGACAGAACTGCTTAGACAGTTTTGTTCCTTTGCTATGCTTTGCAACACTCCTTTAGAGAGTGAAATGTTTTTAATCGCAATTTATAGGCAAAGAAAAAAGCACAGAGGTACAAAGTAAGACATTGAAACCTGGTTGTATGCCTAATCATTGCACAATTCTTAGTAAATCACAGCTCAAGTTCCTTCATGTCTTTTTCTTAAGACAGGATCTATATTTGCCAAGAATGATATTCTTTGACAGCTTAGACAGTCCAAATTAATGAAACAGTAACACTAGATTTTTTTGCAATGTAAGATAATCACACCTGAATAGAAATGGTGTATCTGGTAGACTTATTATTTCACATTTTTTGGTATTTCTTTCACAGAAATGAGGTATAACACATCTAATCTACTAATACTGAAGCTTCTGTCATGCCTGCAGGTCCTGCTGTATCCTGTGTACTGTGCTTGAAAGCTTGAATGCAGGGTCACAGCTATCTATCCAACTACAGGCTTGGCAGTGTTGCAAATTTTAGCATGATTAGATCTGTAAAAGTACAAGAACCAGCAACTGATTTGAGTTGAATTTTTTGCAGTGGGAAGATGTGGGTGTAAATAATTATTTTTCTCAAGGTGGCTGTCAAAATAATAATTTAAAAATTACCACTCCAAAAAGCCCCAGTTACCATGATGGAGTTAACAGGTGAGCACAGAAAGTGGCGGTCTTCTGAGGTTTATTCACTGGTAAAGCTTGAAATCATCAAGCTTTTAATTTCTGTTAGTGACATATAAAACATTTTGACAGCCATACACAACAAGCTTTACAAAATCATGCTTTCTAAAACAACCTAATGGTGAACCTAATGGTGGATTGATTTCCCCAAAGTCTGAGAATTTACAAACATAGTTTTGAACTTGTGAAACAGTTTTCCTTCAGTCAATTATTATAGAAAGCACCTTTTCAGAGCAAATTTATTCCCTGCCTGGCCTTTAAGATCATATTCACCATTGCTCAGATATTATATTTTTAAAAGCCAATATAAGAATTTAGAAGGAGAGACAGAAGAGTAGATGGCATGTCAAGGAATCAGCTCTGAAAAAATTTCTTGAGGGAATTTTTCTGGATCAGTCACTTACAGTTTGCCTGTGGTTAGTGTTGCAAATAGGATTAGATGAAATAGTTAGGGATTATGTGGGTAACAGTCTAGTTGGCAGAGAGACAAATTAATCACAGAAAAGTACCAGAAACTGCAGCATACACTGGGCTCAATAGGTTCATGTTTTAACAGCTGCTCTGCATAACAAATTACCAGGATGCTTTTAAATAATAATAATTTTAAAATTACCTTTCCTTTTCTTGGTATTATTCTGTTTTTAAGAAATTCACTTTACCAGTTGGACTTTTTAATAAAAAAGATCTGTATCTGTGACTAATAAAGTCAACAACATACACATACAGGTCAGGCCATATTTGTGATGCAAAATTAATGTTTGAATAAGAACATGGTCAGCAACTTAGAGAACTCCAACTTCTATTATTCTGCTGACAAATTTAAATTAACCACAAGGAGATCTGTGCAATTACTCGGCATTTATAAATCAACACCATAAATATTAAATGCCTCTTGTAAGATGCTACAAAAGCATAATTTTAGTATGAATGCCTATGCTGCACCACTTTAGAGTGACAACTGGCATAGGAAAAAAGTAGGATCATTCTGACTTCTAGAGTGTAAATGCAAATAGGATTTTAACTACTTATGTTATTGGAAAGTGATACATATGACAAAAAGGTGGAATTAAGAGAAAAACATATTCCCTATATTTTTGTACTATATTCAACTTAATTTGTCTATAGAAAGGCTGTTATTAATCCCTCTGAAATAACTCTTACTGAAATCTGACTTTCCTAGAACAGTGAAAACAAAACATGCCAAAGGATAGACTATGATTTTTTAAAATCAAATAATTATTCTCCTCACTTAAAGTAATTCTACATATATACTTATAAAAAATACCCTATACACTTCATACTCTAGGAATACTTTTCCGTTTTGTGATTAGTGAGGAAGTTGAGAGCTAGATGTCAGCCTACTTCTCTTGTGTCAGTACTAGAATATTGGTGGAGATTTTCAAAATGATCCCCAGAAACCTGATCAAGAGTGAAAGTCTGTGAATTTTACTTTTAGGTTCTCTATCTATTTTTTAACTTTTTTTATTTTCATTTCACTTTTCTCATAATATTTGACTTAATAAAAGATACTGAACAGACTTTAAATGAGTCAATCTTTTACACCTTTCTGTTTAACAAGACAAGCTGAGAGAAAGTTCTTACTGAGTAGCTTGACCAACAGTTGGACATGAATGGAACAATATGCTTCTTGCAAGTCTCTGTTAACTATATGAATCTTTCCCTGGGCCTGAATATGAAAGCAGGCAGCAATCTGTACAAATTCTGAAAGTTAAGGAAAATTTTTGAAGGAGTCAAAAAATGAAAACTATCAAAAAACCCCAAACAACTCCAAAGCAAAACCCTGATGAATCTTACAAGCTACTGAAAAATAAAGTACTTCTCATTTACCTTAAATTTTCTGAACTGAATTCTGACTCCAAGAATTTCAGAAACTGCTCTCTTCCCACAGGGTCTTTCAAAGCTTCATCCATGCCAAATCCCCATCGTTTCACCCTCTGTTGTCCTGGCTCTTTGCTACACAAAAAAAACCACAGAACCCAAAGTGAGCAATACTTCAGTATTCTAATACTCTGTGTTCACAATTTAGGGTAAATCCTAAATTCCAGCCACAGGTTTCTCGCCTTTAGAATGCTCATATCTGTGCAATTTTCAGCAAAGAGCAAACAGACTGTTAGCACTTACACAGGATGAAGGTAATGCACATGCATTTAGACAGAAGAATAAAGACTTCCACAACTAGGCATGTTATCAGATTTAAAAGATGTCCCTTTTTTCCACCATACTAGAATACTGGAAACTGGTTACTGTAACATTTTACACAGATTTATTATTCCATAGCACTTCCCATCTTATAAAACTGGAAAGACCAAAAGAATACTGCACTGCCCTTCTACCTCAGTATTTTCCTGCAATTTTTCTTTGTCTGAAATCTTCACATTTCCAGAAAAGCATGTTATACCCCCTTACCTCCAAAGAAGAAATAAAATTATATACCTTGCCTCCAGTTCCCAGAAAGTGGTGTCATCTGATATCCAAGGGTTTGAGGGATCAGGGGGCACAAGAAAAGGATCATATTCCAAATACTGCTCTGTATAAGCTAATAGACTAGGAAAACAAAAGCATCAAACATTGTCATGTCAGGAGGCAAGGAAACCTGATCAGGTTACCCCAGTTAACAAGTTACCTTGCATCAATTGAACCATAGTAACTTTGTGTACACACTCAGAAGGCAGCTACAAGCTCAGGGTAAAATAGGCTTTCTCAAGCCTTTTAAAAGTGGACCATTGAAGAAGGAGGGGTGGTTCAGGTCTACCAAAAGTAGAAATAAAATAAGCTTCCCTAATACTTCCACATATCTCCTTTTAAGGTTCCTTTAGGCACTAATAAATTGAATCACGCAACTTCTTCCATGCACATTTGTTTTCATAAAGGAACATATTTTATATCCCTGTGGTTTTAATCATCAGTTCCTTTAAAATTTGTTCTAAAGCACTGCATGTTACAAAGTTCATATTTATTGGCCCCGCAGCTGCTAGGACTCCTTTTATTTTCTCTTGAATACAATTAATGCTTTTATTATTTCCTAACCAAAGGGCACTATTCCCAAGTTTATTTTTTCAAAAATAAACCAATTTTTTTCACTATTTTTTTTATATTCATGAATTGGTCTGCTTGTATTCTGGTAATTTGCATCTCCCATTGTCCTTATTCATGCTCTCTCTTTCCTTTGGCCTCATAATTTTTGAAAAATTTTTGACAAGTGAGGACAACTATTCTTTCTTTTTCAATTGCTATTATGTTTATTCTGCATTTTATTTTTATTGGTCATAAACCAAAATTCTTACCCTCCTCTCTTTATAAATAAACATTTGTGTGTATTTTTATACATATGCATACACAGACATATACAGGTAGACATACATGCACAAATGTATATGAGAAGATGAAGAGCAATTTGTATTTGACTTAATTTTGAGTATTGAGCCTTATGCAGCTCAATTTTCTGCAATTTTGTGGGTTTTGTTCAATTTGTTTTCTAGCCTTTCCTGATAAATTTTGGTCTTATTTGGAGAAAGATTCCCACTATTGTTACATCTCTGACCCAAACTAAGCTCACACTCACTTTGTTCAAGCACTGACTGAGCTCCACACCAATCAGTTCCCTTGCTTTATCAGTGATTGCCTTTTTGAAGTATCAAAACAATAATCCCATACCAATTTCCATTTAGCCTCCCTGCCAGTGCAAGGTGAAACCTATGATCACTTGGTCAGAGGCTCTTTCAGTGACTCAGGTCTATCAGAAATGTATCATGGAATATCTGGGCCATCTTTTATCACTAGAAGAACTTCATACGTCACTTAAAATAAACTCTCATCAGTTACTTCTATGATATCTGAGCTCCTGTGTCTCTCTTTGAAGAACAATTTGTTCTGAATAGCTCTTTGAAACTATTTCATACTGACATTTTCCCAATAGTTAGCAGTCTAATTGAAAAAAACAGAAAATGTGACAATATACGTACCTCTCTGCAACTTTTGACATTTTTAATCTATGTCTGTCTAATTGCATTTGCCAGTGCTTAATCTGCAAGAAAGGAAGGCAAAGAGTTATATGAGTAATTTATTGCTTGACTCTATTTCTATAACTTTTTATTATTAGGGCTGTAATTGAACCTTAATTTATCCTAGGGCATAGAAGAGAAATATATCTGAATTAAAACAACATTTCACCAGTGTAGTTCTAAAATAAATGGAATTTTCCATTAAAGAGAAAAGATGTACCCAATATAACATTTTCCCTAAAGGTTCATCAACACAAATCCAATTAGACTTTTTCTCAATTTTTGAAGAGAACTACCACTTCTTCAGACATTTACCTTCTCCAAATTCTAACATCTCAGGAAAGATTAACAAAGATTTAACAGCAGATAAACGTGTGAACCTATACATGCATACATGGAGTGGTAAGAATAACCCCAAACCTCAAATCAGTGTTGAAAGAAAGAGCGAGCTGTCTGCTGCTGAAGGGGCTAATGGGCTTAGCTGTACAAAGAACCCTCTCACTGGCCTACTTCCTATTGCCTTTAGACATTTAATACAAGACACAAAAAAATGACAAATTTTGTCTCATTAGTTTTAATGAAGTCACATGCCTAAATCCATATATCTTGTATCAGGAAAAAAAGTTTATTAAAATTTTGCTAGAGCTGTTTTGAATAACTTCCCAGTTACAATAAATTTTGGGCTTACACCTACTTTCCTAACAAGTTCATACAAAAGTACATGTTTGTTGTTATGTTCCAAACCTCTTGGTGTAGTTCATCTTCTGTGGGCGGCTTTGTCTCTGGTACTGGTGTGTGGGTGGGGCTGTGACTTCGAATGTCATTTTGTAACCCATAGACAGACTATGCAAAAAATATGGAACAATGATAGTTGCTTTCAAACAATGCCTTCCACACACACTCATAGTAACTGTCACATTTTAGTACATTGTGCTCAATAAGTTAGCCAAGATAATTTTTTTCCTAAAGAAGCTGCAATAATCCATGCACTCAGAAGAAACTGTGCTTCTATACTAGAGTGTAAAATAAAGACTCCCAAACTCCCACAATTCTATAAAGCCACAGAGCAAAGGATCTACGTTTATTAGGTCTCTATATTAACATCATAGTGAACATGGGGGAGGATACTGAGAGATGCTATTACAGTCAGTGGAGATGACTGACAGTCAGAGTATCTTGAAAGGTACACTAACACATGGATTATTTGGATGACTCCCAAAGTTGCAATTACTTTCTGGTAAATTATACTAATCTGGACCTTTCACTATCATAAATAAGCCAAGCTAAAACTTTCTCATCCACTTTCCTTCTTAAAACATACTTCTCTGTAGGTCAGCATGAAAATGGACCTCAAAGGAAGTACTTTAAAATGGGAGTCAATCTACATTGCTATGGTGCAAAGGATTTAAAACAAAGTGTTGAGCCAATCCATCTATACATCCCTAAAGAAGTTACACTCTGATTACAACCGAATATAGATAGAGCTAATTTTTTTCATAATTTCTGGTCATCCATTTTGGGCATATTTGTAAAATAGAGACACCCTTTTCAGTAAGACCAGGACAAGAACTGCTGTTAGAGTTTATTCTGAATTTTTATTTTTTTCCCCTTAATTGCTGACAGAAACATTTTAATGTGCTTTATTCAATCCACTAAAAAACATGAATAAAGCATGCAAATATGAATTTTATTTCAAAATCTCTCTGTACTTCTCCAAAGTCTTATGTGATAGCATTTATTTAGCATTAGCAAATTTGTTAATACTAATTCAACTAAGAGCTTATGAAATATTAACATACATTCATGCGTTTGTTCCTTGCAGCTGTAAGAAAAAAATGCTTTAAGAAATTATGGATCTTCACAAATTTCCTCTATCTCCTGTTTTTGATATAATAACAGTACTTACCTTTCTTGTTTTATGTGGATTTCTCATTCTTGAAGACTTTTTTATATCCACTTCAGTAGTGTTTACACAGCCAGGCTATTAAAAGAAAGAGAAAGGAGAGCACAAGGATAAATCTGTGAAGGAACTTTACTGAGATACTCCTCTTCAGTGCACAAGACTGAAAAATAAATAACCAGAGATTTATAATGCCCTTGTGCAATAGTCCCTGTTGGAGTTCCTATGGAGTGAGATTAAAGACCATATGCTTAGAATTTATGACACCATGAAATTGAAATAAAAAATAAAATTCTCGAGATAACAGAAAGATAACAGAAACCAATCACATGTTTCTTCTTTGGTTTTGCTAAGGAAGGCATACATTACATTCTAGCTATCCCTCTAAGAATCATGGTTGACCTAATGAGCAAAATAAATAGAATTGTGCAATATTCTCGTCAGCTGTGAACCACAGGCTCCCTTCAGGAGCATCTGGTTTTGGGTCAAGTTTTAAAGATGGTCTTTTAAAACAAAACAAAACAAAACAAAAAAAGGTACCAAAATAAGATTTCTTTCTTCATAAAAGAATGGAAGAAAATAAACCAAAACAACGAAACAGGCTTCTGCAGCGGAATCAGAAGACTGGCAGTCTAAATAAAATTACTCTCAACACATCAGGTTCAGTTTTCAATGGTTCATTTTCACAACTCTGTAGCATCCTAAAGCATGCAAGTACTCTAGTTTCTCCTAATTCATCTTCCTTCGACACTTCCCTCTAAGTACAGAACCTGTGCATAAATCTGTTCTTTACCAATGGCTGGAAACAAATAATAAAAAGTTTTTTGCTCTCAGGTGACTTTTACCTATTGATTTTAGAGGAATTACATTTTGACACTCAGTGGAAAGTACAAAATCTGCTCTCTAGTGGGAGCGTATTTTTAGTGAAAGTAGGTTGGCTGTTTTGGTTTTTTTTCAATGGGAGAAGACAGATATTGAATTTACTTGCCCAAGAACCAAGCTGGACTTATTATCACACTAATGATACAACCTCTGTCTTCTAATCATGATGTAAAATACTTGATGTGACTGTAAATCTTCACAGACAAAATCTGAAGAATTTCTTATATAGGCAGAGCTAAGAAACAAATAAATTTGATTAAACAGAACAATGGTAGTTTGCCTCTGAAAAACATTTTAAACAACAAACTGATTTTTTTAATCCAGTATGGGTTTTTTTAAATTATTGAGTTTTTATTTTAAAGTAATAAATAATGTGCATTTGATCACATTACATTCATAGTAGAAACAGTTCCTCGTTGCTAAAAATAAAAATAGGTAATATTCTTAAGACTGAATATGACATGCCTATTGAGCTAGAATTGGGAAGGTACCCTTTGTGCTTCTGAACAAAAACAGGGGGTTTTAAAGTCAGAAATAACTTGCAACTCTCAAAGAAAAAGACAGGTTGAAAAATACAAAGTTCTTTGTGATGGTCAATTTAAAAGCAGAAAGCAATTTCCCAGGGCAGTATACTGAGATATAAAGTTAAAAAAAACCAGTGCATCTACTTTAGGATTACAGCAGCAGCTGGCAGTGAAGAAGACAGGGGCTTTAACAACATCTACAGCCTCTCAATGCAACAATTTGAATAGCAGGCACACTTACATAAGGCACAAACTGTTATTTGTTCAGTTTTCAGTTACGGTTTGTTAAAAAGCATGTCCTGAAAATGGAGAAAAAAAAAAAAAAAGGCATAAACCTCATCTGAAGCCTCTTATTTTTAAAGATTTCAAGCCCACCAGCAGTAAATTGGTACAGACAGATCTTGCAACTTCTCTGGGCAACTTACATGCCACAATTGTGCAGATTGATGCAAAGGATATAAGAAATTCTGGGAGATTTTTAGAAATGAAAAAAGGCAAATCTTTTGCAGGTTGCAAAGAGGCCTAACCCAGTATTGATCTTCTGCAGCAGCTAGTGGATTCCTACTGACACCTGGCTGTTTAAAACTCTCATGCCAAACTAAAGTTGCTATGGCAGTGGGACTCAGAAGGCTGTGAGGGAAGAAGCTGGACCAAGGCAGGACTGAAGAGAAGGTGACAGGAGAGCAGCCCCATGCAAGTAGAGGCATCAGAAAGCTTCAGTGCAGAGGGCAAGGCAGCAAAAGGGTGTACCAACTACTCTGACAACCTGGGGTAACTACAAGAGTTTAAGTTTATCACTACCTCTATACAATACCATTCTCATAATTTGATTTAAACTATATGATGGAAGTACCTAAGGTAATTTGGGCCACAATTTATGTTTTCTTCTCAACTGAAGTGTATTTATTAAGATTATACTCGATACAAGCTGGGTTTTATTGTTTTCCTAGTGCTGCCACATTTCATCTGTCAATATTTAGCAATAAATATCAAACATCTTCTCAATTAAAATAAACACCAAAAGTTGCATTATTTGAACATTTTGCTAAAATAACTCATAGTCTTTGTGGGAAAACCTTTGCTGGACAACATCTAATTTTATTTGTATGCCCCCATTAACATAATAAGTATGTGTTTGGATACAATTATATCCAGCTGTGTTTTCTTTTGTGTTGTTTTTTTAACTGGACTACCATAGTTCAAACAGTGAGATGCCTGTCAGAGTGTTCTGCTGCAAGATTCCCATTTAGTGTGTAGTATATAATTTGCATACTAATACTGTAAATAATTTTCAAAGACATTTCCTGGAAGACTTGAGAACCCTTATATGTGTAAATAGAATGCTTGTTTCTTTCAGCAGTAATATTCTGTATGAAAATAATTTCCCCTCCATGCAGAGGAAAGCCTTGTGACCTTGTTAAAATTATCACACAGCAAGATTATGACCTGGGCAGAATTTGGTCCTCACAATTTTTAAATATCTGGGTGAACAACTGTCATACATTCAAGGGACACTTTGGTGGTTTTTTGTGCATCTATTAGAATGTCCTTATTATAAAGTACAAACATCATTGTATTAATTTGTATCAAAGGACATGTCAGTCCAGTCATGATAAATTCACTGTTTATATAAATGGATACAGATAAATAATATAAAAACCACATATAGAAGATTTTTTGATCCCTACTTCAATTACTGGATAACAATGTTCGTATGAATCCCAAGCAGCACTGCTGTCTACTGATGCTGTCTAGGAGGATGCATAATAGGATTCTGCTAAGAAACACGAAGGAAAGAAGAAGTCTTGTCAGTAAGGAGAGGAGATACCAGAAGGTTCATGCTTCGATCTGGCTATCATCAACATTTGAAGAAACCATATGAAAGTATGATGAGCTAAGAAAAAACCCTACTTGATATTAATATTCTTTCCCTGATAACTGTAGCAACAGTGAATTAATCAATTAAGCCCTTGTAATAGTGCTACAGTGTATTAATGTTATGAAACCTGTAAAAACTCTTTGGAAGAATTAATTATTTACATAAAATGGCATGCCTGAGACGTGGTACATTTCCTTCCAGGTAGTGCAGAGTAGAGAGTATGTATAGTCTGTTTGCCATACAAATTTGCACACTCCAAGTACCCTTTTTATCGCCTGGCCACACAACCCAAATCAATTGCTATCAATGTCTTTTTGTGTAAAAATCTTTTTGCTATGATGTACTTGTAATTCTAATAAATGTGGAACACTCAACAGAAAGTAAATTAATATTTATAATTACATCAGCTGAAGTTTTGATTTTTTTTCTTTTTCAAAGAAGATGTCAATGTAACTGTGAATCGACTCAAGCCAAAATAACCAGAATTTTTCTTCTATCTGAGACAAATATACCCCTGTATGTGGGAGGGAATAAGCTCATGCATTCCAATAGGCTGGGAACGGTCTGTCTGTATTGCTGCTTTGTAGGAAATGATCTGAAGGAGAAACTGAACATGAGTCAGCAGTATCTCTTTGCAGCAATGCAGACAAACGACATACCCAGCTGCATTAGCATGAGCTTAGCCAGCAGGCAAAGAAAGTGTTTATTTCTTTCTACTCAACATCATGAGGAAACTTCTGGAACACCAAGACTACTTTTGAGCCCCACAAACCACACAAGGAGTATATTCCAAATGGGAAAATCCAGTGGAGGAAGAGAGTTTTTTTTTATGCTTGCCAAAGGGGAGAGCTAGACACTGTCTTCTGTGCTAAAGGGGGCTTGCAGAGATAGACCTCTTCCAAAGATGCATTGTGGAAGGACAGGAGACAGTAATCTGAAATTGCAGTAAAGGCACTTACAGTTAGCTATAAAGAAACATACTTCACAAAAAAAAAGTAAGAGAGGCTGTGGAATATCCATCCTTGGTGATTTTCAAAGTTTGTTTAACCCAATTGCCTGAACATGCTTATTCACCTTAGAAGTTAGCATTGGTTTGAGCAGCAGGTTGGACTTGGAGACCTCCAGAGGTCCCTCTCAGCCTACACTTCTGTGGTACAGCCTAGTCTTCATAAGCTGCAGGGAGTGAAATTCAAATACTCCACTTTACAGAGCACTCCAATCAAGTATTCACGTTGGTGTGAAATTCATCTCCCTGCCTTCCCCAACCAAAACAGCAGAATGAAAACAAGACTGGTATTTGCTTCCTTACTGCTGCCTCTGCCCCGTAGCAGCCTGTGGTGCTTGCTCAAGCCATACAAACAAACCTAGGTGTTGATTTAAGGGAATGTAATTTCACAGTCTCTTTAGCTAAAAATACATAGGTGCTACTTAAAATAATTACCTCATTTCAATATGCACACCCATAAATTCAGAGTTCATTAAAGCAGTAAATATTTAGGCAGATTGATTCACATACTTTATGCAATTTCATTGCATTTCAATGTCAATACACTATGAAATAGATATTTTTATTTGTTTTGAAGGCATGGGCTAACTTGTTAAGTTTAATTGCAAAATGCTAAATTTCAAGATCTCCAGGCTTTCAAAATTTAAATACTATAAATTTAAATTATGGACCTGGGTACAAACATGACAGATCTTCTCTTTCACTGGAATAGATAAAGTCAGACACACAAATATAAAGAAAAGGCAGAGATTGAAATCTGTATTTTACTTATGTCCAATAGAAGACTATCACAAATAAGTTTAAAATTTAAAATTTTCTGAATGTCAAATTTTAGGGTTGTCTTCTGCAATAATCTATTCTGATATTTCTGTCATTGCTGCTATTCCTGTCATTTTTCTAGGAGTCTTATAACCATCAACAGTAACTATTCATATCACTCACTTTCTAAAGTAGAGAAAGGAAGCTGATTAGGCAGTGAGTGGTAAGCTGAACACCAGAGTTAATTTTTATCTGTAGTTTTTCTATTCTAGTTTACTTGTGCAGCTCTCTGAACAGTGCATAGTTAAAAATCAAGGGGTGACTATAAAAAAGAAATGGAAGATTAATAAAGAAAGAAAAGGGGCAGAAAAAAATAAATCCAGTGGTACTCAGCTGGAAAAATAGCCAGTTTTACTCTGGTTATGTGGGAAGGATTTTTTTTTTCTGATACATAGTCTGGCATCAAAGGGGACATTAAAATCCTATATTAAGTTGTCAGTAATGGGTAATACTGAGGTTCTCATTAAGAAAAACAAAGGCTACATTCTCCTGCAATGCACGAATTTTTCATTTCAGAGAGACGGAAGTTATTCAAGTATGCACAACCCACTAAGGCTTACAAGGAAAAGTTGAGGTTTAGGTAATGATTATCAGGGTATTTTGGGATTTTACCTTATTTTACACACTTCAGGATCAATGAATAAAGAGACTCTTCCGGTGGAAGAGCAGCACTATTAATAACTATGCTGGTGGAATATAAAGTCTCAGAGGAACATTTCAAACATACTGAGTACAAGTGGGACGGTCTTTTAGCAGGATTTGAAAAAACAGCTGTTACCTTAAAGTCCAGTCAGAGCACAGCAAAAATTTCAAATTCAGATACAAATTTCAGAAAACATGGCTCTTTAGAATGTAGCTCACTTTATAACTAGAGATCAACAAACCTCAACTAAGGGATGAAAAAAATAAACCCAGAAGCTGTAGCTGCCAGAACCTGCAAATATGTAGGACTATTTATTGATAGTGCTGCTAGGGGAGTTGCACCACCCAAGGCAGCAAAAATAAACCAGTGATCACAGGGATTGGGATACATGAACCACTTCCTTTTGGTTATAAAAAGCTACTGTTACTTACAGGTGAAGAATTTAATCATGGGTTTAATTTATTAGGTGTACCTAATCTGAAAGTCTTATGAACTTTATTAGCCTCTCTATAAGTGTATGGTTTAATTAGTATTTTAATTTGGTTCAGCAGTTCCGTGAAAATAACTCTGAGAAATCAAGTGTGTGAACACCAGGACGTGACAACACCTCTAGTAACCAGATCCCCAGTAAATTAGTAGATGTCTGAAGAAAGAGGAAAAATATCATGCTGAGTTTAAGTATTAGGATACAAGTGATGGACATTTTCTTTTTCCATCATGTAGCATAATCCCATAACTAAAAATTCTAAACTAAATTGGATAGGTATCCCTACTGTAGGGTCTAGCTACTTAATGAATGCTGTATATAATGAGATACTACTTAGAGTGTCATATACACTTATAGTAATATAAAATATGATATCATATTATATGCTACTAGCAGTAGTATATTGGTCCAAGCTTCTGCACAATTAATTTTAGCACAACTGTGTCTTTGGAAACATGCCTTTTTGATTCAGCTGTGTGACTGACAAACAAGCACTGTGACTGAACTGATATCTGCTGTTAAGTTCCAGTGCTTTTATGGAGGTCTCACTTGCATTATAGTTCTAATAAAAGCAAACACAGAGAGAAAAATATTTGGAATATAGCCCAATGGCCATGGTAACCACAAAAGCAAATTGTAATATGTAAGTATATAAGTCTGATGACTACTTTGGAAAGAGCTTCTATCAAGATTTCACCTCTCTACAACTCCAGACTAAACTTCTAAAATTAGCTCACAATGTTTTCTAGCTTTTCCTCTGGATGCTCTTTTCTGTTAGAAATTACCTCATCTGAGAAGTACAGCTATACCTTTCAATTACCCATGAAACACACTCAATTTTTAGGAAGCAAATCCCAAGATTATTCTCAAGTATAAATTCTGTACGAGCATGCTTCATATTTCATTCCTAGAGGCCTCATAAATTTGGCAGATAATCAGGGAAAAATTATTAAAACCTTCTTGTTCTTCTGAGTCATTAGATGTTTTCAATATCTAAAGTCTTTTCATTATGTGTAAGAGATGTGTTATGCTTACTAAAACTATCTTTTTGGAACTCAAGGTAAATCATTGCAATGTATGGATTCAGTGTGACACTAAAATAAGTGAATACAACTTGGAACCGGTCTTGCATAGAATAGCCTCAAATTTTCTCATATTTCTTAACATGAGTCTCTTTTTAAAAACGTGTTACATCTGTCAATATGCTGCAAATATACCTGAAAATAGTGATCTACGGTCAAGTAGTATAATGGAAACAAGTTGGTTGCACACAGCTTAACAGCTAAAACCAGCTATCAGCTGACAATTATGTAAAACCTACTGGCTTTTAATTAAGTAAATACAATCTTTTCATTTTTTCTTATTCATTTATTGGAGCTGCTTCCTTCAAAGGAAGGGATTGTCTTAATTCATAAGAATTAATAAGAACTTGTTTAGGATTAAGTGTTCTCTTGTTGAAGGTTTTAATAGAGAATTATGCAGATAACATAGAATGCATTTAAATGCTTGATATATGTCCTCAATAGCTAATTTCATTTTGACTCATTAAAGAACAAAGATAAATAATAAAAAGTTACAGACTTTTTTGTTAAATTGAAATGATTGAGCAATAAACCTTATTGTTTCATACACTTGAAATGTATTGATGGAGAAATAATGAATTCTGCATTCATTAATAAGTTAAACCCACTATAGGGAGTTCCACATGGAGGACAGAAAACCTGCCATTGGACCAATTAGTAAAAGCAATACATGCTTTATTCAAGGATTTATTAAAAGATCACTGACTACTATAAAAATAACAGTAGCTCCACTGTTGTTCTGCAATGGACATGATCAAAACATGGAAAGGTGTGCAATTAATGGGTAAAAGTTTAACCATGAGTTATTTCTCTTGTTTGGACAAGACAAATGAGGTTCAAAGACCATCAGACAAAGAAGAAAGATTTGATCAATTAGTTTGATCAAGTTCTAATTGTAAGTAAAAGCTAAAACTCAGATGATTTTCAAACTAAGAGATAGGAAGTCTCACTTAGCCTAGACTTTAGAATCACTTAAAATTTCAAAGATTTTTAGCATCCTTCCAAAAAAATAAAGAAACCTACACTGTACCAATTTCTACTTTATACTTATTTCTCTTCTCAGACTAGAGTTCAGATCTTTTTCCTGAGTAGTATCAGACATACAAGGGATTCCACTGGCTGTGCAAACAAAAAAACTTGTTTGAAACAGGAGAAAAACACAGAGAAATTTTCATGAAATCTGATACTAATAAATGAAACCACAAAATTAAACCACAGGAGATAAAATATATTGAACTTTGACAGGGATTCTCATGTTCTCACACATTTTTCTTAAGGACAGATCTTGTTGAAAGACAGGCTTTCACCCTAAGAGAACAAGGTTTAATCATTGTTTTTTTAAAAAAATCTTTTAGCAGTCTGTGTGCCACAAAATCACATAATATGCAAAATGCATAAGAAAAGGATGTTAAAATTTAATTTTTGAGACAAGCCATATGAAATCAAATAAGAAGCTGTACCAAAGAAAATATTACTGCATTGAAGTCCTATGCTTAGTTCTTTTTGCAAGTTGATCTAATTTCTAATTAATCTTAATTTGTGATTTATCATTTCAGGTTTGTAGTGATTGGTTTTCAGAACCAGAAATTGTTGTACAGAAATTAGATCCATTGTATTTATTCAAGTGATGCTTCAGTAGTATTAATTTTACTTAAGACTGTATTAATATGATTTTTGTGTATGTGAAGACTCCAGTATTTGTGACACTGTTGCACAAGGAAACTTGTTAAATTTATCTGATTTGTTGCCCCTGTGCTAAATACTCAGATTCATTTTTGCTTTCTCACTTTTTTTTTAACCCCAAAAGGAAGCAAACTGCTGTTTTGCAGATTCCATACAGAAGAATTTAGGTTATTCACTTGACAAGAAGTGGCAACAGAAAAGTCTGACATGGCCCTGAAAATGTTGATGGCAAATATAGGCAACATTTAGAAATTGATTATATGCCTTTTGACTTATAAGAAGATCCTTGACAAAATGCTTTGCATTGAAGCAGCAAATTTAATTAACACAGATACAAGGATCAGTGTATAAACATTGAACTTTAAAAAAAATTCCTTATACTTACTTCCTCAGGTTATTTTTCTAGTTGCACAAAGAACTGGATCTTATTAAAAACCATACTGTCATATCATTTTTCTGTGTCCTTCCACCATTTCCTCAATTAACTATTTCACAACTTGTGACCTTTCAGTTTTAACTTCAGAAAATTCATTTTGTTGCACTATTGTGAGAAACCTGGCTCCTTTTTCTTCATCTGCCCCACCTTTACTTAAGTTTTAGACTAAATAACAATGCTAAATAATGTGAGTACAAAATCTTCCATGCAGGTCTTAGTTAGCAGGCTAGCTAGAAGGCTTATAAATTTGTGCCCCAACTACATGGAAGTATGGATCATAAACATTATAATCGTTTTTTGAAATTAAAACATTGCACAAGGCTTTGTTTCATTACCAGAAGGGCAATTGTCTGAGAGTGAGAGTTGCTGGTTTGTCTGCATTCCCTGTCTGCTGGAGATGTAACTCCTTCATAAGGATATATGGTCAAAGATGTGCAAAAGAGGACATGAAAATTATATGTGGATATATCACTAGAGAAGTTGGATGGCATGATTCACAATTGCTTTCTGAAGATGTTTAAAAATTTTCTGAAAATATTATGATAAAGCAGACAGAAATGTTCTCTGGCTAAACAAGTGAAGTGGCCCAGAAGAGTCTAGCATTGAGTGTGAAATGCAGGAGTGCACCATCTTAAATTCAGTGTTTTGAAAAGTCTCCGAGTCTGATCTTGAAGGACAGGATGAAAAAATAATTAAAAAACAAAAGCACCCATTTCCTGGCCCTCAATACCTGATAATGTTACTTACTGGCTCAGATGCCAAGGATCATGTTAGCATAAAACACAATTAAAAAATATAATCAGAGAAAATTAAATTAATGACGATAGAATCTCATAAAAAAGAGAGAGAAGCAAAAGGCGTGGGATATGTGGTAAAGTTTAAAATATTTGAAGAATATTGTTTTCCTGGTTTGGTGCTAGGAAACAAAGACAAGAAACATCCAAATCCAGAAATTATACGTATTTCTGAATTTTACAGCAACAGTGACTTATCTTAAACTCACCCTTGCTCTTTCTATTACTGCTGTCCTTACTAGACATACTCACCCTAGATACTTTGCCTTACTGTATTAAATCACACAAATACTGCTATTGCTTTTTATAGAATCACAGAATCATCTAGGTTGGAATTGACCTTTAAGATCACCAAGACTGACCCTTATCAATATTTTTCTACATTTTTCTCACAAAGAAATAAAATAATTACCATCATTCAGCAAATCAGTGGAAGAAATGGGAAAAGAAGTCCTGTCAATTGGATTTAACCAAGTTATAAGTGGCAGAACGGAACTGGATCCCACTTTGACTCATGCTCATGCTTTATTAAATCACATTATGACTAAACCATAGCCAGTGTTTAAACTTCGGAGAGGAACGCACATCAGTGCAGGTTTCACAGAATCACAGAATATACCAGGTTGGAAGAGACCTTTGAGATCACCAAGTCCAATCTATAGCCTCACACCTCCTCATCAACTGTTTCATATTTCCCGCCTTCTTTCTAAAAACAACTGCACACAAATCTACTAAGTGTGACTGTAACACAACCAGCACTCTGACTGATGACAAAGGTCAGAGAGGCGTTGCAGAAAACGAAATGGTTTTTTCAACTTATTACAGTTATGAAGTATACAAGTGACTTTCAGAAGAAATGTATACTTCCCCCATTACCCTCTGAATTAATCTGAATCTTAACAAGAGTCAAAAAGCCCTTTTTTATTGCGTGAATGTATAACTCAGGAAGAAAAGTGAATCATTGTAGCAGCAAGACACCAGCATTCTTGCTTGTTACCTGAAAGAGTTAATTTTACAGCAAGCCACAGCTACTTTGCTCTGACTGTATTTGGAGTGGGTTTGAGAATGTTTCCAAGGATTTATTGCTTTAGTACCTGTTTGTCCCTTTTTAACAAGTGTAAGATTATGGGGTTTAAAAAGAGATAATAATTCAGGAAAGCTACAAGTTCTCTTTCAAAGATTTTAATCAGGAGCATGACATTTCTTTTTGAACAAAAGCAGCTTTTTAATTTCTTTCTCCTGGAAGGAACTCACTTCCCCAATTTAGTTTTTTTTTTAGTTATTGTTTTCTGACTAACACCTTAATCCTCCTTATCAATTTTTGCTTACTTCCACAGTCTGTTATCAAAAGAAGTTTCAAAATTATGAAAAGAATACACTTTCTAGGCAGGTGGAAAGAAGAGGAAGACTTTTAAAATATGTTTACTCTGCCATCAAAAAGAGAAATGCATCACTGTATGTGAATAACATTAATCTCAGACCTATATCAGATACTGACTCTACTGCAGAAACAATGGCATGGACTTTATCCTAGGTCTGCTGCTCGCAAGGAGTTTATACAGCTCTCTCTGACACAAATTTCCATGGTTTTACTATGGCTGGTATCTGAACTAGTAAAACTCAAACCTGTTCAGGAATGTCTCTGCAGGCTGCAGTATCTACAGCTGAAGCTCAGCCATACCCTCTTTAACTGCAAACTAAGATCTTTCTACATAAAGCAGAAATTGGGATTCACAGATATGATCAAGACTGCACTCCACAAACACTGAAATACATGTAAAGCCCCCACCCTCCCCAACCCCAAAAAAGTCTCCCCACAGTGAAACTGCAATTAAATCAGTATTGGAATGGAAACTAAACAGTGAGATAACAAAGCTGTTCTTTTAACTGTCTTTCAGAAGAAAATTGAGGAATAGATGACTATTTGAATAAAACTTTCCAAATCTAATTCCTCTGGCTCATCTCCAAGCATCACCTCAGTCTGAAAATCTGAGAAAAAATTACGGGCATTAGTCAGCCAGCCAATCAAAGTAACAGCCATGATGACTTTCAAGTATTTGTCTGTCCCTCAGACTGTGACATAAATCTTCTAGGATCTCTATAATGACCTGCAGGACTTTGACTCGGGACCTGTGAAATAAAGGTGTTTTTTGAGGCAAATGCTCTTTACATGTCAAACCTTGATTCGTTTCATTTATTTTAAACTTATGAGCCACATTGACATTTCTGATACCCAAATCCTGCTCTTTTTCTGCATCACCACTCTCCTGGTTTCACTGTCATACAGCTGTTCTCTTCTCGTGTCTCCCATTCCTGTAGTGCACTGCTGCACTGTCCTTTAGGACTGATGACTTGCTTCCCTCTTCTGTCCCTTTCATCATCTTAAAATATCTCCCTTTTGAAACACAAGGCAAATATTCACAGATTATATTTTACATTTAAAGTTTCTGCATCAGCACTGTAGCTGGGTAGGTAAGAAATAAACCAATACAGCAACTAAGGACCAGGACACCTGCAAGAATAGCCTGAAAAAATATTCATCTCTTCACTTTAAAACCAACCAAACAAAAATAATGAAACATTTTATCCTCAAAACTCATTTTCATTAAAAAAAATTATGTTGGGATGGATTTAGAACTATTTTGTCTCTACTCCTATCCTCTGAATTTTTATCAAAAGGTGAAAAATGGTAAATAAAAATAAGCATTATACACAGATTCTCATCTAAACATTGCCATTTAAAACCATTTTTAAAACTTAGCTGTCCAGAATTGCAGCAGCATTTCTATGAGCATTTGGGAGGCCTTTGGGGAGCTTGAAAAGCCACAACAAATTGTAACTAGCTCTAGCATCACTTCCTCTTTTCAGTCTTTTTGTGTTTCATCTTTTATACTTTTTTAAAGAAGTTTCTGGTTCTTACTGTGACAGTAAATTCATAACATTGTTTTCAAAAATATTATTTCAATGACTCCTGAGAGGAGCAGGTTAACCAAAGTAAGAACCTCTCCATTCATTTATATCTTCTAAAGCCAGAAGCCTACATTGCTGACTGTAAACCAGTCTTTTGCCTCTGATATTTCCTAGGTATGTTTACAGCCAGATTAAAAACATCTGCTGAACCAGGCAGATTTATCCACAGTTCAGCCAAAGCTCTTAATCAGATTCAATTTCCTCTTGTCCCGGTCCTTTTAACTCTCTTGAAGCTTCAACAATTCATCTCTTCCAAAGCTGAAAATAACGTCTCATTCTTTGATTCAAAACCTTTAGATCCATTTCTGCAGCAAACATAAAAGATCTCTGCACCTTCACAGGTCCCAGGACCACAGAAACTATGTGTCTATTCCATATATAGCTCCAATCAATATCAGATGAAAAATTGCTTTCTGTCCTCCTTCCTTATTTTATGTCAGCAATTAGACAATAATATCTCAATCTTCTTGCATCTATTTCCTGTGGTTTGAATCTTTCACTTCAAATTATTTTCTCTACCTGACATTTTAAACCCTACCTAAAAATCCATTTCTTCTACAACTGCTTCAGTTCCACCGTCAAAAATGTAAGGTGTCCATGTTCAAGTTTATTTTTTTTTATTTAACCTTTCTCATTGCATTCAGCTCTTCTACATGAATCACCACCTAATTTTACTTTCCCCAGTAAAAGTAGTTTTTCCCAGTGTCAGAGTAAAAGATACAGTCCATATTTGATTTCATTGGTAATGATACCAAACCCCACACACTGAAAATGAAAGCTCAACCCTAAGTAAGGGAAACAGACATTACTCTGCAGTAAAGCAAAAAATGCACAGTTTATTTGGAATTATTGTAACCATTGACATTCTTTCTCAAAGTTTTAGCTCTCAAAAGCAGTTGACTATCTAAGAACTTTTTTTTAAATTTTGTTTCAGATAGACTTTGACAAAGAACTTGGACAAATGTTGTTTAGACAGTGTGTGACTCCAACAGCTCAAAGCCAATAATATCTTTTATGTACTTCAAAAATAGCTTGGAAATGCAACAAGACTGAAGCTGAAAGGTTTAGCAAGCAAAAAATCAGACTGAAAAAAAAGAGTAAGATTTATTCAAAGCTATTTTTAGTTATGCTGATAATTTCAGTTGTGTGACTCATACCTCAGGAAACCTTTGAGATGATAATAGTCAGAGATGGGTACCTTCTGAATCAAGAAATCAGGCACAACAAATCTATTCACTGAAAATCCCGAACTGGATGCACACACATCTGCATTCTACAATAACAAATTCATATAAACGCTAGATCCTGAAACAAGGGAGACAAGCCCCAACCCCTGGTCCTACTGCTCTCTTACTTGTCGCCAGGCTACCCCAAAGCACCACAGAGGCTGACATTTATCAGTGACCCTGCTCACAGACCCAGTGGCCCCACCAGCACTCACCACCGGACGGTGCACATCCCAAAATGCTCGCTCTTGGCTGTCAAGAATCTTCCTCTCTATCTTGTCTCGCTTCTTGTCAACCCTGTCAGTGTTATAGGATATTTAAAAGAAAGAGTGGTGATGACAGTGATTTTGAACATAAGAAGTGTCCAACCACTTTCCCCCCTTCAAAAAGCATGCAAAATGAAAACTCCTCATCTCCAAAGGAACTTACTTTGCTTGTGCTTCAGCTTGCATAAAAATAAACTCCCACTTCCGAGCAAATGCTCGCTGTAGCCTGGCCAAACTCTCCTGAAAACACATCACAATTTTTGTGGGTTAGGTTGCAAGTTATTTACTCTTTAATAGCTTTTGGCTTATCTTTCCCTCCTCCCCTTGCCTCCCTCTAACCAAGATGTAACACAAGTCATGATATTTGTGTCAGTGTAAATGGACCTTACTTATTGGATATAAGGTTTTTGCTTGACACCAAATGAGATGGAATACTTTTGAATGCCTTAGCTATTTTAGTTTTGAAATTCTGATAAAAAGAGTAGATGCATGCTTCAGCAGAACATGGGATTTCTGAAACATTATTATATACTGGGTGCTGGCTTAGCAATTTTGAAATAGTACAAAGAAACATCCTTGCTTTGAAAGTGCATAATACTGAAAGATAACAGCAGTTATTTCCATACTGGTTGATCCACATGACAATTCCTCATCAGTCATCTATACAAATGGTTTCCACTGAACAATGTTGCCTGCCATTTTTGGTAGTATAGGAATCTTCCAAACCTTCACAGCTATTCTCATTTTTTAAAATGCAGACTGTAGTTCTTCACTACTGTACAGGACATGTATATATCCTACAGCCTACTAACAATAACAGGAAGAAAATCTATGAAATCTTTGCAAAATTTTTTCTTCCGTTGATGGTGGAACATTTTCACTGTCTCTAACAGAGCTTTTTCAATATCTCCCTAGCTTAAACAGCAGCAGTATATAGTCTTCTGAAAAAGAAATGTGCTGTTTTTCCTATATTTATATGCATTTCAAATGTATCTCTATGCCATACTTACTGAAAATAAAGACTGCAGAGGGCAAAGAGGAGACTTTCTAGAGATCTTGTCAATACTGGCAAAGGTTCTCATGGATTGTATGCTGAAGGGGAATCCTCTAAGGCATATACTATAAAATTATGCATACCCCACAGTGCAGTACACCGAAAAACAAGCTTGTGCCAGAAGAAGCAATAAAGTGCATCAGCATGGTGCTGTGGCTGGAGCATTTGGTATGTTGAGAGGCCTGTCTGACTATCCTGCTATCAGGTCACAGCAGCACAGCTGGACAGCTTTCAGCACAGAACCAGGGCTGTTTGTGAATATTTTGTTGACATGCTCATGAAAATTTCAGGAACTTTTTGGGGATAGAGATGGAATTCAAGACATCTTTCTCCTTGTAGAATGCCATCCTCATCAGCTAATCAGACTCCCTCTTTTTCAAGCTCTTCCTGGCCCAAATTATCTTACCTTGCCTGAGGCATCGCACAACTGTGAGGGAGTAGGAATGCCTCTAGTCTGACCCTCTTTGCCTCTCATCTAGCTGATGGGAAACGGCTCAAGTGTCAGCATCATTTATTAAAAATGAGATTTATATTTTTACCTCTATCAAGTGCTTTTGGAAATATCAGAGATTCTTCCTTGAAACCTGAAAGGGTGTAGAGAACAACTGCTTTCAAACACTCATGGTGTGCCTGGGTTTTGTGAAGTTATTTGTGATCCTGGCATGGTGATCTGAGCAGATTAAGATTAGAGATGGACCAAAATCTCAATTTTAGTCTGGTCAGCCTTCACTACAGTCTCTCAAACACCATTTAAGACTACTGAGCACTTAGACCTACAAGTGGGAAAAAGTGGATAAATAATAAATTTTCACATAATGCCTATAGTTCTCATGCTGAACATTATTTCATGGGCTCATTAGGTCCAGCAAGGGAATTTGCTTTTTGCCAGGTACTTACAGCTTCATAGTCTGCTAGTTCTAGCCTTGCTTTGTTTTGCATTGTCCGCTTGCAGAGGTAAACAGCTGGAATAGAATAAAATAACACAAAATTTGCTACTATCTCACAAATACAGCAGATCAGAAATCAAAGCTTCATGTCTGGTTTAATGCTAGCTTTTTTTGGTTTGATTTCTCTCTCTGTTCTAAAAAGCTTTAAATGTTGGATCAATGCTACCAGTATTGTAACTGAAATGATGGATCAGATACAGAGATTCATTAAATATTAATAAAATCTGCTTTATGCAACAGACATCATATGCAAAATGCATGAGGTACTTGAGGTCAGGATTTTTTTTTAATGGCCAGGGAACTAGCACATTAAAGAAAAATGGCAAAAACATTTTTCAAACTGTGTGTGTATAAATCATAATGCATAAGAGTTTTAGCAGGAGCTGCTGCTGTATTAGTCAAACAGATTTTTAAGAACATGAATACATGGTTTTATTTATTTTTACTCTATATTTAGAATCACAAACTTTCAACCTAAGAAGATTTTAGCTAAAAAATAATTCCAGATAAAATTCATGTCTCATACAGATTAGTCTGCTATAACCAATATTTAAACCAGAAAATAATGTGAGGTCAAAAAATGAAACAATGTGTATCATCTATTAGATATGAGAAAAAAATATACTTTTATTTATTTTCTAAATCAAAAATCCTTCCATTTACCTGTTCTGCTTCCACTTCATCCAGACAGAGCAGAATCTTTGGTAATAAAACACTGAAGTACATTTCCAACAGACTTCATTTTAGGAGCAAATACTCCACAAATAACTCTGAATATTATACAGCTTTCACCACCAGTAAGACAATGAGTACAGCACAATTCTTTATTGTGCAATATTTACCCACTTCAATACTTCAGAGCACCCTCTCACATGTGAGATGGAGGAATCTTGTGATCAATGTAGGTAAGAAAACCTTAATTCATCTACTGTTTCTACAATCAGCAAAAAGAGTCCCTAGGTACTTGTTGTGCTTAGGAATGTTCCTGCTCCCTGACTGCCAGCGTGTCTACTGCAGGAGCAAAGAGAAGTAACTTCATATAGGAATCTAATTCTTCCTAACTAGGAGGAACAAAGTGTTCATATTAGATATAGCTCTGAGTATTAAGGTAGTCAAACCAAAGAAATTTAAGGTTCCATGTAAATATTTATTTCTGACCAGTCCTGCAAATGCACACAGACACTCCAGTGAATGTTCTTTTAGTTGAATTGATTACAAGCACTTCTACCTGCAGTTACAGGTGTTATGTGATGCAAAATGAAGCTATATTTTAATGCAATTTTTTGTCTTTTTCCCCTTCCTTTTTTTCTGTGTATTATTTGGTCTATTTTATTTTATAATATTTCACTTTCCACTCTCATAAGAAGCCATGGTCTCTTTCTTTGTTCCCTGCACTCCCATATGCCCTCTGGTTCCAAAGCAGTTTCCATGTCTATGAAATCTACAAAGGCAGATACGTCGCACATAGCAGACATAAAGTTTCTACAGCTTTCATGCATTTTAATACTATTATACACTTACATTAATGCATTGATATGTATGCTGAAATGTCACAAAAAGATGAGGGGATGAATTTGGACCTTTCGTACCTAGGTTGCATTCACAATCAGTACAGTGGTAAGAGATTCTTGAGGAGAGAGATGGTCTTTGCCATTTAACTTCTCTTATACTGAAGCATTTTCATATTTTCCTTCAAAATTGGTTATTTCATTGAACAAGAAAAAAAATCCCTAAACCCCTTGTAAATATTAGCCATAAAATACATACATAATATAAATATGTACACCGTTCTGAAAATTCCAGGGGTCAAATTTTGTCTAGTTCAACCAGTCTAATAGCAGCTGGACAGAAACTAAACAAGCTCCCTGTTCCTGCATTTGATCAAGGCTTTGTAAACCACATTCTCATAGTCTCAGTAGAAGCAATTTTAGTTATCTAAGCTATTTCTTAAGTCCCACTGTGGGCAAATTTTGGGATTACATTTTCTGCTACTTCCCACAAAAATTGTTGTTGCAGAGATGACTGACTGTTGATTTTTTTGTCAGGATGGGTTTCATCAAAAAAGTATCTTTGAATAACAGAGCTTTCAAAACTGGCAAAACAACTACCAGGTTACCAGGAGCAGGAGAGATGAATTAGCTTGACATATTATTAATTTAATACTGTGTCTTTACTGTATAACTCTACTGCAGTTATTTTCCCTGCAGAGGTCTTTTAATGACCCTCTTTGCACCCAACCCATAGCAACTCATCCATATAAAAATGTTTGGGTTCCATTATGACTGTAACTTAGCCAAGACTCAAAAAATCATGTTCAGCCCTTAGACCTTTTTTATAATCTGAAATATCCAGACCTCTCCCCTTCAAGAGTCTAATAGTTATAACACCAGTGGCTTGGATTCCTTATGTCAGAAACGTTTCTATGTGCCATGGACAAGGCAGAATATGCCCAAGGAAGATACAGTACTGTGGGAAGTATGGCAGGCATATCCACTAGTGTAGAAGGAAATAGTGCTAAAGGACATTCCCACTCTGACTCAATTTACTGCCTTTGCTATGTGCTAACATAAAACTGTGCATAACAAAAAAACTGGCAGCAGCTCAGGAATTTGTGTTCACCAGTTTACACTCTCATTATCATATTCTCTGGCTTATCTGTAAAAAAATTCAGTAGCACGTTGGAAAGCAAGAATGTGAAAATCACCCTCATATTCAGCCAGATCATTTGAAGATACAGAGTAATGAGATTTTGCTCTTCTAACTGAGGGCAATGAGGTTTGAAATACGGTACTTTCATCTGTCACAGGTACCACTCCTTTTCTACACCAAATCACCTGTGAAGTAACTGCATGTGTCCAGCAGCCTGACTTTGAGGATGTCAGTCAGTTTCCCTCTCAAAACAGACTCAGGAGCGCCCAGAATTTCAGCACATTCCAGTATCTGCTTTTCTAATCCCATGCGTTGTCAGTGTTTTTACAGCTCCATAAGTACAATCTGCAGGAAGGGTCTCCAACTAAAAGCACCTCTATTTCTGTATATACTTCTCTATTTCTGTATATACTTCTCTATTTCTGTATATACTTCTCTATTTATCTGCCCTGCAAAGGTCTTAGTCATGGACCTCAGTACACCAAGCAGCCCATCCAGGAGCTCCACTGAGGTGGCCTGTGCCCAGCAATTGTGCTTAGGCCTAGCTACTCCCCCTGGCACAGGCTTGAGCTGTGTTGTAGATACATCTGTAACCTGCCCTGTAGCATACTAGTGCTACTGCCTTGCTCCTGCCTGCGCTGTTGCCAATCTCAATTCCTGCTGACCTCCACTCGCACAGCTGCCTGCTCCCTGTCAAGGGTGCTGAAAAATGCTTACCACGGGGAGGAATCATATGCAAGGAACAGGGGCTGATTAATTACCTCAATTTGCTAAATATGAACTGCCATATACACTCTTATTTTTAGAGCCAGTGTATTCTGATGGATTTTGCAATCAACATAATTGCCTCTACTAAAGTGAATTATATATTAGATGCTATAGCTTGTGCTTTAGAAGTGAACGATTACCATGAAAGAACAGATTTGCCAATAATTTTAAAGGCCATATTAATTTGTAACATCACATAATGAAAGAAGGTCAGTGATGTTTATAAATGGGTATTTGAACAACAAACCACTATTGAAACACATTCAGTAGCTGTGCAGTAAATACAGTCTACTTGCTCTTGAAGATTCTGTTCAGGCATTCAGAAAATATGGGCAATGTGAGAGTTTCAAGTGAGACTGCAAAGTGTTTTGGCCAGAGTTGCATAAAGGGTGTCTGTGTTTTCCTTTTAAACTCTTAAACCCAAACAAGCATTTTCACGGTTAGCTACTTTTGTTTCCTATTCTTGACTGTTCACTTGCACTTGAAAGCTGCTAAGAAACCTCTATAGATTTTTTTTCTTTAAATAAAATCATTGAGATTATGACAGGTTTCATACCAGAATCAAGAAACTGGACTGAGTCCACACTTATTGGAAAAAAAAAAAACCAGAACCAAACCTAGAACTTTCACCCAAAACTCACACTGGGGAACTTTATCCTGCTGCCAAATAGGGGCTAAATCTTCCTTCTCACCACATCAGAGAAAAGGCCACAGCTAAATTCAATGGAAGTTCAACTGGGCCTCTGAAGACCATGGGTTATGCCACCTACACACCCACCACCGTGTACACAAACTTAAACTCCTTGCATAATTGTCCCAGTGCCAGTGGTGTTATGGCTTGATTCACCCCAGATGGTGGGTGTGCTTTCAGTAAATACTCATCTCCACTGAGGCCAGGTTAAATTTATGTACTCTCTGAATCAAAATCCTGTTTTCAGAGTCACTGTGTATAAGCCTAGTCCTTATCTAAAGAGCAAAGAAAATAGAAAGTACTGCAAGGTCCAAGGGTTTCAAAGCGCCCAGTGGGCAGACAGCTCTCTCTCTATAAGCAAGTGTCTGGTTTGGATGGACAATTACAGGACAGTAGGCATAAAACATGACTTCAGGATATAAAGCATGAAATTAACTATCTTATTTAAACATGGGGATTTCTAGGGCTATTTCATACCATCTTTAGGTCACCTCTGCTTTTCATAAATAGGAAAAAAATTGCCCTTTGCGACCGCTATTGAGTTTCACTTAGTCTTAAAAAAGTTATTGCATTTCTGGGGTGGACAAATGGGTCACCACACAGCCCTGTGTATCTATAAAAGAACCACACTCTTTAGTAAATGCTAATAACATTAAGTTAGAAGGAAGACCGTGATGGTTTATGTACATTAAACTGCCAAATCATCAAAAGCTTAACTTATGAAACGCTCCTCCCTTTCTCTACTCTTTTTACTCTTTGATCCTACTCTTTCCTATAACACTTAAGGAAAGCAATTTGGTACTAGATTTTTGCAAGCGGAGGACTTGCTTACATAAACCCAGGGCAAGAAAGAAAACAAATTTCAAACTACCAAAGAGCACAAGAATTAGAAAAGGGCAAATTTATCTTCAACATATAGAAGTCCCCAGATGATGATGGCCTTGGAAAATCCTGCAGGGTGAAAAAAACAGGTATGGAAGAAAAGTCACCCAAGCTACATGAACTATAGAATCAGACAAAGAATATCCAGTTGTCAAATATAATTTAAAATTGCATCCATTGCATTATTTCATGCTTCTGGATATTATCAAAATATTTCAATTTGCCATTATGGTTACATTTTTGGAGAGTCAGAAAGCCTACAGCTCCAGGGACACTGAGGCTAGAAAAGGCATGGGCAGTAGAGCATGTCAGAGTGCCAATATTGCGACCTCTACACCCTTCTAACCTGGGCCATCTATGGTGATGGGGAATTCAGACTCAGCACCAAGATTCCATTAGGGTTAGGGTTCAAAGGAACACAGAGCCCACTGCTTCAGGGACACTGGTGCTGGAGAAGATATGTCACAGTGCTCATGGCAATGCACCAATACTGCTTCCTCCACACCTTTCTAATCTGGGTCACTCATGGTGATGTGATGAGGAGAAGCCATGTGAGGAGGGGCTGAGGTCTCTTGGCTTTGAATCCTAGAAAAGAGAAAACTGAGGCAAGACGTCATTGCAGTCTACAGCTTCCTCATGAGGGTAAGAAGAGGGGCAGGCACTGATCTCTTCTCTGTGGTGACCAGTGACAGGACTGAAGGGATTAGCCTGAAGTTGTGTCAGGGGAGGTTTAGGTTGAATATCAAGAACAGGTTCTTCACCCACAGGGTGGCTGGGCACTGGAACCGGCTCCCCAAGGAAGTGGGCACAGCACCAAAACTTACAGAGTTCAAGCAGCATTTGGAAAATGCTCTCAGGCACATGGTGTGACTCTTGGGGTATCCCGTGCAGGGCCAGGAGTTGGACTTCAATGATCCCCGTGATTCCCTTCCAACTCCGGATATTCTATGAAACCTATTTAGTTTAGTCAAGATGGTAACTTGAAAGTAATTCTGAAAATTCCAAATTACATTTATGAATTTCAGAATTTTGATAAGAAATTTATAGGGGACCTAGATGCAGATTATCAATGCTTTTAAAACTATGCTGGAGAAATATGTCCTTGGATCAGCTACCCTTTCATATGTGTGCATACAAATGCATTGGCCAAACACATTTTCTGTTCTCCACATATTATGCGGATAAATTACACACCCATGGAAAGAAAAATTCAGGTAAGCACAAAACTCTGAAGTGGTAAAATGACTGGAAAGCATTTACAGGAAATGCCTCCTGGCCCTCATTGCAGTGGTTTGTCAATGTCAGAATTAGAAAGGATCAGAACAAAATTCAGGACATGCTTGTTGAAGTGAGACTTTCATTTAATCATTTTTATGACAGGAATAGCATCTAATGACTGAATAATGTACCTCTGCAGAGAAATATAATGGTATACCAATTCAGAGTGGGAAAAAACACTGTAGGTCACCTCTTCCACCTTTCTGCTAATGCAGGTGTCTTTCCTAAAGCTCATTTGATTTGGTTCTGCCCAGATTAAATTTTATGCATAGCAAGCACTGGCAGCCACATTTTTCTTGAAGGACTGTGGTTCCTGATAGACTATACTCCTCACTTAGTTCTGCCACCAAGATCTTAGTCAACATATTCTGTATATGTAGCTTTTCAAAGGCAAGTCATTCACTTAAGGAGTCATAAACCAGTCTTAGCAACAATTTAGCATTTTACTTGCACTGTGGTGGAAAAAGTCTTTTTGTTACTACACCTAGAAATCCAGAAAATTTTGAGATACACATCCTTAACAGAGGGATCTCTATTAAAGACTTAAGAGAACTGCTTGCAGGAGTCATTGCTGACATATTCTGACATTAGCTGTTGAAAAAATGAGAACTCAGAATCAAGATTTGAGATTATAGAACTGCAGAGGTCTCCAGAAACTATTTAGACAATCTTGGTAAATTCTCATGGCATGAATTTTAACAAGTAGTTTTTTATTCATATATGAAAATTTATATCAAAAGTGCTTCTCTGCTACCAGTTTTGCCCCAAACTATTGACTCATAATTATGGGTTGATTTCCAGAGATGTTGAGCACACGCAATGTTCCAGCAGAGTTCAGGTAAGCAATAAGGTTCAGTATTTTTCAAACACAAATCGCTTACTAATAAGCTGTTGCCAAGGAAATCCTTCCTGTGCATTTGGGAAAAGAAAATATATAATGCATTCTCCGTACAGTTCTCCTTCCAAACAGTCACTTTGCAGTAAAGGGTACAGAAAGACAAAGGAGAGAGAAAATTCCTGGGTTAATCAAATTTTCATAGTGGGATTTGAAGGTAGACATGTACAATAAATAGGTAATAAACACTAATGAGAAAATTATATGAAAATTTTCAACACGTGAAAAACATGATACATGATTGCAGTGCTTTTTGTGCACTATGTACTTTTTAGTGTTACTGCAAGTTTGGGAGAGAAGAGGGAGATGAGCCAGGAAAAATGACTCACATTCAGAACAGAGCCACAGAGGCAGAACACAGAGAAATCAGTCAGTCTCTGTCAGTTTACTTTTAAGTGATCAGCAAGTATCACTAGAAAGGAAGTTTGTTCAGACTGACTTGTAGCTGATTATCAAGTAATTTTAATAAGTAAATACTTGTGCTTTCTTAAAAATTAGCAACTGAAGAACTATGAGACCACAGTTTTGACACAGCAAAAGTAAATGGCTATCACATTTGACTGTAACACAAGTTAGATAACAAAGTCATGACTATCTAAAGAAATGCAGCATTTATCCAGACACGCTTTTAAAGGGAGCAATTAATTACGACTTCCCTTAACCCAGCCCCCATGATTGCTCTAATTTCTAGGAGATTGCCTTTGTAGCACATGACTTCACCTGCAAGGCTACTGAAAGCATGTTACTTTTAAAGCAACTTGTCCTTCTTCATAGAAGCAGAATTTAAGAATTTGCTTTGAGTATATCAAAAAATAGCTTCATTTAGTATCATTTGAAGATCACACCGTCAAGTGCTTTTAAACTCATGTTGCATTATCAGCTATTTACTGTGTTCTCCATAACTTACCAACATTCTGCAGTCCTCCATTTTTAACTCATTTGAGATAAATGCACACAAATAAAATTACAAGGCTCAAACAACATCCTGTTGCAACTATATAGATGCAGTTGACTTTTGTCTTCTAGTATGAGTCCAGACCTTAAAACTGTGACTGTGGCACTTTCTAAATTTTATTGTTTCTCTCCTTTGAACATATTTTTTCAATATGCATTTACCTGTAAGAAAATGTCTGATGTCACAGATACTTTTGAGTCTAACCACCAACAAAAGTTCACTAGAGAAAATGAGTAAAAATTACTAATTCTTCACAATTTATACATCTGAAATCCTTATAAGCCTCTTACATTGTCACAACTATGTCAAATTAAGCCTAAGAAATAAAATTAAAAAAAAACCAACCAAATAATTGCAATTTTGTTGTGAATGGAAATTTTCCGTAGCCTTTCCTATTTTTTACTTATTCAAAACAGAGAACAGTAAGGGACTGAAAGCCTCAAATTTGCAACAGTTGTGAATCACTAAACCTTCAAGAGAACCTGACAGGTTCCATGAGAACTGAGACCAAATGCACATGTAATAACAACTTCTTAAATGGCATTATACTTCCCCTTTTGGGATGCAATTGTCTTAACAAGGCTTTATAGTTAATTAATTTTTAATTACATGACCTGTTTATAATATGCCAGAAATAAAAAAATATCTGTCAGTTACAAAATTGTATCTGTAAGAAAAGAGAAGACAATTACAAGTAGGTCACATGCTCAGGCACTGGCTGTGTTCAAGAGCCAGTTTTTCTGAATTTAGATCCAATTCTCTTTGTCAAAAAACTAAATCATAATTCAGGAACATGACTTAACTCACAGGAAAAACAAAGTGATTTGAACAACACTGTCCTTAATAATAGTTTTTGTTATTGTTCTTACTATTATTGCTTATTTTCACTAACATTAATTGCATTAAAACCAATGGGATTCTACATAGAACAACATGTCCTGCCTGGGTGGACTGCAAGACATATGGCATTACAATGGTATCTTCAACAGATGGAACCTAAGGACCTGCCTTTGTAACATTTATTTGCAATTTGATGAATCTCTTTTGACAAGTCTTAAAGCGTGATCTTCAAGAAGGAGAAAGATTGTCAGCAGTTTATGAAAACCAGCAGTTTCTCAGAAACCTCAGAATGATCATACCTTATATTTTGAAAATTACAATCAAAATTACAATCATTTTGACATACAGTAGATTAATCCAAGCCCTCTTTTTGCCGCTATGACATAGCACTGCATTACAGCTTTATTATGAGAATGTGTCTGTGGTTTTTTGACACTTTGGAAGATTCTGTTTGCATGGTTTTTTTAGTCAAGCCTTCTACAGAAAAAACATTTTTAGGCAAATATGTGATATTACAAGCTCACACTGATCAAATTATATTTTAGAGAAGATACTAATGTACAAAGATATAAGGATTTTTGTTTCTTAGCTCTGGTAATAAACTAACATACATTATCTCAACCTCATTTAATTTCTTGTTCAAGATAAATTATTTTCCTGGCAGTTTGCTATATTCTGGACAGTAGCCCAGCTATGGGTGATTAATGACGAGTGGTTGGGATTTTTAAATTATAATAAAATTCTAGTGTATTTTCAAAGGCTTGTGAAATTAGGTTAATGCCAAACAAAGTGGTTTGCTTTGTTAATAACTTTCATAAATGAAGAGAAAGTTTACTTTTTGATGGTCTTGAGAGACTTCTAATGCCTGCCACAGTCATTAGTTTTAGAGGGTGCAGCTTCAAGGTTGTTCAGGACAACACCACAAAATTGGTAGCACTGCACAGCACCATAATGCATGATAAGTATGAAATGCATTTGCATATCTATAATAACATAAATACTATTTACTATATTTTCCAGGAAGTAACAATTACTGTGAAAATCTACAGAACCTACTTGGAGTGTATTTGAAGTGAAATTTTTACTTTAATATTCCCCAAATGTTTCAAACCTACTTTGGATTTGTTTTGGCTTCTTACATATTTTGATTAAATATTTAAATTTCCTGTATTCCTTGGATCACCATTGTTTACAAGGCAAACACTAATTTCTGGGACTGGGAAGATGTTAACCTAATAAGAACAGTATTGAAAAGTTGTCTTAAAAGTTTATTTTCCTGCAAATGCTTTAGCATTATCCAGTTCTGGTAACACACAGCCACCTTTGCTAGCTCCAGTGCAGTGTTCTGGCCCTGTTGCATGGGGAAGCTGTGGGTGTGTTTGTTGCCCTGAGTTTTGCAGTTCTTCCATGTTTTCATTTTTCTGTAACAGTTTCTCACGTTCTTTCTGTAAACATAGCCATGTTTTTCTAACTGTGTTCTAGTGTTTGCATTCCTTTCTCCTGGGCGGAGATATTTGATGGATATTTCCTTTGACCAGTGTGAATGAGGGGTGGCAAGTTCTCCCTCCAATCCACTGCGGTTTCTAAGAGGATATATAAAATACAGTCCGAGGAGTGTTCCCCAGAGTTTTTGCTCCAGTCTCTCCTATGCATGTCTGCGTCTTTCTTTCGTGTCCAAGTGTGACGTGTTTCTTACAGGATTGCACTTTTGGCTCATGATTTGGAAGGAGCAATGAGATAGCACAGTTGGAGGGTTAGCTGCCCCTTCCTTCTCCCCTCTGCAACAGAAGAGCTAAAATTCAGCAGCTGGAACATATTTAAATCTCAAAAGCTCTCAAATTAGTACATTTACTGTTCAACAAAGGCACCTCTCTGCATGGTGAAGACACCAATTCCAAGTTTAATTCTGTATTTCTGGCATGCAAAACCTGAACAGATTATACAAGATTTCTATTTATCGACTAAGGTATATAATTTATTGACCAATCCACTGATCTGCCATGACTAGAAAGTTAGTGTCTCCTACTTTAGATTAGAGGATATTAATAGAAACTTTCTCAGCCTGATCTCAAGTTCAGACATGTTAAGCATATAATTTTTGATTAAAATCACCCTGTAATGTGACACACATTACAGCTGAACAACGCAACATCTCTTAAGCCATAGTAAATTGCTTGCTGATCTTTAAAATATTAGGAGACTATACTTAAGTTATAAATGCTAAATCAAACCTTTTTCTTCAGTGACTAATTTCCTGCTACAGAGTGGGTAAGCACACAGGTGTGGTAGCAATTACTCTATCCTTGAGAGTTTTCAATAACTATTTACTGGACATCTTCAAATATCAGTAATTTTGAAAAACAGAATATTTTTCTACTTCTATAGGATGAGGAAACTGTCACATTCTCAAGCACTGCCTTGGAGGCACTCAGCTCTGCTGAGTCTCAGCTTAAAATTGCTTTATTTAGAAATGTATTTGAAATTAAACTGTGTCTGCTCTAAAAAGGAAGGAAGTATCTATTGGAACTATCCATCCCTGACATCTTCAGCTCCCAAGGGTGTAGAATCCATGGTACAAGTGAACACACCAAAATTTCCAAAAAGCTGTAAAAAGAGACTTTCAAGGTCTGAAGTTTTGAAAACATAACCTATCATGTACATGCTCCGTTACCTAAATAAGTGACCTGGTCTTCAGATGAGCTCAGTACTTACAATTTTGATTAAATACACAGGAGGCTGCTCATAGATTCATTTTCTTTAAAAATTAGGACACTATTTGATGTACAGAGGCACCTAATTTTGTTATAATTTTTAATGAGATCTTTTCCTAATACATTTCTACCTATTATCTTCAGATTTTGCTGTCTAAGCACACATCAGTAACTACCATACATAACTCATTACTAAACTCCCCAGACACAGGCAAATAAACAAGGTATTTTCTAATATAGTTCATATTAGAACCTTACTAGTTTTCACAATAAGTAATTTTCCGCACGGTGTTTATCAGAGGTAAGAGTTCTAAAGCGGACACAATTTGGGCTCTGAATCTGATAGTAACCATTGCACAACCATCAATAAAGTGTCCTCGGCTTCACTGAGATTTTCTCACTGTAAATAATTACCCTGGCTGGAGCAAGAGGATGTAAATAGCAAGGTAGGTTTTGATGAGTCTGGAATTTTGGGGTTTGGGTTTTTTTCTTTTCTCCTCAGATTGACTCCAAAATCTGACTTTGATAAACTTCTGACAAACTTTGAAAAAGGTAACAACACATTCATTTCAATATCAGCAGCCCTTGCACAGGAATTACATTACATATAATTATGTTTTAAACAGTGGGATGGTTAAACAAGACAGACTGCAATGATGTGTTCAATACTATAATGCATCATTTCCAAAAGAAATAGGAAATATTTCTACACTGACCATAGTCTGTGTTTTCCGGCTCCCAACAATTTGATGGCCAAAAATAGGGTGTCTATAGACAAAACAAAGAAGTAGAAAACTCAAGTTAGACAATGCAAGCATTATACAGTCCTTGGATTGATACTGGTTTTCAGAATCAACTTATATTTTTGGTAGATCTATTATAGTGTTAACTTGACAATTTTGAAATAGGTATCAAAACAGAAAATTATGTTTGTACACCTGTTTATTACACTGGTGTCAGAATGATATTGAAAAAGAAGAATAAATTGTTCTCTTTTTTCTCAAAGTTAGGGGAACAAAACCCACAAGGCCAGGAGTGAGGTTGTCTTTTACATTTTCCCTAGAAATACACCTCTCACATGCCCCGGAGAATCAGTTTTACAATGTATAAAGACAGAAGATCCTTTGAGGTTCATTCAGTTCTTGGTTTTGGAGAGTTTTCATTAGTATAGATTAATATTTAATACTTTTTATTTGTTATTTTTCATTTGTTTAAAAATGCCACTAAAACACAAAGATATCAAAGTATTTTTTTAAATAATTGTTTACCAGTCTTGATTTAAAATATTATAACTTTTTAAGCGAAAGACAATAAAAGTACCAAATCTACTTCAACACTATGCTTATTGAAACTGTGCTAATGTATTGTTAAAAGTATTCACTTCTAACACATGAAGAATATAAGACTGTATAGGCATTTTTGATACAAATAACTTCATTTTTAAAATAGCACCTTTTTGTTAAAAATGTAATTATAGCATTTTTTACAAAGCACATCATCCTCATACAGGCCATGCACTTAAGAGTTGGACTTGATTATCCTTATGGGTCCCTTCCAACTCAGAATATTCTGTTATTGAGTGATTGATCTATATGTACACACAGACACACAGATACAGAGAATTATATAATATTTGAGCAGTTGAATGAAACCCATTCATCATCTGAACTGGTTTGAGTAGTATTTCAAAACACAAGTGCTTCTTCAGGAAAACCTTCAGCTTTACTCTCTGTTTCTTACTTTTTTTTCTCAAAAATCTCCCAGATGCCAAAATGGAAACCTCTTTGCTGCCTACTTCTGTAAAAATTGTTTTAATGTTCATCTGGAAACCAAATGGGCTGAAGGGTGACACATTCCCACCAACTCTCAAATTAAATATATACAGTGAAAAATCTCTCGGTATTGTAACATTGACGCATCAAGTTTAAGAGAAGCAATTTAGAACTTGCTATTTATCAAGCAGCAGCAATGAGCTAAAGGGTAAAAAAGGAACTACCACAAACTTCAAAGACTAAGATGTGTTTCTTTCAAGCTGTTTTGTACTTTGTAAGAGAGCAACAATAAGTAATTCTCTGATCAACCATTCCTTCTTTGCGCCACTGAAATCAAAGTGACCAGTAGAAGCACACATAAGCGCAAATGGAAAGAGGAACCCCTAAAGAATGATTTGCAGTACTCAGCAAATTTTGGAGAAGCAACCATAAAAGTAATTTAACAGTGTGATTCATATAAAGCAAAAAGTTACCATCACTGAAATATATAATTTACAAACTCAGGAAGGGAGAACAGTCCTTCCTTAAAGGCACGAAATGTATCTCTGGAGAGGCCCAAGAAGAAAATAACATAATTTCTCTACTAACAGTATTTTTAACCTCTGTTTACAGGTTCAAGCTGAGCTTCTGAAAAAAAGTATGTAGTGAGGGTTACTAAATATATAGAAACCACATCTGCTCAGGCAGCACCTCAGGTGAAACTCTTCCAGCTGTGGGCATACTTGGTGCAAAATCCATATTAAAAACTCCTCATGAATACTTAGGATTTCTCCTGACAAATCACATATACTCCCATCCCAGCTGAGATTTAAAAATAAATTCCATCTTCCGATTTAGAGAAAAATCACAAAGATTGCTTTCAGCATTCATTTCACAACAGGCTAGGAGGAAACACTACATATTCACAACGATGTGTTAATGATGTTAGAGGGGGAGGACTCTGTTGTTTCATACACAAATGAAAAATTATTCATGGCCAGTGTACTGTTTTCAGTATTTAGCTGAAATAACACATTTAACTTTTACTGGAACTTGCACATCAGTGGTGAAGGCAGTGTGGGCACTAAATAGAATATGGGAAAGGAGACATGATCTTCCGTGTTGTGAAATGTGGTCACTTTAGCTCACTAGGAGGCAGAGATGACCAAGGCTTTTCTGAAGAATAAGAAGGTACATTCTAAATCTGGAGATCATAGAAAAAGCACAAAATATTGTATTGGCTACTATGGATGAGTCTAAGCCTCCCTGTCCCAGGGAGATAAAAGCAGAAAAGTTAAAACACAAAATGAGTTTTAATTAGCAAAGCACTTGATAAGCCATACTAAAAAGTTTCAGTGATGTATGATAAGGTAAGCCAAAAAGATACCCCAGTAAAAAGCAAACATTAGAATATGAGAAAGGGGTTCAAATAACAGCTAGTAGAGATAAGTACAGAAGAACATTAAATGCTTTCCTTGTTCAAATCTCCAGAAGGAGGGAGATTGTGGGTAGACAAAGGTCTTTCTGTCCAGGCAATGGCACACAGGCACGAGCTCTCCTTGCAGAAGCTCTGAACCAGGCAGGCACAAGCTGTCTCTGAACCGCAAGCCATGACCCCACCCGCCTGGTGCTCGGATGCATTTAATGGGACTTGCTGAGAAGTACAGCTCATCCGCTCAGGCACTGCAACGTGGCCAGAGCTGGCCTCCAGCCAGCTGGATCCCAGAGGGAACAAAGTTCAATTCTGCCTGCGATCAGCTCTGCAAACATGCCCAAAATTAATTTGGACATGGAGATAAGGCTACAGGGCAAAGCACAGGGAAAAAAAAAAAAAACCAAAACCAAAAACAAAACAAAACAAAAAAAACCCAAAAAACAAACAAAACACACACAAAAAAACAAAAACAAAACAAAAAACAGGGAGGGAAATATTTTTATGAGGTCAGACAGTTCAGTTTAGAAGGCTGATGAAATTCAGCACAGAAAGCTTAAGGATTTATTGTGTTTTCATGTAGGTAAACTGTGTTTATTTCTGAAAAAGCAAAAAAAGCCTCACCAAACTAAAGAACAACTCCTGGTTCTTCAGTACTATGATTTATATGCATGTGTAGATATCGTGATGAAATTTTTGCTCTGGTATTTCTCCTTCTCCTCTATCTCCAATACTCTATAGCAATTACTATCTAACTGGTGAGAGTTAGTAAAAGTATTGAATTATCTGCATGATGCTTAAAGGGGTGCAAGTTACCTAAAGGGCAAGATATACACAGGAAAAATATTCATTCAAGTAACCTTTGAAGTATGGACAGTTATTTTTTTTTAAAAATCAAATAAGGTAGAGGAGCTTCAGAAGACTGCAGTAAAGGGAAGAACTCTATTTTCCAGAAAAGGTAAAAAGCTGATTTTTTTGTTGTTGTTTTATAACCTTTCCAGATTTCTCGTCTAGATTGAACCATTGTAATATACTACCTGCTTCTAATCTCTGAAAGCCAAATTACTAATTACTAGCTAAATTACTATTACTAATATTTGGATTTTTCAAAAATATATTAGGTCACTGACAGTGTAAAACCATTACTAGATGAGAAATAAACAGTAAATGCTATGTATTTTGAGCAAGGCAAAGTCCTAAATTACTTTCCTACCAGGAAATAAAGACTTATGGTATCACCCTATGCTCAAAAGCAGCTACAGCTGCTGATAAAGCTGTATTTGAGGAGCAGATATCTATTATTCACTTTCAAAGCAGGAAATGGCATTGATGTGTGCAGAGACAAGGAAAACTCTCCTAAAAACAAGCACAAAAAGTAGGGATAAGGGACAGATTAAGACTTAAACAGAAAAAAAATCCAAAACATCAAGAAAAAAAATATTTTTAAAAACCTGGGCACTGGAAATAAAACATGACATAAAAATCAGTTTCTGATTAATGGACTTTTGTAATGTTGTGATTGTATGGACAAAAAAATCACCAACAACAAACTTGCATGTAGTTAACATGACTTGTGTTTTTTCAAAGGAATATTCCACATTTTCTTGTCTAATTGTTTGGTATTAACAGCCATAAAATTCTGGTCTTAATCTGAAGTTTACCTTGTCCCTTATTACAGGCATCAAACAGTTTAATCATTTCACACATGACTACAATGCATGTGCTGAGTTTACATGTTTCAAAAGTCTCCTCACAATTTCACGCTCCAGATATTTAACAATCTCTGAGAAGAATTTGCTAGAGAGGTTATCCATGAAGAATAGGGGAGAAAGATTTGCCTTGTTCAACACAGAAGGATTAGGAAAGAAGAGTCTGATAAGAAGATTCCTGGTCCCATGAAATCAGGTCAGGAATGAGAATAGGAGGCATGTGCAAAGGAGAAAGCTGCCTGTTCTTATCTGATCTATTAAAAACTTCCAAGGAGGCTCTGCTCACATAAATTACCTTCTACATAGCTGGACTATGCAATCAAAGCTTGGTTCAACTATTTGTTACAAGTCACATATCCAAGCACACTGTAAAGAATTATAACATCCCCTGCAATGCCATATATTCCTATAGCACAAATATTACACAATCTGTGTGCCTTGCTTTATGATCTAGAAGCCCATAAGTGAAGATTTCACTCAGAAGAGCTATGGGTGTGGTATAACGTATTTCAACACCACCATATTCAAAGAGAAGATTATGAAATAGTGAGGGCTGTGGGTTTTCTTTTGTGAGTGTAGAAAACCTGAAGGAATTATCATACTTAAAAATTTACTTTTCCTCAGAGGGAAATAAGAAGCAGTTCATCATGAAGAAGTATTAAACAGGGAACATTTGTCATTTTGCCATGACATCCCACTTATAGCTGAAGGAAGGTGGGTGGTAGAACGGCTTGGGGAAAGTCAAGAACTGTTTATCAGCCCAGGCAGATATAATGCTGCCAGATTTATCAGTATGCTTTTGAGGCACTTTGTTTAATTGTAGGTGTAATTTGAATCAGCGGCCAGGACAAGTCAGGACTTAAAGAATTAAGGCTTACCTAGCACTGCAGATGTGATTGCAGATACATTTAAGCCTTCAGAACAAAACAGTTACAAGGATCTATATGCCATTGACAGAAAACTGGTTTTACACACACAAACACATACTGCTTCTCTTGCATTATTTACATCATTAGGTAAACCTAACCACATAAATCCATAATCCTCCTGTTAATAAAGTCATATGAAACAAAATCCTGTACTATAGCACACAACAAACAAATTGGCAGCAGTGCCTGCTATGCACTGTAAACAATACGGTGATAAAGCAGATAAATCTGTTTTGGTTCTACCTCAAAATTAATCAATAACAATATCTGAGATAATTAAACAGCCACTTGTAAAAATCAGTGTAGCCCATCAGCTTTTATAAAATATGATTTATTTCTGTGCATTAAGCTGTACTACTGAGGAGGGAAACCACTAAGCCTCTTTCAGCTACGTCTTGTTGATAGTAATAAGAACACAGTTGTTTTTTCTGAAACTGCCCCACTCCACCAAATTTTTTAAAATCAAATTACTTGGATGTGGAAGGAGTATTCAAATCACTTATAAGCCTTTGTATATTACTGCTATTCTTCCCACAAGCACCAGGGAGTCTTTATAAACAGCAGAAATCAGGTCTTTGTTAAAAAGTAGTTACATACAACCCCAAATGCTTTGCATGATGGATGGCAGAATTCATTGGCATTCTGTTTTACATTCATTGCAGTTGACACAAATGATTTCCTGGTAAAGGAAAAGGGTAAGATTGCTACTTTAGCACTGTCAAGCTCACAGGGGAAGCAAGCAGTGCTCCGTGGTTAGCTCACAATCATTAAAAAGAGGTTGAGGACTTTGGAAACAAGATTTTGGCTCTGTGACTCCTCTTTTCTAACCTGAAAAGAGGATGAGCATGGAAAGCAGTGTGGGCCAAAATGTGTCTGAGTAAGGACTCAAAAAAATCAAAAGGGGCGCCGATGGGGCAGTCAGAAAGACTTGTGGATTTGAAATATTTTTCCCTCAGAAACTTTAATGTACTTTAAACACCTGTCAAGGTGTTTAATCCGAGCCTGAGCTGAAAAGACAATGAATTAGTTACTGTACTTGCAATTGCCAAAGAAAATACGCCAAATGCTGGATAAGATAAACTGCTTCTTTTTGACTTCTAAAATCTGGCTTCCAATAAAATCCTTCCCTCAAGGCACAGTAGATGATCCAGCAAGACTCTGGAGAGTGGTTGAAGAGCTGTGCTGTTCAGCCACAGATTCAGCATTCAGAATGGTCAGAGGCTGGCCCAGGATGAACCAAGAGGTAGCTAGCTGAGTATGGCTGACTCAAACTGATACATAAAGCAATATAATTCCACCTGAGTCATGAGGATCCACAACACTTCACACTCTAAGCTATTTTGCAGTAAAGATATTTCAAGATCCTTACAGTGATTGCTATATAATTTTATCCCCAATTTAGGCATGCGAAAAGAAGGCCAGAGAGGTTAAATACATTTGTCAATAAAGTGTTCCAGTGGTAGAACAGGAGAAGACATCACCTTCATCTTGCCAAGGTCCATAACTTTTGCTGCTATCTTCACCAGACTCATGCTTTCACAATAAACTGTTCCCATTTTCACACTTTTTCTCAGCTATTTGTGTCTTTCATCTTAAAAGTTACAAAACAACAGCAAAACCTAACCCTCATCTCTGAAAATTAACTTATGTTAAATCCTTAATTAATCTCATTTAAAAATGGGAGTGTGACTATCACTAGTCTCAGGTATCCTAGGAGTTTGTTTACAGTCAAAAGGTATTAGGAAACATTATTTTTCACTATTAACATTGAGACACAGTATGCATTTAGAACTTGTAGATGAAATCAACATATTTTTCCTCAGGATGATGTAACAGAAGCTTACCAGCTGAGAGGGCAAGTCAGGCATTCCTCACCAGGATGGACATATTACCACTTATGTGGACATGGATGAAAGGTCTCCATGAGTAATCCCTGACCTACTTTCTACTGTGCAGCTTGCTTTTCTTCTTTGGGCCCCTCATATCTATTTGCTCTCAGGTAGAGGAAGATGAAGAGCAGATATTCAGTCCCTTCTTTGGTCCCAGGCTTAAATTACTAGGAAAAAGCAATGCAATTGTTTCTGCTTTTCCTTATTGAGACTATTAAAAAAAAAATCCTCTCTTAATAAGGCAATTAATATTTAGATCTATCTCCTCTGAATTAAATTGATATCACAGAAACTAACCTAATTAACACCTGAGTAGGTCAACAAATGATCCAGAATATTTTTTTTTTTAATTTCACATTATTTAAAAAAGGGGATGTAACTATACCCTTGCCTCCTGATGCCAAGAGTAATAACTGAAAAAATATAGTTTTTGCCTGTAAAAGGGCATTTGTCCAAATGAAGCACAATTTCCACTGCTTCTATTTCTATACAACAGAAGGTGGTTTAAAACAAACTGGAATTAATTTTACTGTCAGGTGGGAATGTGTCACCCTTTGGAAAACAAAACATGAAGCGCATGAAGGGCTATAGCTAGTCTGGTTGTTGTAGGTCAGGTCTTTGTATTGCAGAGATTTCTCTGCAGGGATGGCTTCTGAACTTTTCAGTGTTGGCAGGTGCATGGTTTTCTCTTTCCATTAAAATATCCAGAAATTTGTGAATTCTGTCCAATACTTAGTGGGTACTATTTCCAAAGCACCTGAACATTAATTTTAGTGCAAATTTCACACATTTGCCATCAAACTTTCCTCCTCATTGAGTATTCTCTCTTAATCTTCCAATTTAATAGTTCAGTAACAGATTTTATACTAGCCTTATTTTGGTGGGAAATATGCAGTTGTGATCACATAAATTTTGCTGTTATAACTCCAGTTAACAGTATGTCAGCACTACGAATTTTTCTCATGCTATACATTAACAGCTAAAGATGCATTGTTTTAACATTGTTGGCATAGGAATAGCAATGTAAAAGGTACCACAAACAACCCAATCGCTGCAGATACAGACTGAGCAACACTTGAGAAAAGCGTCTTATTTCACAAGCATTTGTCAAATAGGTGCAAAAATTATAACTTATGTAAATAAACTGACACAATTTTACAGAGTGAGTCTAGCCCTCACTGAAGCTTCGTGTCCAAACATGTAGGTTGTAGACCGCTCTGAGGAAAGCTCACAGCAGGGTAGCTGCAGTACTCTCAGTGGTCCACAGTGCAGTTAATTCTAGTGTATACCTTCCTTCAGTCAAACTATCATGCCAGCAGAGATGCTTACTTCCCATGCTTGAGAAAGAGGCAGGGCAATATCTGTGCAGAATTCAATGACTGCTATTCCTATAAGTAAGTACTGTTCTCTACGAAATTAAATCCTTTTGTCCTTCTGGATGCTGCTTATGCAGAGACCAAGCCAAAAACTGGAGCCTCAACCACTCCATGATTCCTTTCCACCTACCTCATTAAGCACATCAGTAAGCCCCTTCAACCATGTGCCATCTCTCTTCTTTATACTGAACACTGAGGAGAATGAAACCCCATGAGCTTAAAAAAACTCTTTTCCTTCAAATATTCTTTCTGGGAACAAAGATAACTGTGGATCTAAGGGAGGAGGCTTGGAAAGACTGCTCTTTATATTACCCATAAACACATCTAACTTTCTGTTCTGCTGAAGAACACATTTTTTGCACTATATGGCTCACAGGATCTAAATATGAAAATAGGATAATAATGTTTGCATGTGTGCGATAATAATTCTCTTCCTTGCCTGACTGTGCTGTGCATATCTAACTATATTCACGCAAAGATTTTGGTTTATGCAAATATTATGTATCTTTATCTTCCCTTATGTGGGTCTATAGGACATAAGCCAAAATAGTGACTAAAGTTTTGTACAGAGATTAATATATTACAGTGTTTGAGACTATGATTGGTCTCCAGTCTCCAGTTTTCTTCTGCATTTTAAAGACCATTATTTCAGTTCTGTTTAAATAAGAAGCTATCAAGAATAAAACACTATTTAAGACAAAGGTTAGACTTACATCTTGAAGACAATAGATTTTGTTCTACCCGGCATTATTTTACTGTAAGTACTTAATGCAGTTTGAAGTAACAGAGAAGAATTAACAAACTCAATTTCATAGTGATAGTCATCATGTCATTTCAAAGCAAAAACTATCTAGGGAAGATCTTGGAGCAGCTGATCTTACCAGGAATACCACCTAATAGAAAGAGCAATACAACCACCATTGTCAAAAGTGACATATGACAAGCAAAGTTAATTCCTTCTGTTAAATACATAATCTGGTACTTTGCAGTCATATTTGTTTCAAGTCATTGGCAGTGTTGTTCTGCAAAATTCTAGCCCATTAGCCACTATTAAATGAACAACATTTCTCCTCCCAGGGCCTTAGTTAGAAATTTAATGTAATAAAATACAACTATGTAGGTATCTGAATAATATATGTGCAAGTTAGGTATACACATACATACATATATATGCTTACAGCTTGTTCTGAACTATCTGTGTGTTTGTAGTATGCAATGGGACTGACAGATCAATGTAAAAATGTGTCTGCACTTGTTAGAAGGATACACACTACTCTGATACTACTGAGCTACCAGCAAGAAAATTCTCACAAAAAAAAAGGAAAATAAATATTAGTCTCCATTATTTATCAGATTTCTGGTATGGACTTAATATTTACAATATTTTCTCCTTTCCAAATTAAGACTGTAATAGGAATAAGAGGCAATAAGAATTTAATTTGCTTTACTATATTTCCAAAATACTGTATTAATTTATTTTATAAGAGATACTTCCACCTTTAGTATTATCAAACTTTTATTCCAGATAGAAAAATGGCCATTATCATCCTAACACTTTGCTGAAATTTTATAAATAAAATCCTTCTACCATTTGTTATTTTTAGGGTAATTTCCACCATTTACCAAGTTATGTAAGAGACAAATTATGGTTAAATTTGCTATGAACTTTTCTGTAAGGCCCTTGAGCCTCCACTAGTGCAAGTCAAGATCATATTGAAAACACTTACCTGGAATCGATAAAAGGTGCCATCATCCTTCAGTGTTAGAACATGGTCTGAGATTGGAAAGAAATAGCCATGTGCTGCCATCAGAGTTCCCAAATGCAGAGCTTCAACTGTTTGAAGAAAAAAAGAAAGATAAACATAAAAAGTTAAATAACTTCTTTTCAGCAATTTAGTTTTGTTGTTAAGATTCACCTGATATCGTGCAGATAACCACTTTGTTCTCAAAGTCCTAGCATCATGAAAGAGCTGTGTTTTTCTATCTATTATAATGATGCAACCAAAACAACCCTGCACTTTCCTTGACAAATAGCTCTTAGATGTTCCATTTGTAGCTGCAGTTCTACTACTTATATCAACATTAACAGGTAACCTTAATGTTCACTCACTTGTTGTGAAGCTGAAAACAGCTATCATTTTTACCCTGATGGTGCAGCCTGCTTTTCTTCTTCAGAACAGTTTCTGATTACATGCTAAAATAGTTGATTCCAATTACATGGAATAAGCTTTATTAGAGCTATCCTCACTTGCTTTATCAGAGCTACTGTAAAGGATAGAGATTTCCTTGAAAGTTTCTTATTAGTGGGAAAATAGCAAATAATAACAGGATCTCAGAACAGTTGTAGGATTGAACCTGTGGAGGTCATCTTGTTCAACTCCCTCGCTCAAGCAGAGACACCTTGAGCTACTTGCTGAGGACCTTTTCCAACTGTTTTTTGAATAACTCAAAGGACTGAGACACCACAACCTCTCTGGGTAGTGCCCAGATTCATATTCATCCTCTAAGAAGTACTCATTTGTTCCTATTGCCCAAAATCAGGCTTTAAGAAGTGGCAAGCACAGATTTGTCTTGTCCTGCTTCTTAAAAACATCACTGCAGCATCTGACCAGCAGCCAAGCATCATCCTGCAGAAAGAAATGCGAATCCTGATATCTGTGTTCTTGCCACCAAATACAGAAAGAGGCATTCACTTCTATTTCACACATGATTATTTTGAATACGAGAAGGCTAATTTAATTATCCATACTTCATCAGCATGCCAAAAAATTGCCTCCTTCACCCTTTGCTCACCTGAAGACATCCACTCACATAAGAGATACAGGAGAAGAAGTGAGACATCTTTAGGCTAGCCCAAAGCCAGCCAGCATGTCAAAGGAACAAGAAAGGGGATCTGGACAGTACTTAATTGAGCACATAAATCTACCAGGATTTATTTGATATCAAATTTTTATTGCCATCTCTGTGTTTAGCAGACTGGTTCTTGTCCCTCCAGCAGAGTAACTATCTAAGAAAATGCAACACACCCTCTCGCACTGAACTCTCTGACCCGATGTAGAACACCACAATGCTGTTAAGACTTTTCCCAGTTGGAAGCCTACAAAAAAATATCTCTAACAGAAGCAAGGGAGCTGCTTTGCTCCTTCTGCTTGAGATGTCTGTGAATCCCCATCTGAACTTCATCCCAATTATTATAAGGTTATATATTGTTATTCATTGATTTCAGGTTGTTAAATTTTATTCTCCCTTGGATCAGAAATTTTGACTCAGTGCTTTTTGTAGTGAGTCAGTCACTGAGATTCTTTTTGCTTTGTTTCAGTTCCTCTGCCTTTTAATTTTATTAAGCTTTTCTTTGTTCTTCACACTGCAACTTATTGCTAGTTCCAAAAATTTTATTTTTGCAGGTATTATGCATCTTCATGGAATGAGAGAAAAACAGGGAAGAAATGTGCTGACTTTTGTAGACAAAGACTTTGTCAGACAAGGGTGACGGGGCTTGCCAGGGAACTCTGAGGCAGGTGAGATTGCATTTATTTCAGATTTAGTATATACTAAATAGGCTCTAGACTTGTTTCATGTGCTCCCTGAATTCTGAATTGTAATATTTTTTGAGATCACAAGCAGATCACACTATTTCATTTTACCCAGCAATTTTTAGAGCACATCTGTGCTGGACTACTGTGTCCAGTTATGAATAACATGGCCATTGCAGTACAAAGAAGACATCAACAAATTTTGAGTGAGTCCAGTGGGAGTTCACCAAGATAGATAGGGCTGAAGAATGCACCCTATAAGGAGAGGTTGGAGGAGCTGGGCTTGGTCAGACAGAAAATAAATAAGGTTTTGGAGGTGTCTAGAATTACCTTTCCAATACCTAAAAGGAGATTTCAAGATGAGGGAGCCAAGATCTTTACGGAGTTGCAGGACAATAAAGTAAATAAAAGAATAAACAATTAAAAGAGACAATGGTAATAAACCAAATCAGGTATGGTTCTGACTTTCATCCAAGCAGCAGGAGAGACTGCCCAGACACATTATGCAATCTGAATCCTTGGAAGGTTTCAAGACTGAACAGATAAAGTCCAGGGTAACATGTCTGACTTTACACTTGACACTGATTTGAGCAAGGGGTTGGACTAAAGATCTCCTGACATTCCCCCGGCGTTCCCCCCAGCTTGAATTATATTACAGCTCTGTGACTCTAGATGGGTCAAGCAGAAGTGGAACACAGAGAAAAAAAAAGAGATTAAGACAATTGGAAAAGAAATTACTTGAAAGCTCCTTTCAGAACAGCCTATACTCCAGGCAAGGTTGGATACAGTAGGAGTAAGAGCTTAGATTTCCTCTCATTGACCACTGAGTCATATACACAAGTATAGAGTCACCACTAGTTCTCTATGAAAATATAGAAAGAGTGACTGGTCTTGTCCAGAGGCCAATTAAAGTAATTTAAGATCTGAATTAGTCCCAATAGCAGCCTATATCTCTTTTCCAGTTATGTACAGAGAGTAAGGTGGTTATACTCTTACCTCAGGCAATCTCATTCAGCTGGAATGAACCCACACTAACTCCCTAAGGTATATACTAAGGTATATACTAAGGATATACTAAAGTATATCTTCCTTCAGCCACTAAACATTAGTATGGACATATAAACTTCTCTTTTTCTTTTTCTTTCCAATCAATTTTCATTGTTAGGGCCCTCAACTTATTCTGGCATTACATGAATATAAATGCACAAATACTCCCTTTTAATATCCACCTAAGATCTACTGTATCTCACACTTTGAGTATTACAAACTCACACCCAGTGAATAACATTGACAAGACTGTATTCCTGCCTCACACCAGGCTGGTAGAGGAGTAATGCTACCGCTCTCTGTGCAGAAGCAGTAAAACTAAAGCACAGAAAGGAAATTTGGCTCTCAGGAGGTTTTTAATCTCCAAGCAAGAGGTTTTCCAGAATATTATAAACACAATAAAAGCAACACTTTGATATCCATCTCAGTTTGTTAAAATCAGGCTAAAAAATAACTACTGTAAGAAGCCAATGAAGTACAACAGTAGGATTTAGGAAACAAACCCATGGGCTTAAAAAGGAAAATAAAGTCAGCAGCAGACTAATTCAACAAGCCTAAATTCCTAGAATTTAAATACAGACTGCTTCTATATCCCCCAGCTATTTCTGCATATGAATTTAGAGGATTTTTCTTTAAGAAGAACATTTGATCTGGAAAAATGACAAATGTAGATTAGAAACATCAAAAACTTCTATGAAGTGCATTAGTTAAGAAATAAAAAGAAGTCTGAAAGAAATGCTTTTAGACATAACAGTTGCCAGGTAGATAATGTTTATATGTACTCAGAATACAAACTCAAAAAATTGGAGCAACAGACTAAAAGAAAAAACATACTGGTTTTTTAGATGGCAAGTGTACACAGAGGCACATAGAAATTTGATATCTACACAACTATCATTTCCCAATCCTTAGTCACCATGTGTCACAGTAACAACACGAAAGAAGGAGACAAGAGACATCTCTCAGGAGAGTAAGGAGCAACTGCCGGGCAAGACCCGCCCTGTTTATTTTATATGCATTTTAGAAATCACTGTCCATTGGAGGAAAGAGCTTGTCGTCCCTCAATCACAGTGGTCAAAGGAAATGTCCATCAAACTTCTGTGCCCAGAAGAAAGGAATGTAAATAATAAGATACCATTACAATAACATGCCTATGTTTACATAGAAGTATGTGAGAAACTAGCTACAAAAGAATGACAACATCCAGAACTGCAGAAGTCAGGGCAACATCTGTGTATAAAAAATACGCAGCATAAACTACATTCTCAGTTCCACCCAGATAGCCTCACTAAGAAGGCTTAATTTAAATAGTAGTCAGCTGCCATACAATGAATAAAAACTACAGCCAGAGACATGACATAAAAAATCTGAGGAAGACAAAGCTCATGGAGGTGTAACAGGTAGAACAGAGTAGACTTCAGCTAACTCAACTCGACTCCTGGTTCTGAAGATATCAATTATCTGATTCAAGGTTCCAGATACATTTCCTAGTAGTTATACTGTGTAACAGTGGAAGAGCATATTCAAAATACAAATATACCCAAACAACGGTTTCAATTTTTATAGCTAAAAATAGGAAAGTGTTGAGAGTAGCTAATAGCTAATGGAAGAAGAATGCCTCAGGCGAAATACAGAAATGCACCTTTGTAAGCCTGTTGCATTTCAACAAGATACAAAATACCTTATATAAAATCAAAATATTACTTTGGATGTAGGTTTGATTCTTAATGTATATGCTATGGCTGGGCTAAAATCTCAGAAAAAGCTAAAAATTCCATGGTGCACTCTGTTGTTGAACCTTATTTAGCTGAGTGGGTGAAGTGAACAACACATGTACACAGAGTGATTAGCAATCATTTTTGTGAGAAGTAATATTGTCCAGCCATCTGCTGTGCCATTACAAGACAGTGATCTTGACAGATTAAATGTCAGTCACTTTTAATATCTTTGTTCAAAGTGTCAGATATATTCAATGCTTTGGGACAATGCAAACCTGGTGAAATCTGAGGAATGAAAAGCATACCCTGGTAGTTGAGTTTCTATTTTATCTTATTTTTATAATGTAGTTTTCTCCCTACTGTAATAACTATTACATAGATTGCTGATAGTCTGTTCATCTTAAATTGCAGGGTATGGTAGTATCAGTAGAACAAGTTGTTTCTTATGATAACATCCACAGGAGGGGATTAAAAAGGATGAATGTTCTTCGTTTTTCTTTAGAATAAAGATATTTCTGTGCTTTGAACCCCTTAAAGAACATATTTTCAGGGATTCGTGTGAGTTCCATTTTTCCTTATGCATCTCAGGTCTACAGGTGATGTGGTATCTATATTTATTTTCACTCTGAAGTCCATGGTATCAAACCATTATAGTTACAGCTTCACAACATCTGAAGCACCTTGCAGTAATCTCTGAGACACTGAGAGAAGAAAATTAGGGTATTTTACAACTGTGCTCAGCTATCAAACATCATTTCTCAGAGTCTGTCTTATGTTCTATGTACAAAAATTTCCTACAAGGAACTTGACTTGGAGCATTTTGCATACTTTAAATTGCTTTATGATGTAAAAGACAGTGAAAAACCCAAACTTGCCACCTTTTCATAGGCTTTTTGGATACAAAAATGTCAAATAAATGAAAACTTCCCTCTCTATGAAACAATAAAGCTTTTGGTATTCTGGATTATTTGTCGAATCTAAAATCCATCACAGTACTGAAGTGCATTGCTAAGCCACACGGCAGCCTGGAAAAGGAATTAATGAGTCAGAACTTCACAAGCACACATTCATTCTATGTGTCGAACGCTAAGACTTTATCACTTACTCTCATCTCACTCCTGCTGTAATTTCATTGCCAGTGTGAACACAAGCTGCAAAGGATTAGAGTAATAAAATACAACCTGCCTCTCATGATGACATAAAGCGTAGGAGAGACTCTGTCTCGGCCTGACTGTGGTGTTTAAAGAGGAGAAAATAAAACAGCTAGAAACATTCTTGAACACCCACAACACTATAAACCTCTCTGTTTTGTCCCATCTGAAGGATTGAATTTGTAAGGGGAGCAGCACTCAGTGAGAGTCATTTCAAGGAGGAAAAAGCAGTTGGTGAAGGAAGAGGCACTGCTTACCCAAACACAATTGAAATTGATACTTGATTCCAAGACACGAATCACAAACCAAGTTATCTCTCAACACAGCACCTTACCTAAATATGTAGGCTTTTGCTTGTGCTAGACAGTGGTTGCTGAAGCCTCCATGTTGACCAAAAAGTAAAAAAAAAAAAATTGAAGTTGCAACCTGAGGTCTCATGAAGCACACAAATGAGGAGTGAGGTGCTGGCATGGAGCAGTGATATAACTTAACCTCTGAAATATTAGTTTGCAGTGTTTGTTTGGCAAACTGAAAATGTACAGCTACAGAGGATGCAAGAAATCCATCCAAGCTGCAACCAACTGGTAGACTTACCTACCAGGCAAAACAGAACATGGAACAATTTGGTAATATCTTTGGACAGAGTTCGTTCAGCATGCAGTCAATGAAAAGTGCCCTAAAGTGTTTTAAACTGCCTTTACAGTTTCCCTGTCATCTCCTGCCTCAATTTTTTATTGTATTTACCAACATTTCGCCAGCAATCAGGTCTTCAATGGTGAAATTTAGCTCTGTACTTACCAATGTACTTACCAACTTTTCTTCTAATTTCATTATTATCACACTTGAATTTTTCTATTTTCAATTTTGCAGAAATTACAGACTTTTTGCTTTTCTATTACTGATATTTCTTGTCTCTTTAAATTGAAATGATAGAAGGGTGAAATCCAAACTTCTTTGAAGTATGGGTTTCCTGTTTTTCCCCCGGCTCTTCCTCTGAAACTGCAACTTTTTAGTTTAAGCTTTGATTCCCATGCTTCTTTAAGGCAAAACAGAGAAAATTAAAACCTCTGTCTTGTTCTCCCTGATGGCTGTCTGAACTTATCTCCATAAGATATTTCCAAACACTTCATTCATTCCCCCCTCCAGTATGAAACTCTGAGCTAATATTTAAAGTCATATGTGTACCCATTTGAGCAAACCTGCTAAAGACAAAATGTTTAAAAAGTATTTACAAAAAAATCCAATTACTGTAAATACACTACTTTAGAGAATTGTCTCAGATTAAATCAGATTTCAAGCATCTGTAAGACCAAAAATACTGGACATAGACTACTTCTACTCAGCAGTATACTTATTTTGCTATTATTTCAGGTTTTCTTGTATACTTCTTGCCAGTTGCTGCTAGCACACTAGATCTTCCTACTTTTCTCGCCTCCAGTGGCTGAGTCTGCAGACGTGTGATCAAATTGTTTGGCTGCAAGTGTTCAGTGTGGAAGTAAGTGATTCATTCTCCACATGACACCCAAGAATTTGTACATGTTAGCATCAGCCAGGAAATGTATTTTACATCATGGTTCCCTCAGACATGGTGCCCTGTGTGATGGTGTTCTTTCCTGGCCACACCACAGTGCCATTGCTCCTCTCCATCTTTGTCACACTCAAGGCAAGGCACAGCTGCCAACTTCCCTTCCAGTCAGCTCTGCTTGGACACCACAAGCGCTGGAGCATTTACAAAAGCACATTCCAAGCATACGACCAACAGGAACTTCCACAGACAGTTATATATCTGGGATAGGGTTTCAAAGGAGACCTGTCTCCATGTCTTGGCAGATCTGGGGCATGTGAATAACTAGTGTGGTTGATGCACTACTTGGATATGTGGCCAGAAAATAGGAAAAATGGGCACAGGATTTTTCAGTGCACAAAATACTTGTTCCTGAAGGAACTACAGAAGATAATATTGTTAAATCAGAGGGACATCAGCTAGTGTGGAGTTTCTGGAGTTGGGTGAGGGTAAGCAATAGGTAGCACTAACTCTAGAAATGATTGCTGCTGGTCAAGGTGAATCATGACATTTTTTTTAGTCTCTAAGTCTGTTTTGATATGAATTGTTATTACACCAACCATTAACTTTGTGTGATAGTCATGCATTGCTATCATAATCACAGAACACCCACTTTTGACCAGGCAGTTCAGAAAATACAAAGAACATGCAGCAGCTACAGCCAGAAAAATAATTGCCTCTTTTTTTACAATAAAGAATACAACTCCCTTTATAACCATTTTCACAACTTCAGCAAACTGAAAGCATAAAATACTGAAAACAATGTATTTTTTTCTAAGGGAAGCGTGTTGTGATTTTAAAGTCCACCAGGAGTTAAAAGCTTTATAAGTAAATTGGTGTCATTGAGACATACATCAAGGAAAAATACCATCAAAGCTTAGGGAGGATAACAACAAAGAATGTGGAGGTGACTTTTCCAGAGAATAACATAGGAATGTGACTCCCCATAGGATCAGATACAGTTATCTGGGATGCACATACACAAAAGTCTCCAAGGCAGCTATTACAAACAGGATCACCTTTAGAGAGTTTTCTTTGTCCATTATTTATTGTACATTGGTTGGCAAATAAAATATATTTCACTGTCCTCATCAAAATGAAGGATGAGAGCAAAATTTCCAGTGTTGAAAAAGTCAATTTTATACCATTCCATGTTCCTACTGTCATAACTCCCACTCCTAGCGCTCACTTCTCCCCTTCACAAGGGATTTACACAGATAATTGTAGAGAACTATCAGTTCAGTCAGACAAACCTTGCTATTAAAAATACAGAAATACTGATAGATATTAACTGGCAAAAATAGCTCAATGAAAAGCCCTTCACAAATGCCTTTTTTCCCCTCCCAAAAAAGAAGAGGCGTCAATGAATGACCTATATCTTCTCTAGTGACAGAATCTAAATGTAGAAGGAAGAGATAGGACTGATGAAAACAGCAATAGCAAAAGCTATCAAAGGCTTTAAAAGTAAATTTATAAAATGAACAAAAGTATCTGGTTCAAAATAATGGTCAATCCGTGTTTTAAAGCAAAATATCAAACTGTTGAACTGTTAGCCATTGTGTGTCATTTGTCATTTAATCACCCTCAATACTAGAGGAGAAAAGTTGGAAAATATGTCCTTAGGTTTTAGAAAGACATCCAGGACAAATCTAGGGGAAAAAAAGATGCATACAGGAGACACTCACAAAGACAACATGATAGGAACTATAATAAAGGGTAGAATGAATGAAAATAAAGATACATATCAAACAAAGATTCAGGACAATTTTTGCTGGTAGATGCAATGTCACAACTCTGTGAGTATTCCCATGTGGAATTACAGAACATATAAGGTTATGACAATCTGGTTAACATATTATCTTGGATTCCCAGGGAGCTCTTGGCATGATTCCCCCAAAGGTTTTCTAAATGTATTAAGTGCATCATGAGAAAAGCAATAGGTAGAAAGGTGGGAATAAAAGTTAGGTACAGCAGATAAGTTATTACACTGAAGAGTGTAATATTACACTGAGGTAATAATGTTACACTGAAGGAGGGTAATCACAGTAGTTGTGTTTAGTAGGTTCTGGACTGTTCAGGATCATCCTAAATCTTCTACAGAAGGGTGTGAATGATGACATTACATCAGATACAAAATTTGCTGAAAATACAATTACTGAGGTCAGCAAAAAGTAATTTGTGAGGAGATGTAGGACTACATGGTACTGATTCACTAAACAATACAATAGTAGATGAAACTGAATTTTGATAAACGCAAAACATTTCAAATATGAACCTTCCCTCCCCAGTTCCACATGTCCAGTAAGTGGCTGCAAGGTAAATGCTGCTGCTCAAGAAAAACTAGAGGTGTCATATATGATTCTGTGAAAATGTCCACTCAAATCTCAGGCAGAAAATAATTAATTATTAGGAAAGAAACAGAAAACAAACCAGAAGACATCAGGAGCATAAGCATAGCACACCCACATAATAAATTGTGAGCCCTCAATGCAAGAAGGACTGGGGAGGGTGTGCAGGGAAGGGCAACAAGGCTGGTGAAGGGTCTGGAGCACAAGTTCTATGAAAATCGGCTGAGGGAACTGGGGTTGTTTAGCCTGGAGGCTCAGAGGGGACTTCAATACTCTCTACAACCACCCGAAAGGAGGCTGTTGCCAGGGGTTAGTCTCTTCTCCCAAGTAACAACAAATAGGACAAAAAAATGGTCTCAGGTTGTGTTAGGGAGATTTAGACTGGAAAAATTGCTTCACAGAAAGGATTGTCAAGCATTGGAACACCTTACCCAGGGAAGTATAGGGTCACCATCCCTGGAGGTATTTAATAGATGTGTAGATGTGGAACTTATAGACATGGTTTAGTGGTAGATTTGGCAGTGCTGGGTAAATGGTTGGACTTACTGATCTTAGACGTTTTTTCCACAGTTACCATAATAACACTTCTTATATTTTTGCTTTTTTTAATTTCATGCTAGTGGTTATATTTGATGATGTACATAAATCCACAATTTTCAGAGGCAAATATTTCACATTTCTAATAAGATTAAATGCTACCAAAAGGTTACATTTTCCAGTTTTCCATGAAGTAGATAGTAAATAGGAAGCAAACTTTCAAAAGGAAGTGTGAATTGCTCACACTAATTTCTGCACACATGAGGTGAATAGCCTTTTATTTTTTTTATTAATTTAAGCCTCAGCTTTTTGAGAACAGTAATTTTTATCACCTATAAAAATTAAATTCTATTGACATTAGATATTTTATACTTCATGGATCCAAGTGTTCTGAAGCCAAATGAGGTCTTGCAGGTATGAAACCAGAGTATGACACGGCAATTGTCACCCACCCTGCCACACAAAGAATTAAAATCCTGATACTTTGTGGAATTTGAGTAGATGAGTGAATGCAACCAGTGAGATTAGAAAAAGGAAGAAACAATAGAGGGAGAACATCTGAATGGAGAAGTACATGTGAATTAGATTCAACGACCAGCCATAAACAAATGAGAACCAGAGGATTCCATGCAGTAAAATAGGAGGAAAATGAGCGAGTGCCTAGGAAATATTAATCTGTCCAAGATGAAATAGCAAGCAATGTCCTTTGCACGGTACATGTAATTGATCTTGGGATCTTGAACTATTACTGTGCTCCTGTTTGTACAGCAGTATTTCTCTACATGTGCTATGGAAAAGCTTTAAACTCTCATAAGGTCAATTACCAACAAAATCAAGAGAAGTCCTTACACTAACCTTCCAGTCATCAAACACTACATATGACATGTAAATATCAAAACATTTTTGTTATTTTTGTTTACTAGACTATAAATAGCTGCAGCAGCTGTCAGCAAGATGAAAGAGGAGTTCAGCTGCTTTTATTCAATTAAGTTGTCCAGATTTAAAATCTTGCTTCCACCTACTTGCATTTTCCATTGCTATACAGCACAGTTCTTTGGCAAACAAGGAAGCAGAAATCTAATTAAGTCTCTAGACAGTTATTTAGCTGCTTTTAATTAATTATGGCAGTGTGAATTGGGAATTAGTAAATGTTCTTCCTCTTAAACCTCCAAAACTTGGTATGATCCCAGAGGTTCAGAGGAGGCTGTCAAACAGTAAGAAAAGCACAAAAATTCCTGGTAACTTCAGTAGAAATGAGAGAAAATATTTTATTAAGGAAGCCATTATAATTTAATTTATGCAATTAACTAATTAGCTTTATTTTCAAAAGTTATCAGAGTTCTCCCTAAAAGAGCATACTTTGTTTAGGAGTCTTCATTTGTACTTTCACCCTTAGCTAAGGCAATATATGTATTTGTTGTTATTAACAGAGAGTAACATAATAATCTCTGAGCATGCTGCTGCTTGTGTAGAGAGTGACACTGCAAGCAGACAGGATGAGGAACGGATAAGATTTTTGAATCAGCAGGATTTGAGATCCAGAGTTTGTTATTTTTAAAATCTGATGCATCAATAGGAACCTACACTTTACCTGCATTTGCCTTTATGTTGAAATATTTCTTCTATATTCTGAGTGATAACATCAAGGAAAAAATATTGGTACAACATCTGGAAGGGTAAACCCATTTCAGGAACATCAGGTTCCTTGGAGGAACAATGTGGAGAATTTTCAAGGAAAACTGCCCAGTTTGGGATTTGATAATAAAAATTGATTATAAAGCTTTTCAGACCTTATAAATCAACTGGGGAGAAGCACGTATCATTTTTCAATAGCTTTATGACAAGGCTGTGTACTTTGAGGTAACTTCATGGGTAAAGATTTCAATTGTGTAATTTAGATTTAAAGCCTAATTTGTTCTCTGACAGAATGGATGAAATACATTCCTTCAACTGGTGCAACAGAGCATCTGAAGTTCCTTCCAATAATATTACTTGCAATTAAAACTTACTGATTTTTCAGCTTCTATTATCTTGATCAGGTAACAGTTTTAACATGAACTTTTTATCTCAGTAGGCTTGTTCAGACTTATTTTTCTAATCCAATAAACTGTACTCTATTCAGTATTTTTTTCTTCCTCTTCTCTCAATAAGACTCAAAGACCTCAGTAAAATAAAGCCCATGATGCCTACTAAATTGAAAAGAATATGTTGATTGTTGGTTCGTTTCAATTTATAAAATCTAACTAGGTATCAGACACTTTTTCTAAACTAGATTCTGGATTTTAGCCTGAGAGATAGATTAAAGGCCATGTTACACCTAATCCTGTTTTTAAAAGCACCTAGTTATATCTTGTTTTCTTTGGAGTTAGAAGTAAAACCCCCAGCTTTGTGCAGAGGTTGTAATTTCACCTTTAATGACTAAAACACAAGAGAAAAGAGTGAGTATCATGTGAAGGTATTATACTTACTACTGAAAATAATTCTGAATAGAATTTGGAGACCTTAATATTAAAGGCATGAATTATTTCCTATTGAAATAAATACTTTTGAAGTCATCACCATGGAATCAGGCTAGTATTAAGAAAAACTAAATTGAAAAACTCTCTTTATGACTTGATTCTAACCAAAGGTAAGCAAGCATCAATAGAGCTCTTTTTTATACAGAAAATGTGTATGGCAAACAAGTTATAGTTGAATCATAGAATTACAGAATGTTTTGGGTTGGAAGAGACCTTAAAGATTATCTAGTTTCAACCCTGCTGACCCAGTAAGGGACACCTTTCAGTAGGTCAGGTTGCTCAAAGCCTAATTAGAACCAAAAGAGATCAATTTTGAACCAGTATGCTATTGACAATACCAGACAGAAACAATTCTCACAGAGACAATGTTACAGAACACATTTATTTTGTCATACTGGTATTATCATTTTATTTTTATCATTGTACAGAAAATTGTGCTAGAAAGCAGCAAATTCCACGCATGTCATCGTCACCCATTACTTCAAGATGGACATTTATTTACAAATTAAACTGATAAAACTTGTGTGTACTTTGCAGGTTAATCAACGGTTCATAAAATTTCTTAATTGATAGAATGAAGAAACATAAACTATTTTATACGAAATCTTGCAAAAGAAAATATTTAAGACAATAAGGGAGGAAGAATTTTATTTAGACCTGCTTAGCATGATGAAAGTTGAAATAATTTGACCTATATGCCTATGTGAAGGAAGCAATTTGTCACTGATACCATGACAACATACTTTGCATCATGATACTGATACCATACTTTGCATCAATACCAGTCACAAACTCTTTATCTGCCCTGTAAGTGTAAAAAACTGTTCGTTTTTAGCCAGGTGCTAAAGAGATCAGAAGAAATGACCGCTCCTTGAAAGAAAATTGGAAAGGAGTACTGATGTAGCCTATCACCTAACTACGAGTAGAAAATCAAATGGCCAAACTAGGAACATTTTAATCACTTTCAAGTGTGACTACACAGAAATGGAACTGTTCAAACAGTACTGGAATATATGTAGAACAACAGCTCACTCCAGGCTGGCCCTCCTGGTCTGTGTGCTCTTGAGAAACACTCCTAACACACGCAGTGTACACAGGATAATAGATTATTCTATACTGGAAGAAACTTCAGTGGAAAAAACAATAAATCCTCTAAATCTGATTTATTCTGTCACAATTGAATTGCAGACAGTACACTGTTGCCCTGACTTTTGCAGTTCTGGATGTTGTAATTCTTTTGTAGCTAGTTTCTCACACTCTTCTTTGTAAACATGGCCATGTTATTGTAACTGTATCTTATCATTTACATTCCTTTCTCCTGGACACAGAAGTTTGATGGACATTTCCTTTGACCATTGTGATTGAGGGAGGAAGAACTGATTTCCTCCAATGAATAGTGATTTCTAAATGTATATAAAATAAAGAAGGCGGGCCTTGCTGGCCCCTTCCTGCTCCTTCCTCCTTGCTGGTAACAGGTGTCTCCGTCTCTTCTTTTGTGTCGTTACTGTGACAGTACACCTCTGTTCACCATTTACAAAATTGCGCTAAAGGCTTTAGGCAAGTAAAACAACCTCTTCACGTGAACATTTACCATTGCACTCCTGAAACCTCACCAATGGCTAGAAGCCTTGATTGCCACACAGATTAGTACCACCTGTGCTGCACATAATTATAGGAAACCTGACCCATACATTTTTCGCAAGAGTATCATAATATTATTGGTACTAAAGAAGTGTCAGGAAATTCTGACATTTTCCATTCCCAAACAGAATTTTCTTTTACTTTCTTTTTGTTCATCTGAGATTAAAATCATTATTCCATTTAAATGTTAGAGGATCTGACAAGCTCAGATCAAATTCACCCAGCAGAAGAAAGCTGGGAATTTAGTTAAACTAGACTTGACAAAGGTTCATGAGGTTTGCCTATGGAACAAAATGTGCCTGAGCTTCTATTAGGCATGTGAAAAATCAGAGCGTCTTGATGTCCCTGGGTTCCCAGTATGAGGGTTATGGTACGTGTGCAGGCAGTATAAATGACATCTATTTGCCTTTTTTTTTTTAAGTTAAGCTCATAAATGGGATGCATCCTACTCTTGCTGCACTTCCACAAGTTTTGATTAATGCAAAGACTGCAAAGATAAGCATGACCTTTCCATTCTCTTCTTTCTTCCTTCTCATAAGAGACTCTTTTCTTGGTTAGCAAACTCTGGAAGTACCTCCGCTTTGCTCGCAGCTGTCTGGTGCTGTTTCCCAAATGACAATTGTTTAGAACATCTTGTCTGGCTCCTGCTCTTTGCTGCTACCTTATGCATATGATTGGGAAAAGGGCAGAAATAATTTAGAACTGAACAATTTTCCAAGTACACTTTCATAAACTCAAATAAAAACCCTAACATTTTTCTTCCAACTCTTTTAAGCAAGTATTATGTCAAGGTCATTATTAGTATAGAAGCTGCTAGAGAGACATTTTGCTACAAAGCAAAGGAGGGAAAACTGGAAGAAACATAAATAGATGTGCTATTGAGTCCTCCCTTTTTATTGCACTGGATCAGTGATCACAGTTTACATGGATGCAGATGGGCATCTAGTTACAAATTAGCTACACCAGTTAAGTGAAAAAACTATTAATGGCAAGAACTGAAATTGAAAAATCACAGGAGGGTGTAAATATCAAGGTAGAGACATTTTTCATAACTATAAAAGTTAGATTTTGTCATATATATTTTTTACTTCAGTGTAATTCCTGATGTCCAAGAGCAGTAGCAAACTACTTCAAAGGACTGCCTAAGCAAGCTGGAGAAAGGCAACGTGAATGCAAAGACTGTGCATTCGAGAGCTGGCTGCAGCGGCTCTGCTAGAGCAACCATCCAATAATGAAGTGCCTCCAGCCAAATCCAACTGGCTTGCAGCTATGAGCAAATTTAATAAGCAATGCTCAGGAATAAAGGTACTGTAAAGGAACACATGGATGATGTCTAAACATATTATATACTCTTAAAAGTATTTTCTGAAACATCTACATGGAAATTATTCATTGATGACTTGAGGATGAAATGAGTGTTTGTGAATAACACATTTCATTAAGAAAAGACTGGAAAATTGATTTTTTTCTTTCTCCTTTAGGAGACAACAGTATAATTTACTATTAGTATGTTGAGTGTTAGGGAATAGAGAAATCAAGAATTTGCCAAAAGGGCATTGAAGAAATCAGTGCAAGAACCAAGTACAGGATTAGGCTCTTGGCAATTTGAGCTGATACCTTTAGATCAGCTCAGCTGCCCTTTTTGTTCTATTTTTCCCACTAAGGATTAAAAGAATTTCAGTCTCTGATGTGGTTAGTCTGATGCATTTCATGTCATTAATGATCGCTTCAAAAAAGAAAAACACAATGTAGAAATAACAGAGTAGATTTTCCACATTAAGAGTAATTGGTACCATCAGTGAAGAGTCAGCAGTTACCCTGTAACGGTCAACTCAACAACACACGTCTAAGTGCCAAACCACAAGCCCTTACAATTCTGTAAACTCACTTAATTGCTTCTTTTCAGGTTGAGAACATGCTTATATTTATGCCTGAATTAAACTTCCCCATTAAAAATAACTTCAACAAATTCTGTTCCTTAAAATTTTACAGATGAGTGGTAGGCTGAAACACAAATATTTTTTAAGTACATATTGAAAAGCAAACAATGTAAGAGCAACTGTACACTGCGTTATGCACAGCTATTCTGGGCTCAAGCTCTCCTCCACTGAAATAACTTCAAATATGGCACAATTTAGCAGAATTTCCAGTTTATTTTCTTGATGAAGATCTACTGCAGCAAGGCAAAATTTTCCAAAACTTCCACTGAAAATTATTTTCCATTTATGAAAAACTTGCATGGTTTTATTGACTGGCAGTTTACAAGTTCTAACTTGCTATTATGTTTTACTGGAAATTGCAGTTTCCAGGTGAAAGCTTTACACTTATCAACCTATTGAAGCAAATGTTGCTGACAGGCCTTCTTCTGCCTTATGTTCTTCCACTATCCATAAACTATCCTACTTCATTCCCACTTAAATGGTATAGGAGTTGTACTCCCTATGCAAAACAAAGGAAAAATTGCACTACAAAATATGACTTTTTTATATATAACATGTGGTAGGTCACTTTCTTCTTACTGGTTTTGTGTTTTATTAAATAACAAGTTGACTGAAATAGTTAGGTGTTTTCATCATGGAGAACAGAAGGCTGGGGGTAGGACCTCATTACAGTGTTCCAGTACACAGAGAGTCTCTTCACAAAACACCACACTGAGAGGATAAGGGGCAATGGGTACAAGTTGCACAGAGAGGCTTCAACTTCTCAAATTTTTTACGGTGAGAACACTCAATCACCAGATGGGTGGAGTTCCCATCACTGGCAGTGTTGAGGATGAGACAGGACAGAGTGCTAGATAGTCTCATCCAGGTTCACCTTTCCATGCAAGGTTGGACCACAAGGGATCTTCTGAAGTCCCTTCTAACCTGAGGTCCCGTCTGTGAATCTGTTACTTACCCCTAAAACCACAATTTACATGTCTTTCTTGCATGAGTAGTTGCACAGCACTGGTAGATGAGGCATGCAAATAGTCCTTACATTTATTTTCCTGGACAGAGTAGAATATACTCTTAAAATATGTGACCCCCAGCTTTATGCTGTTCTTACAGGTACATGGATGATAGCAGAATCAGATAGAAATTATAATTATGAGTGCAAACAGAGGCATTATTTATTTCTGCATCACAAAACTGCATAGCTTTCAAAATTATTTTTAACAGGACCCTACAGGGGAATTTTAAGAGACAAACAAGTTAAACTCTGACATACTGGTTAGAAGATATCAGAAGATACTGGAAATCCAAATTACAGTGACAACAGATCACAGAAATTTAGGGCTTTTCCACAGGAAGTTCTAGATTGTCTTGCCCAGAACTGAAATGAAAAGCCACACACTTAAAACTCCTGAAAATGTTCTGTTTTGCAAAATCTTTGTCATGTGAAAAGCTCTTGCTCACCATCTGTCAAATTCACTGTTATCTGGCAATTCATAGCATTACCCAAAGGAAGCATTTAGGGCTATTTGCTTTCTGGAGATCTTCATTTAACCAGCTCCAGATAGCCGACTTTGGACTAAGACCAATATACATAAGACATTTTTGTCACTGGATAGTTTTTTTCCATCCATGTAATCTGAGAGAATAAAACCCATCTTAAGTTAAATTACTGTGGTTTTCTGGTTACACATGTTAGTAGTTTGTGTGTTTGTTTAATTTTAATTGGATATGAACATAAGGAACCAAGGAATCATGTATTCTGTTTAGTATAAGTTTTTTCTAGTCCAAATTTTGCAACAAGCAGTTGTTCTGAATGACAGCCTATCCCAGTATTGCAGTCCTGGTTTGACAAATAAAGGCTATGCTTCCACAGCAAATAACATAGCACAGCAATCTTTCAAACTCTAGTAAATACAAATAGGTGAGTCTTTTGTAGCTGACAACTGAGAAATACAATATCACAATTAGGTGTCTTGCAACCTTCACATTATCCTCAGGAAGCATATATATGACACTGTTTAAATTAGATAAAACTTTAGTGATCTCTTTCACATAACTTATCAATACATTGTCCAAATATCAAACTATGTATTGATAGTTCCTCTTTGCTCAAGTCGCAACTTTAAATACAGTGATTTTGCTTTTTGCAATGATCATATTTGATTTCTAATATGATAGAAAAACACATTTTAAAAATAAAGAGAAAACACCCCTAAAAAAACTAAAGAAAGCCAGAAATAAAGCAAGGGAAAAAAGTCCTTTTGTTCATTTTTAAAAGAAGGAAGATTATCTTTCCTCTAACCAAAAGATAATGAGAACTTCCATAGATTATTTTACTTCTACAATTCAGAATTTTCTACTAAAATAATTCTTTTATGGAAAATTTCTGATCAGGTAACTAGATTCCTATATATCAGGGAAATAGATAATAGCTATACACCAAATTGTGTTTCCTATTGGCCACACACAAAACCTGTGGCAGAGTTTGAAATGAAAGCTTTACTTCCATGTTCCAACCCAGCAGAGCAAGCCATGAACTGTTCTTCCTCACCTCACTGATTTTATTTGCATTTCATTTTCCATTTAACATGTTATGAAAGTGTCCAAACTTAGGATTAGTTTTTGGTAACAGTACAAGAATGTATTTTATTAGTTCTATTTATTTTTTATATATTGAAAAATTCTGTAAGGAAAGAGCATGTGTTTAATGAACTATTTCGCACGATACTGAGAAAATTCCTCACAGACTCAAATATTAACACATTTTTTACAAAAGAACTATCATTATTGTTCTCATCAATCATATTGTTTCCTGGTACCTGCTCCAATAACACGGATAATCAAAAACCTCAGATTCTTAGCAAAGGTTTCTAAGGTTTGGTGTTTTGCTATTGAAATTATACTGGTCAAATGTCATCTGGCCACTCCCACCACAACAGAAAACAAAGTCAGGTCCAATAATTTAAGAGAATAACCTAGAATTTGCAGACGTGAAAACAAAAGAAATTACCTGGGTCTTCTATTGATAAGTTCTTCGTTAACCATTGAACAATGTCTGAACCTAGGAACAAAACAACAGGCATTTTTAGATAGCAAGTTTTCTGTTCCTATTCTTCAGATCCCTGAGGCAATTCAAATTGTTCTGCCATAGAACAGTTTGTCTAGAAAAAAAACCACTGACCATTCTATTTTATTGTGGTTTCTTTTTGTATCTTTGTTTTAACAGAGAAACAGCACTACTTTCTTTAGGCTAAGACTTATATTATGAGTAAGAGAAATGTGTTAAATGTATAATAGTAGTCTGGATTTTAAAAATTACACTACTGTAAAATTTACATAGAAAACCAAACATTTTATTAATCTAATATTAAGTTCCCCCTCCCTTAAACATTATTTTACCAGTAAAAGCATATTCAGGTACCCTCATATGTATTACTACTGTATCAAACTCCCCCTCATGGCTAAACTCTTGACAAGATTCCTTTTTCCCTTTGTGCTAAAGCTCTTTCCTTATCACTCCAGTCTCCTTAATTCTATATACCTTCATTTACTGCCTATTCTTTCCTTTCTGTTTAATTTCTTGTCTTGTTTTAAGGTCCCATACTATTGCTCACCTCTTAACACTTTTGATACCAGATTTCTTGCTGCCTTTCACACTGAGTATCCTTCCAACCTCACCTCCTCATTCCTAAACCATCTCCTCCTCTTGAGCATGCACTTCTATCACACTTTGCACTTTATGTCACCAGCTGAAGCCAGCCTTGTTTTTCAGACTGAAAGCTACAGTTGAACTTCATCCACTGTGAACATGAATTACAGAATAATTTATGAAGCATTGCTGCAGATTAAAAAAAAAACCAAACCAAACCAAACCAAA